>RXID01021951.1:275680-875680 GCA_005019695.1 Trichopus zeylanicus subsp. travancoricus
GCCAAAAGAAAACAGCACGTGCATGGAAAAAAATGTAGCCAAGTCCACATTTGTTTATATTTCGCAGACAAGTCAACAAAAAGAACATAAATCAAGCTGCGAAGAATCCGACACAATCGACCGGAGTTCATCCACGCATCGTAACGAAATCCTTTAAAGTTGGGTTTTTTTTACATATTCCGTCCTGAAATTCTCGAAAATTACGCACGGATCCTCGACTTGTTAAAACGGGCAAAAGTTTTGTAATTTAAATTTTTAAAAAATAATATGATATTTTAATTAATTTTAATAATTTAGTTCGAGATTCTAATTTATCGGTGAGGAAAGAGAATTCTACAGGCGGAGGAGGATCGTGACTCGGATGTTATCAAAATACGCGGAATGCAGCTTCAACGGTAGCCATCGCGAGTAACTATCGAACAACGCTATCGCTATTCAAAACCGAAAAGGACGTGCATTGATCGATAGAATTGAGCCCAAACAGCAACCGATGGGGTTTCCCTTTTCTCATTAAAAGCGCGTCGCACTTTTCTTTTTTCTTTTTTCATTTATTTACTTTCAAGCGTGTGGCGCTTTTTATTTTTGTTTAAGATATCTTTTTACGCACACTTCTCTGAAATATGTTATATTTATCAATATTTTTTTTTTCTTTATGACTTTACTATTCATTTATTTTTTTATTAATTTTGTGAGTTGCGATTTCTGTTTAAATTTTAATTGAATTTTTAGCTGAAAATTTTCTTTTTTACCTTTGACCAAATTTTCACATAAGCTCTTATTTTTTAAAAATTAGTAGAAAATCATCATTTTCTTAAAATTTATAAAAAAAAAACCTTCATTTTGTCAAAAATTATTAAAGACGTAATTTTATTGAAAATTGCCAAAAAAAATCAACATGTTAATCAAAATTTATAAAAAAACCCCTTAATTGTTTAAAAATTGCAAAAAAAATTTACAGAACCCTAATCTTTTAAATTTACAGAAAAGTCCTTATTTAAAAAAAATAACAAAATTCTTGTTTTAATAAAATTTTAAAAGGACCTAAATTTTTAAAAAATTTATAGAAAAGCGTTTGTTTCTCCCATAAACAAAAAGTCATTGTTTCTCACACATTTATATAACCCATTTTTTTTCTTAAAAATTTATAAAAAAACATCAAATTTTAAAAAATTTGTAGAAAAGTGAGAAACTCTTATTTTCTTAAAAATTTACAAAAAATCTCATTTTCTTTAAAATTTATAAAACGAGTCATTATTTTCTTAAAGATAGTACAGAAAACCTTCGCTTTTTAAAAAATTTACAGAAAAATTCTCATTCTCTTAAAAATTTACAAAAAAATTCTCATTCTCTTAAAAATTTATAAAAAATATTTTATTTTAAAAAAATTTACAGAAAAGTACATATTTTCTTAAAAAATTTGTAGAAAAGCATTTTTTTTGGAAAAATTACAAATAAAAAAGGACTTTCCTGTATTTTTTAGAAATAAGCCTTTTTTAAAAAAAATTTCAAGAAATAAGTGCTTTTGCAAATTTTAATAAAACAAGGCATTTTTTATAATTTTTAGTAAAGATTTTATTGTTTTTATAGTTTTGATGATAAACAAACTTTATATTTTATAATATCTTGAACATGTATAACTAATAGCCAAACTGAGCTCGAAATGAAAATAAAATCCACTCAAAAGTTTTATGTATAAGTAAACTTGAAGATAGTCTTGAAGATAAGGTGTAATTGTAGATTAACGGATGCGATTTAAGGATTTGGAAATGATTTTAAAAAACTCAAGAGATCAAGTTAGCTCATTAAGTTTAAAATTTTTATTTTTATTTTAGTTGAATTGAATATTTGCATGTTTGAATTCTTCGTCTAAAGCCTTGTTTAACACTCAAACTAATTTTGAAACACCTTCATTGGTTATTATTTTTTATCCAAAATCAGTATAAGTTGATGTCAAACAGGACAATGAAGTTGTAGTAAACTAGTTAAATTTTTTTTATAAACTTTGGATGCCTGAATTTCAAGGTTTAAATACCTAGATCTAGCATAAACATTTTGAAGATTACTGACAGTTTCAGATGCTCAAACCCCAAGTTTAGACCCTTGAAATTTAGAAGTTGTAACTTATGAATTTTTCATGTTCAAAGTTTGAACATTCGAACCTAACTTATTCGGGCACTCAAACTTAATTAGCAAACGTCTGAGCTCGTGACATTAGTTATAACGGCTAATAACATTTGATCATTGGAGTGGATCAAACACTTAAAATTCAGAATATATAATTTTTGAATTTTCTATATTCAAAGTTTAGAAACTCAAATCTAGCTTGTATGAGCGCTCAAACTTAATTAGCAGATGTCTAATCTTGTGATATTAGTTATAATGACTAATAATATTTGATTATTGGAGCGGTTTTGATAACTAAATCTCATAGTCCAAATGTCCGAACATGGTAGAGCACATCCAATAACAACTAGTTTTCTTTTCGATGGATATTTAAATACTTAGGGTCTTTTCTCTATAGAATTTTTACATATTTTAAGTAATCTTTATTTGAAAAATATAAGCTTCTATTGGCTTACTAATCAATAAATATTCTAAATTTTGTTTTTTAAATTTCAAATCTTCAAAAATTTTTGTACTCCTTTGAAAAGTCTTGTAACGAGACTTAAAAGAAATTTTTATTTTTTTTACAATTATAAATACTTTTAGCTTGTTAGGAATATGAGAGAATCAAAGTTCCAAATGAAAGCACATATTTACTAGATTAAAAGTGAAGTTATAAGGAAATAGCTTCCGCTACGAAACGATGATTCTATTAAAAAATTCAAATCTTTAAAATTAAGACAAAAGTTAGAAAATAAACATGATTTTTCGTCAAATTATGTAAAAAGTTATAATTTTTTTTATTCTTCTCATCTACTTTATAAATACTCATGGAACATTAAAACAACATTATCTAAAACAGTGACATGATGGGTCTAAACCACATCGACCGATTCAAAAGGGACCGAGGAAGATGAATGTGGAAGGTGGAGTCCTTTCTCATTACCGCATTTTTATGCACAATGGAGGGTGGAATCAGCAAAAGCGTAAGCTGCCCCACTGCTCAGTGACTTCGTCGCATCCCCTGTGGGACATGTACTTGATAAAGCAAAATGCCCTATTTTAAAATATCATTTAGTTTAAAATTAGAATCAAAATTAATAAATTATTTTTTATAAAGTAATATTTTTATCAAAATTAACGTTTTAATAATTCAAAGTTGGAAAAAAAATATTTAAATTTTTATAATAATTTAATTTAATAATAATATATTAATTTTATAAAAAAATAATTCTGAAAAAAAAAATCTCGAAATTGATTTCAAATCAAACGGCTCTTTACTGGCCTCTCCAAACCCTAACCGAAACCGATGTTAGACCCTGCTTCATATCACATCCCGTGGTTCACGTCGTACGAAAAATCTTACACCCCACAGCCCACGCGGTGGTGGGTTTGACCTCTGAAGATTCTTCGGTCAGAGCTTCCAGGCACCTTCATCTTCATCTGGACTCCCCAACCTTTCTACAGCCACTAATCCCACGCATATTTAATCTCATTAATCCAAAAGAAAAGCATACTTTGAAATGGTCAGCAGCCCCTCACATGATCATCATCATGTCTCTGACTCTTCCCTGTGTTCTAAAATCTAAAACCACGGCATTTCCAGATTTTCCAGATTCTCTACAATTATTATTGCATTATGACCAAAAAAACTCGGCTCCAAGAAAACTCGGTTTCGCCGGTCAAACATCACCCTCTTCCCCCTTTAAAAACCAGCTCCATCCGCTTCGTTTACTCATCTCCACCCACTTCCTCCCCCACTTCTTCTTCTTCTTATTCTGCTCATGCATTTATCTCTTCTCACTTGTCTAACGGATATGAGACTTCTCGTGGAGTTGCTCACTCTTGGGGAGGAGCAGATAAGACAGCTGGAAGCCAACCTCGACAGCAGCCAACAGACGTCGCCTGAGTTCTGCAAGATGCTGGCGCAGAACATACAGTGCACATTCAAGAAGGCCATAACGCTGGCGGCCGGCTTCGGGGAGCCCGAGAGTCCCGACACGCCCGGGCTGGACTCTCCGAAGTCGGGGAGCGAGACGCCCGACCGGGTGTTCAAGGACCATGAGCGCAGGGAGATGAGCAAGAAGAGGTACTGAACGCACTGAAGCGTCATTTGATCAAACAGCTTTGAGTGAAGATTTTTTTATTGCGTGTTTATCTGATGAGAGCGGTGGTATTTTGTGGTGGCAGGAAGACAATGCCCAAGTGGAGCAATCAGGTGAGGGTGAGCCTCGGTGAAGGGGTGGAAACCCCTCTCGATGATGGCCATAGCTGGAGGAAGTACGGCCAGAAGGACATTCTTGGGGCCAAGTATCCAAGGTTTGTATCAATCAACTACAAATACTTATCGAACTCCTTTTATCAGTATCAGTATGGATACCGATATCGGTACCCGTATACCAGCCCTTGGCGGCTAGAGAATGGCTGAAGTAATGGAAGCTGAGATGAGAGTAGACAAAGCCCATGTGCCTCCAGCTCTTCCCACAGCTTGTTTTGTTTGGCCATAGACAAGTTAATGATCAACTTTTGGCTTTGTGTCAGAAATATCTGCTCAATCATTGGCCCACACATCCACGAGTTGCTGGCAAGATTAAAATTCTGTTCATGTTTTTACTCTTAATCCACTGTCAAACGCGACCAATTTAGATTTGGTGGCCTTAGTTGACAATACGATGACGATGCAGTAGACCTTAAAACAAAGCGATTTCCCTGAAAAAATAAAAGACAAAACTTACAAAAAAGTTATTGAAACTCCAGTGACATGCCTCAACCCACCAAACAAATCGCGCAATTCTGCACAAATTTTCTCTTGCAAAGAATTCTTGTTTGGCTCACAAAACAGAGGTCACTGAACTGATATTCTTCTCTTTCTGTTCACAGAGGATACTACAGATGTACTCATCGCAATACACAAGGCTGCCTTGCAACAAAACAAGTCCAGAGATCCGACTCCGATCCCTCGATTTTCGATGTCATCTACCGGGGAGAGCACACATGCTTCTCACGGCCCAAGGGAGCCGCGGCAATGGCGCAAAAATCAGACTTGAAACAAAACCTAGAGAGTCCTAGCAAGTCCCAGCTTGACCAGGATTTGCTGCTCAGCTACGGTGCTGGCCTCAAAGTTGAAATCGAAGGTCTGGACGTTGAGGACCAGAAACAAACATCTTGCTCCTTCTCCTTCCCTTCCACACCGCTCGGTTGCTTGAGCCCCGAAAACAACCTCTTCTCCTCGCCCTCGGCCACGGACAGCCACCATTTCATGGCTAGCTTCTCCCCTACTACATTTATATATCCCGCAACCTCCGAATCGAACTACTTCCCGGTGTCACTGAACCATTACACGCCGGAATCCGATCTCACTGAGATAATCTCCACGGTGACCTCTGCCACCAACTCGCCGGTGGTGGACATTGATTTCATGCTGGAGCCTAAGGACTTCGGTCCCTTCGACCCCAACGGCTTCTTCCCTTGATCTTTATATAGAAGAAAAGCAATTAATCTACACTGCAAAAGCTCAGCGGAAGAGAAGAGCATGGCATGTGTGTGCCTCTGTCAAAGCTTCCTCCAGAGCAGTCCAAGTTAGGAGTTCAGCTTTCCCGCTTAAGCAGAGATTGAAGTAACACTTAATTGTGCTATTCCAGATGGAATAGTCTTGAGATTGTAGCATATGTTCATTAAGGAATGTTAGCTGTAATATTTGTTTTCACGAAATTAATAAAAGTTGATCAATCACGAAATTTGGCAAATTGGATCCATTTGTGAATGCACTGCAATTTATTGAGCTGTTTGGATAGGAGTAATGCTAGAATATAACTCATGAATACTGTTTCCTCAGTTCAGTACTGAAAATAAGGAATTTATGCATATTATGTTGCAAAAATTCATTTTACAGAGTGTAAAACATTTGCATCGTTTGTTTGGAATGAAGGGAATTTTGTATATATGTGTTTTTATTATTTGTATGCTTAGGAAGTTTCCACTTCATGAACCAGTATGTTGGGTTTTGGGGAGTAACGAGTACTTGGCTTCCATGCAACACTATCATTCGCAAACTGTCTCGGGAATTGATTCACAGGAAGAACCACCTTTCTTCAGCGTATACGCTGCCTCATTGGCAGCAATGCTCACCTTAGCGCGCAACCTGTTCCACTTATACAGGTCTTGTCGCATTAAGGGTTTGGGGATTGAAGCAAAGAACAAAGCATGCATGTGGAGGTGCACAATAAAGGATCATTTGGAACAAGGTCAGGGCGAGCGTCAGAGCTAGGGTGATTTCGCCCTGATCAGACTATCTTCTGAACACTAAAAATTTGACCGCACTAACATTATTTAATTTATTTAAATTATAATAAGGATTTAATTATCCAACGGCTCAGATTGTCTCAGTCGAAACCCTAACTATATAATCTCCTCCTCCTCTCCACCCCACCCCCCCTCTCCGCCCGACGTCGCCGCCCATCACCGCCCCAATCTCCGCCATCACTGCCCGCGCGAGCTCGGCTGGTGAGCTCCTCGCTATAATGTTAGGTGTGATGAATTAGTCCCACATCGGATATTGAATAGATAGAGTCCAATAGATATAGTGAAAAAGACCTATATCCCATGAGTTTGAGCTTTTGGGATGGTTTGGTATCTGGCTCATTATATGGATTTGGTTTGACACTATTGTGGCTCTCCAAAAGTGATATCAGAGTTTCAGGTTTGAAGCTGTGCAAACACTTAAGACCAAAAATTACCGCGATGATACAACTGAATTGAGTTATATGTTAGCTTATGACAAAGGCCGACGAGAGGACGTGGATGTGAGGCCGGCTTGAGGCTTAAGAGAGGGCACATGCATTGGCGCTAGGATGGCGAGCCCACAAGTGTGAGCGCTAGAAACCGACGCAAGGGCGTGGGCACTGTAAGACGGTGCGAGGACATGGGTCACACAGTGGAAGTGATCGAATAAAAAAGTTCTTGATTAAGAGTGTTAAATTGATGCGGTCAAATCACACCTAAAGGAGAGATTGTTACAATGTCAGGTGTGATGAATTAGTCCCACATCCCATGAGATATAGTGAAAAAGATCCATATCCCATGAGTTTAAGCTTTTGGGATAATTTGGTGTCTGACTCGCTATATGAATCTAGTTGAATACTCTTGTGGCTTCTCAACAGGTTCCCTTCACTCTCCTTACAATTCTCTCTAAGCACTTTGGAGATTACAATGAGAACTCTAAATACTTTAGGACTTGTTCCCGATAAGGAAAAAAACCTTCAGGAGAAAATGTCTCTCCTTTTTGTTTCTTATCTGTGACTTTTCATCTCTTTTGGAGAGTTAAATATTACAATTTTGCATTTGAAGAATATCCCTCACATATTATGCAACATCTGTCTTATCTCATGGGATGAAATATTGTATCACACACATAACATTGAACAACTTAGTTTTAGAATGTTCTTAATTTTCAAAAAACTATGAGAATAAAACAGAAAATATCTCATAATGATTCTGCCTAAAAATAGAACAAATAATGAAAATTTTTAACAATTCGCAAGAAATTTTCATAAACAAAAATTACTAAATCAATAGCGAATTGGAATAACTTCAGCGATCACGTAAAACTAATGAAAAAAAATAGCATTGATGATGAAAACGAGAATAAAATTAGAAAAAGATAGTATTGATAGAGCATGAGTCACCACTGATTTTGGTTTAAGAGATATTTTAAAATCTTGATTTTTTGGATAGATCCGCTCCATTGATTTATAAAAAAAGAGAACCGTGAAGAAAATTTTTTAAAAATTTTCAGCAGTAGAGTTCCAACTCTCAAATTAATAGTGATAAAAAAAAAAAAATATTAATTTTACTTTTTTTTATACATTCTTTTATTTATAGTGATTTCGCTGAGCCCAACAAATCAGACTCCTTGAATTCAATCGAAACGGTTGTAAAATTTTGCGTCGTTATCTTCACAAAAATATTTGATATTTTTAAATTTAATCCGAACTTATTACGTATACACCCAAGTCTTGGAATCCGGCTTATCACCTTGTTGCTACCCATTCCAGATCCACATTCTCTATTAGTTCGAGGAACGAATCTGAGTTTGTCACCTTAGTCGACTTTGACAAATATTTCCATACGCATGAATGACTTAGTTGACTAATTTGATAAAAAAAAATTCATTGTCATTTCATAATTTATTATTTTGTTGAGTAATTTATTTGCTTAATAAAAATTCATTATATTATAACTTGGTTCCTGTCGGTCAATCTAACCTTCAGACAAAAAGCAACTCATATAATTCAATAATTCAACAGTCTAAAACAAAACCGACAACGTCAATCGCATGAAACAATTTAACAGACAAGACACCTGATATTATACATTTGATTTCTTCCATTCGCTGACAACCTCAGCCATGCACCGAGAAGAGGACCCCCCCCCCCCACCCCCCCCCCCCCCCCCTTCCCGCAGTGCACGAGTCGCTTCATCAGCAACAACTCCAGCTCTAGCTCGTAATCTCTTTCCTTCATCCCCCTCCATAAAGCACTTCACCACTCTGGACAACTCCTCGCTTCCCACCACCCCCTCATTGTCGGTCTTTGGCCGCACTACCACCTTCACTCCATCCGCCAGCATCGCCCCGTTCGTACTCTGCTCAGCATACAACGGCCACGCAATCAGCGGCACTCCATTCACAATGCTCTCCAGCGTCGAGTTTCCATCCGCAGTGCGTCACGAACCCACCAACCGCTCCATGGCTCAGCACCTCCACCTGAGGAACCCATGAAGGCACAACAAGACCCGTGTTCTCCGTCCGCTGCAAGAACCCCTTCGGTAGGAAGCAGAAGGGGTCTGTTTTGCTTTGAATGATGAAGAAAGTCGCCGCGGCATCATCGTCGTTGGGGCACTTCGCTAGCTCGCTGCCCATAAGAACCGGTGCCCACACATCTCCAAGCCCAAGGCCAGCTCCTTGGTGTGATCCACACTAAGAGCGCCACCGCTCCCGAACGCGAATACAGCACGGAACCCCGTGGCTGCTCGTCCAGCCATTTCAGGCATTTAGCTACATCCCCCGCCGGAATCGACTGGGCCCGTGTCATCGGCCTGATAGGATATATCAGCGGCACACCTTCGTCCTCCTCGATAGCTTTAATAGTCTCACCCTCGAGCTCGTAGAAGTTGTTTACAAGAATGGCCTTGGCTTTTGGGAGCTGCTTCCCCATCCATAAGGCACCTTTGTAATTGTTGCTGCTCCTGTCAAGGAGGAGGGGATCCATGAATTCCCGCCAACGGAGCGGTGCGCAATCTGGCAGTCGCAGCGGCTCACTCAGACCCTTGTACTTGCCCTGCATGGCCGCGTCCAGGATCGAGAGATTGAAGCATAAATACAGCGTCACGCACGTGGTGGTGTAAAACAAGTGTGACGGGACGCCAATCTCCTCGGCCATCCCAAACAAGCTGGCGCCAAAGAGATCGACTACGACCGCGGCGAGAGGCGGCTCAGCCGCGACAACAGAACTAAGGATCACCCGGATACGGGTGAGATTGTAGTTGATTGTGAGGAAGATGAGGTGGGCAACCTCGTAGCTGGCGGCGATGAGGTCGGATGGAGGAGGAGACAAGGATAAGAGAGAAACTTCGTTAGGTACAGACTCGAGGAGGGCGAGCTCGGGCTGGGAGACGGGCCGCTGGACTGGGTGACGAGGGTGACCGCGAAGCCGTGGCGGCGGACGAGGCGGGCTCCGAGCTCCACCATAGGGATGAGGTGGCCCATGCCGGGGCTAGCCAGGATGGCTACGGCGTTCTTGGCAGAAGTGTTCTCCGTCGTTATGGAAATTGGTGGTACTTTCTTCCCTGCCGCAGTGCTTCTGCATATATAACTGATATTACTCTGTTAAAAGATTTAAATTTGCTTTATTAATTTTGGCTTCTTGTAATATCTGGCTATGTTAAAAAATCAATAAAAATTAGATTTATCTTAAACATAATACAATTTAAAAATTTCTTAAATTAAATATAGGCCGACTTGAAGAACTTTATTTTTAAAATTTTTCATGAAGGAAAAAACCCAAATAAAAAAAATGGACGGTTCTCAAGTGGGCTTACCCTGACGAATATTCAGGATGATTCGTTTCATCTCTTTGTCGATGTTGAAATGGTGACATCAAGATACATATTATTTTCTTTTTTCTTTTTCTAACTAACAAAAGGAATAAAAAAAAATATGCATCACATTTTTTATTTTTTTAAAAAGGTTAAAATTTATACCCTTTGCACCGACAATTTCTTTTTATTTTTAAATTTTTTTAAGAATAAGATACTATTTGATTTGGTTTGAGATCAAAATCAAGACTAGTAAACTAATTTGTAAACTAATATTTTTTATTAAAATTAATCTTAAAATAATTTAAAATTTTCGAAAATATTTTATTTTTTATAATAATTTAATTTAATAATAATATAATATAAGTAATATTAAGAGCTAATTACGTATACCCCCGAAATTTTCCTTAATTATGAACCCCCCAAAAATTTTGATAATTACCTACACTCCCATCTTTTTCAAAATATTTACCTGCATGCACCTCATTTATTATTATTTAATTAAATTTTTTCCAAAAAATTTATTTTTACCCTCTGTAATTTTACAATTAAACTTCTAAAAAATTTATTGTTTATTTTATATATAACTTTCGGATATTTGTATACAATACCCTAAAATTAGTCATATTTACAAAAAACTCATGATATTTACAGTTAAATCTTATCTCCTTTCTTGCTGCTGTGCTACCTAACCCTGCGCCTTTGCTCTGTCGATCCCCAATATCGTCGCTCCCCTGCGCTGCTGCTCTGTTGGTCCCCAATGCCGTCGCTACCCTGCATCACTGTTCTGTCGGTGCCCCGCCCGTTTGCTCCCTCGAGAGCAGAACTGCACCTCTCCCGCCACGATCAGATCCGCACCCCATTACAAGCAGATCGGCCTCTACCTGCCCCGCCGGTGAGCAGATCCGCGTTCACACCTCCCCTGCAAGTTGATCTGCGTCTACCTCTCCCATCGTGAGCAGATCCGCACCCCTCCGCGAGCAAATCAGACTCCGCTTGTCTCGCCGATGAGCATATCCGCAACGACCTCTCTCGCTGCGAGCAGATCTCCTCCGCCCCTCCACTCCTTTTCATGAGCACGAGTGTGGATGCCATGACGGCAAGGGCACGCGAGAGCGCAGGCACGAATGCCAAAGGCAAGTGCAAGCACGGGCCCCAGGTCGGCGAGGGTGGTGAGTGCGTAGGCGGGGATGCCGCATGCCAGCACACGGGCGCAAACGCCTGAGGCCGACGAGGACTCGCGAGCACGCGCGCGCGGACACCTGAGGCCGATGCAAGTGCAGGCCCTAGGACAGCGAAGGTGCGGGCACGACCGACGAGGGGTCTATTCGTAAAATTTAGTTTCAAAATATATAAAATTTGGACTTATTTATAAATAAAAATATTCATAGGGTCTATTTTTAAATATACAAATATTAAACTTGTAATTTTAAATTTTAAGTTTTAAAACCTTCAATATCTTTTTTGTAAATTTTTATTTAAAACATGATAAAAAATTTAAATTAAAATTTACTTATAAATAAAAATATTCAAGATGTTTATTTGTAAATGTACAACACGAAATTTGTAATTTTAAATTTTAAGTTTTCAAATCTTCAATGGCTTATTAGTAAAATTTGGTTTTAAAATAAATAAAATTTGGACTTATTTATAAATAAAAATATTCATATGGTCTATTTTTAAATATATAAATATTAAACTTGTAATTTTAAATTTTAAGTTTTAAAACATTCAATGTCTTTTTTGTAAATTTTTATTTAAAACATGATAAAAATTTATATTTACTTATAAATAAAAATATTCAAGAGGTTTATTTGTAAATGTACAACACGAAATTTGTAATTTTAAATTTTAAGTTTTCAAAACTTCAATGACTTATTCGTAAAATTTGGTTTTAAAATAAATAAAATTTGGACTTATTTATAAATAAAAATATTCAAGGGGTTTATTTTTAAATGTATAAATATTAAATTTATAATTTTAAATTTTAAGTTAAAAAACCTTCAATGTCTTTTTTGTGAAATTTTATTTAAAACATGATAAAAAAATTAGACTTATTTATAAATAAAAATATTCAAGGGGTCTATTTGTAAATGTACAACATAAAACTTGTAATTTTAAATTTTAAGTTTTTAAACCTTCAATGACTTACTCGTAAAATTTGGTTTTAAAATAAATAAAATTTAGACTTATTTATAAATAAAAATATTCAAGGATTTATTTTTAAATGTACAAATATTAAACTTGTAATTTTAAATTTTATGTTTTAAAATCTTCCATGTCTTTTTTGTAAAATTTAATTTTAGAAACGATAAAAATTTAGACTTATTTATAAATAAAAATAGTCAAGGGGTTTATTTGCAAATATACAAATATGAAACTTGTAATTTCAAATTTTAAATTTTCAAACCTTCAATAACTTGTTTATAAAATTTACTTTTAAAATAAATAAAATTTGAAATTTTATAAATAAATATATTTTAGGGGTCTATTTATAAATGCAGAAATATTAAACTTGTAATTTGAAATTTTAAGTTTTAAAATTTTTAATGTATTATTTGTAAAATTTTATTTTAAAGATAATAAAATTTTAAACTTTTTTATCAATAAAAATATTCACGCGATGTATTTGTAAATGTACAAATAATTAATTTGTAATTAAAAATTTTAATTTTTAAAACTTCAATATTGTGAAATTTTATCAAAAATTGATAAAAGTTGGGCTTATTTATAAATAAAAAATTTGAGGGATCTATTTATAAATATACAAAATATTGAACTTGTATTTTAAAATTTTAAATTTTAATACCTTCAGCTCTTTTTTGTAAAATTTTATTTTAAAACTTATAAATTTTGGACTATTTATAAATAAAAAATGAAGGGATTTATTTGTAAATTCACAAATATAAAATGTGTAATTAAATTTCTTATATAGGGTTTATTTGTGAAATATTTAAAATATTTAAGGTCCTTTTTATAAATTTTAATTTAAAAAATATTAACATTTGGACTCTTTTGTAAATTTAAAAAATACAAGGGGCTTATTTATAAATATAAAAATATTAGAATTTATTTATAAAATATTTAAAATATTTCAGCTCCTTTATAAATATTTTTTTGAAAAATATTAACATTTAAATTTTTTATAAATAAAAATATTTTAAGGGTTTATTTGTAAATATTTTGGGAGAAATAGTGGAGGGTTATAAAATAAGTTTTTTAGGGGTTTAATTATAAAATTATAGAGGATAAAAATTAATTTTTTTAAAAAAAATTGATTAAATAACAATTGGAGGGTTTAGGTAAATATTATAAAAAAAATTTCGTAATTAAGGGAAATTTCGGAAGGGTCAACGTAATTATCATAAAAAAAAAATTTTGAAATAAGTTAATTTTAACTCTAATCCCAAACCAGACAATTGACAATCAACCAGCTTAATTTCTCAAAAGCAAGAAACAAAATCATCAACCTAATGACGTGATCAAGTCGATGATGTCCGACCCTAAGTATATACTACAACCTAAAACCATCCTTGACATGCATTAAGCAAGCAAATAGATTGATTCTCCGAGCCTCAAACTAGTCGTTGATCATAATAAGTGGCGAAGGACGGGCGGACGAGCCCACGGCCCCGGAGCGCTTTAAATTTTTAAAATTTTGAATTTTAAAAAAATAATTGTTCATTTTATTATGAATTTATCGAAAATCAACTATCTCATCATTATCGATAAAAAATTATTTATCTTATACTATAATTTTATTAAAAAATTGCCTTGATTAAATTATTCGAAATTTTAATTTTACTAATAAAAATTTAATATTAAAAGATCAAATTATACTCATTTAATTTGTTTCGAATCATTACTAAATTAATACGCAAATAATTTGTCTTATGAAAGGTCAATTATTAAATATTATAAAATTTAAAATTTAATATGATTGTGAACAGATTGTTTTAAATAAAAATTAAATGTGAATAATTTAGAAGGAGCGATGTTTTATTAATAGTGATAAAATATATGATTTTTTTATAAATTTATCGCAAGATAAGTAATTGATTGTTAAAAATTTGAAATAGGTTTTTTTTTTTTTATGGAAATGGCAAATAAATTTGTTTATATGAACTTTTTCGTTCAACTTAACCTCGTGACTGACTAAGACTCGAATTTCATTTCAAACAAAACTCAATTAAGTGTCAAATCAAGATGATGCTCGAAGTCGATTTCGGTCCATTAGGCCCAGTTACATTAAAAAACAGAGCAAAAGAACGAGGACGGCACTACATTTTTAATCATAACCCAGACGATAACGCGGACCTTGTTGGACGCTTTACGCCAAAGCACGATGCCGTCATAACAGTTATAGTAGTACTAGGCGACTAAAGCTATGCCGTCACAACAGCTACTAATGCTATAGTAGTACTAGGCGACTAGTTCTTATCGCTAGACGAAGTAATTTTTTACTAAAATTTTTTATGATTTAAAAAAAATTTAAAAAAATTTGATAAAAATTTGAAATGAATTGATTTTGACTAAAACACATAAGTCTGAATCCAAAATGCTAAAAAGTTAGAGGTAATACTTGTTTCGAGTGTATAGGGACTGAGTTTTATTTCTTTTGAATGTGTTTTATTTTTTGTAATACAAAGGAAGCTGCAGCCCCTCCATGGGAGCCTTTCATAGAGCTAGAGTCCGGAAAGATGCCCGCTTGATATTACTCCCTCGAAGAACTCTTCCATACCTTGACTACCTCGGCCATGGACCGAGCAGATGACCCCCCTTCCTCCAGCGCACGAGCCGCATCATCAGCAAGAGCCTGGGCTCTAGCTCGAAATGTCTGCCCTTCCTCTCCTTCCATGATGCACTTAACCACTCTAGACACCTCTTCCCTCCACACTACCCCCTTCTCGTTTGCTTTCGGCCGCACTGCCACCTTCACCCCATCTACCAGCATCGCCGCGTTCGTCCCCTGCTCAGCGTACAACGGCCATGCAATCAGCGGCACTCCATTCACGATGCTCTCTAGCGTCGAGTTCCAACCGCAGTGCGTCAAGAACCCACCGACCGCTCCATGCCTAAGCACCTCTAGCTGAGGAACCCATGACGAAACCACAAAGCCCGTCTTCTTGGTCCGCTGCAAGAAACCCTCCTGCAGGAAGCAGAAAGGATCTGTTTTGCTCTGAATGCTGAAAAAGGTAGCCGCCGCATCGTCATCGTTGGGGCACTTCGCTATCCATAAGAACCGGTGCCTACTCATCTCCAAGCCCAAAGCTAGCTCCTTCGTCTGCTCCACACTTAGCGCGCCACCGCTCCCGAACGACACATATAGCACAGAGCCCTTTGGCTGCTCGTCCAGCCATTTCAGGCACTCAGGCTGAGCTGCATCCCCCGCCGTCATCGACAGGGTCCGTGTCAGAGGCCCAATAGGATATATCGGCGGCAAACCGTTGTCTTCCTCGATGGCTTTAATAGCCTCAGCCTCAAGCTCATAGAAGGAATTCACAAGAACGCCCTTTGCTTTTGGGAGCATCTTGAAAAGCCATATGGCCCCTTTGTGAGCCTCGCTGCTCCTGCCATGGTGTAGAGGGTCCGTGAAGTCCCGCCCTTGGAGTGGCGTGCAACCCGGCAGCCGCAGCGGGTCGGACTGATCCTTGTACTCGCCCTGTATCGTCGCCTCGAGAGTCGGAAAATAGAAGCAGAAAGACAACATCATGCAAGAGGTGGTGAACAACAAGTATGGCGGGACGCTAATCTCCTCGGCCATCCCGAACAAGCCGACGCCGAATAGGTCGATTACGACCGCCGCGAGAGGCGACTCAGCATCAAGGAGGGAGCTGAGGATGGCCCCAATGCGGGGGAGATTGTAGTTAATGGTGAAGATGATAACGGCCCCGACATCGACGTCGGCGGGGATGAGGTTGGAGGGAGGAGGAGGCAAAGAGATTATAGAAACCTCATTAGGGATAGAATTTAAAAGGGTGAGCTCGGGCTGGGAGAGGGGGCCGGTGGAATGGGTGATGAGGGTGACTTCGAAGCCGTGGTGGCGGACGAGGCGGCCGGCGAGCTCCGCCATGGGGATCAGGTGGCCCATGCCGGGGCTTGCCATGAGGGCTATGGCGTGCTTGGGATTAGTTTTCTGCATGGAAATTGGGACTGCATTCGCCAGAATCTCATTGCGAAAATACATAGCTGGTCATGGGGCCATGCCCATTTGTCATCAAGCACCATGCAGTCGGAGCAGTTGAGCTTCCGGTTCAGATTATTTTATGTTGTTGGACAAATCGCATATAATTTATGTTGTCGCTTCAATTAACAATTTAATCAAACAGCAATAGTCATCTGCCGACAGCATTTTGGAACAAGGAATCTACTCTTATTTTATTTATTTATTTATGGTTTTATCGAAGTTTTTTATTAATTAATCTTCGTTGCGTATCCGACGGATGTGCTTATGGCACACCAAACACTCGTCGGAGTTGCCGCAGAAAATGCCCGATCGATTGTTACAGATACATCCCCCTGTTTATATGCATATTTCAATGATTACGAGGATGAAGTCAGACAGAAGCACTAAACGGAGAGAAACGGGTGAATGATAGCATGGAGAGCATGGGTGAGTAAAACCGATTTAACGTACCGGTTTTACTCATTTTAGAATCGAAGTCGGATTTCAATTCTCAAAAAATTGAAAATCAGAATCGTACTAATTTAGGTAAAGAACCGATTTTTTCGGTTTCGGTTCTAAATTAGTTCTAAAATCGATATACCAAAATACATCACTGCTCCGGCGTCGCTGCTCTGGTGATGGACAAAGGAGAAATCGGAGTAAGTCGCGACGAGATTGGAGCAAGTGACGGGGTTAGGGTTTGGTAAGATATATATATAGGGGGTAAAACCGGTACGATTCCGGTTCACCGGTTTTTCAGATAATGTAGAACCGGAATCGGAACCGGTTTTTCAGTTCTATTAAATTTAAGAATCGGAACTGTACTGGTTTAACTTGAGAACCAGTTTTTCGGTACGATTCTCAATCAGTACGGTTCGGTATACCAGTTTTTCGGTTTTTTTGCTCACCCTTAATGGAGAGGCACCCTTGAAGAAGGACATCTTCTATTATTTTAATTTTATGTTGTGATTCGCAGTGAAATATGGACTATTTTATTTTCAAATAATATAAGAAACGAAAAGTAATATAAGATAACTGAAAATAATAAGAAAAAACACAGCAATATACATATTTTACTAGGAGAAGCGAGAAATCCACTATCAAAATGCTTTACAAGAATTTACAAGAAAGATTATATTTTTTTTACTCAACTAAATTCTTTCACTAAGTATTGATAATACCTCCACCTTAAAAGACAATTTCTAAGAGAACACCGCGATGAATCACCACGAGTTATACAAACACATAGGGTTTGAATTTTAGGGGACACCCAATATCCGTATTATACAATGTTTGAATTTTATGGGACACCTAATATTGCTTATTTGAAAATGGGCTTAAATGAGTGAGCCCAGTGATTCAGTGGCCTGGTCTGTAATGGTCTTGAAATAGAAACAAATGGGCCGAGGCCCACTTTGTGCCGAGAACCATGTGGCTGCTGCTGTTAACGCGAAGGAGGCCATGTGCCCGTGGCCTGTGTTTCAGCGGCTGTGGTCATTTTCAGGAAAACTGGGTTGCGTACCAAACGTAAAGCTTGACGTCACACATGAATGGGACATTTTTTTTTATATTATCGCGTGTTGGATTTTTGGTGCTCAGTCAACCGCCGAGAAGCTTGTTGTCAACATTGTGCTGGACACGTGAAAATAAATTAGCGACTTGTTTGATAAGATGTTCCGGCGGATTAGAGTTCAATTAAGATTTTAACTCTTTCCATTAGAAAAACTAACCTTATTATCCCGAATTCTTAATTGTAATAAACGTATTAATGTCATCTGTAGATCAATAGTTTAAAAAAGAAGATGAATTGAGTATAACTACTCATTAAAATTTTGTTAAATTATATTTTTTTTTAAAACTTAAAAATTATATATAATTTTTTGAAATCGTATCAAATTATATATTTTTATTTTAAATTTAAAAAATATATATTGTTCCTTAAAATATTATTAAATTATATATTTCTCTTCTCAAATTGAAAAAAAAAAAATTTTTTGGATTGTGGGTATCTTGCAAAAACACTCTCAAGTATAAATTTATTATTAAAATAAGAAAGATTCAAAAAATATAGTATTAGATATCGTTTTTGTCGAATTAAAATGATGAAAATACCCATAATTTAATTACAAAAGGTATAATAGATAACATAAATAAAGACGAGGTCTAAATTTGGTTCATATTGGACCTCATATTTGTTCTATATTGAATTATAGTTCTAGTTTAAATCGGATTGAAAATGAATTTAAATTCCGATTTAAATCGAGTAACGGATAAAATTATCATTTTACATATTGTGTTAATTTTTAAACCAAAAATAAATTTCCTAATTGGACAATAAAGAGTTTTTTTATTTACGATAGAACCTCCAAAATCTTCTCTAAACAGATTAAGGATATTTTCATCTTTTTATTTCGATCTAAACAATGTAAAATGTACATGTGTTAATATACCCAATAACCTAACGAAATATATATATATTTAAATTAATACAAAAAATATGTATTTTGATAAAAGTTTAAAAAATTATATGCTGTTTTTAAAAAATTTAAAAATTAATATGTAATTTCAAGTGATTTTAAGAAATTATATGCAATTCAGGCGAAAAAGAAATGTTAAAGTTAAAACCTAACTCATTCTGAATCTGTTGCCAAACAAACCATAAAACAAACTTTTCCATATAACTACCTAATTAATTATACATTTAAGCTTGCTTGGTAATCTAAAGCTTTCATTATCCCTCCATAGTCCCTTAATATTTTTAGTTTTAGAAAAAAAAAAACTAATAACCTATCAAAATTTTTAGAGTTTTTATAAAAAAATTACTATCTTATTGTGAATTTATAAAAAAACCATCTATTTTACTACTATTAGTAAAAAATCATTCTTCTTATATTATTAATTTACAAAAAAATACATTTATTAAAATATTAAAAAATATTTCATTTCATTTTATTTTTATTAATTAATTTAATATAAAAAAGATCAAATTTTTTTTATTTAATTTTATTTTAGACAATTGATTCATAATTATTAAACAATCGTTTTGATAAAAGTAGATTTTAATTTTTTTAGTTTTATAAAATTAGACTACAAATCTTTCATAAAAACAAAAAAAATAGAATAATATAAGTTATTTTTATAATACTTATTTAAATTAAAATTAAATGAGAATAATTTAATTTTTATATTAATCTTAATTAATAAAATTAAATTAAAATATTTTAATCGAGATGATTTTTTGTAAATTTATAGTATAAGACAAATAATTTTTCACAAATTAGCAATAAGACAGATGATTTTTTGTTAAAAACTTAAATTTTTGAATACACTAGACAATACTTCTAACTTCCAAAATTATCAATAACACCTTTTTATATAGACAAAAAACTAATAATAGAAATAATAAATATCAAAATTATACTATAAATAAAATTATAATAATATTGATAGATGATGCTTATAATGAAAATAATTTTTCCAAATAATTATTTTGATTCATATATAAGAAGATATTTTGTGTAAAAATGGAAGAACGGGATGGTATTATTAAAAGTTAAGAGTGGACCATTAGTAAGCTTGATATTTTTGAAAGGGTTATTGGTAATTTTTCCCAGTATTAAATATTATTGTAGAGAACTAAATATTAATGGCTCTCAATTTAATTTTAAAAAATATAAAAAAATCCTTAAAATTTTCCAAATTTCTTATCAGGCGAACAATAAACGTAATCAACTTGTATTTAATATTATTCTCCAAAAAAAACTACATTTTATTACATAATTAGGGACGCTCACAGTTTTTCTAAGATTTCACACAGCTCACGGCGCACAATAACCACGGGATAACAAGTCGGTGTACTACGCATCTTGCTACACGGAAGAACTGCCGCTCCATTTTGAGACAGCATCGCCGAGCGCTCTACGGGCCGAACCCTCCTGCTCTACGGCCCTTGCAGCTGCCTCCTGCAGCTCTCTCGCCCTTCGCCTCAGCTTCTTCCCTTCCTCTCCTACCATCAACTCCTTCACCACCCTCGCTATCTCCTCCCTCCCGTAAACCCCATCCGCCCTCGCCTTCGGCCTCAGCGCCACCCTCGCCCCCTCCTCCAGCAGCGCTGCATTCGTCCTCTGCTCGGCGTACAACGGCCACGCGATCATCGGCACGCCGTGTATCACACTCTCCAGCGTCGAGTTCCACCCGCAGTGCGACAGAAACCCGCCCGTGGCCTCGTGCTCCAGCACTCGCACCTGCGGGGCCCACGACGGCACCACCATCCCCACCTTCCTCGCCCTCTCCACGAATCCTTCCGGCAAATAGCCCAATGGGTCTACGCCGTTCACTGCGGTCAAGTAGCTCATGCCAGCGTCCGCTTCCGACGGCTCCCGCACCACCCAAAGAAATCTCTGACCGCTCATCTCCAGCCCCAAGGCGAGCTCCGCCATCTGCTCCGACGTCAGCGTGCCGCCACTGCCAAATGACACGAAGAGCACCGACGAGCTCGGCTGCTCGTCGAGCCACTTCAAACACCCGGAATCATCGCCGGCCGACGAACCGCCGGTTTGGATGATCGGCCCGATCAAATAAACCGGCGGCCGCCCAGGCTCAGTTTGCTTTAGCACCTCTGAAGCACTTTGCTCCATCTCTTCGAACGAGTTGACGAGGATGCCATCCGGCTCGCGGAATCGCCCAGCAAGGTAAACAACGCAGTCATGGCCCTCGTTCAGCCGGTCCTGCAGTGGGTGGAGCAGGTCGACGCCGGCGAACGGCACGCACCCCGGAAGCTTCACCGGCTCCGGCAGGTCCCGGTACTCACAGGTCGTCGTCGCAGCCAGCTCTGGCAAATGAAACACGAAAGATAGAAAGTGGAGGTTGGAAGGGCAGAACATGTAGGGCTTGATGCCAAGCTCTCTGGCCACGAGGAAGGAGTCGCCGCCGAAGACGTCGGCGACGAAGGCGACAAGGCGGGTGGTGGTTTTGAGGGCGTCAAGGACGCGGCGGAGAGCGGGAATGGAGCGGGTGGCAACACGGAAGAGGCGGGTCTCTGTGATGGCGTCAGCAGGGAGATCAGAGAGGGAGACTGGAGGGAGCTGGAGGGAGGAGATGCCGGCGGGGAGGGAGGAGAGGAGAGAGTTCTCGGCGGCAGAGGATGGGCCCGGGTAGGTGATGAAGGTGACAGAGAAGCCGTGGCGGGAGACGAGAAGCTTGGCGAGCTCGGTGAGGGGGATAAGGTGGCCCATGCCTGGCGCCGACAGAAGGGCGACGTGAGGAGGATGGAGATTGCCTTCCATTGCTTAGCTGAAGTGCCGAACAGACGGAGAAGCTGGCGGTTTTGGTGACAAAAGAGTGTAATTTGACGAGGTGGATGGAGATTGCCTTCTCATTTTTACATATGAACGGTCCAAATCGATGCATAATTGCAATTAGATCCATTTTTCTTTTCGCTCGATTTCCTAGTAAGCTTACTAAAATGTTAATTGAAATTTTAGTCTAAATCAGATTAAATTTAACTCCAAAAAATGTTCTCCAACCCACCAACACGGATATTATCAAAGGGTTGTGCGTAATCACAATAATTTTGCGGAGAAAAATCCTCTCGCAATGTACAATCATGCATCCAATTTTGTTTGCATCCTATTTTGTTTGTATCCACAATCCCGAACTTGTTTCTTTTAGTATCGTTGGAGAAAACACCTGCAAGTTCAACCAACAAACCAGACGAATATAACAAGAATTTATCAGCAACTTCTCCTGGGGAGCCTCGCTTTGTTTTAAGCAAATAATTTGTAGTCTCAGACAAGCACTATTAAGCAAATAATTTCCCTGGCAAAAGAGAAAATATGTTCCAATATATCTATTAATTATGGATAACAGACTGTTGGCTTAATGGTGTCTCGAATTTGGATTTTCCGAATAGTTTTAATTATATTAAAAAATTATTTAGTAGACTTAATCCTTATTTAGATTTATCTTCTACTAGAAGACTTAAATTAGTAGAAGTCTTATTTGAATCAGTCTTCTACTTTGATTCAAACATCATTGGCCACATCTATAAATACACCATTGATGTAAGAGTTTTTATATAGAGTGGGAAAGAGAGATATAAATCAATACTCTCAATACGTCTTATGACGGTTAGACTACTTAGTCTTTTGTGAGAGTTGGTGATATGAGAGTTTCGTCTCTATCGTTATAATATTCTCTTTCTCTTCTCATCAATACAATATTCTCTGGATCGTCTTCTCCAAATATATCTCTTGTGTGCTATCTTTTCTTCTTTTCTGTTCTTTTTCTATATCGTGAATTGTGGTGGACATCGATATTTTTCGCAACAAGTGGTATCAGAGCTTGGTTCAACATGTCTGCTACAAAGTTCGATATAGAGAAATTCAATAGAAAGCAAGGATTCCCTATTTGGCAAGTAAGAGTTCATGTAATTCTTACTCAACAAGCATTGAGAAACACATTGGAGGACGTTAAGTCTGAAGATGTCGCCGAAAGTATCTGGGAAAATCAGAAAGCTAGTGCACATAGCACAATCATCCTCAGTCTCACTGATGAGGTACTCTATCCGTTTCTTGATGAAACATCACCTTCGGAGTTATGAAAAAAGCTGGAGAAATAATATATGAGTAAGTCTATCTCAAATCGAGTTTACTTAAAGCAGAAGCTCTTCAATTTTCGAATAAGAGAATGTACGAATATAATTGATCATCTTAATGCTTTCAATAAACTTGTCTCTCAATTGTTAAGCATTGATGTTAAAATTGAAGATGAAGACAAGACAATTATTTTATTATCATCTTTACCTCCTTCTCTTGAGAATCTTAAAACTATTCTCATGTATGGGAAGGATTTGAAATTTGATGATATTTCTGCTACCCTTCTATCTAATGAATATTTGAAAAAGATTGAAGGGGATGTGTCACACTCAGAAGCATTAATTGTCAGAGGTCGTATCAAAGAAAGATCAATGACAGGTCGTTCTAGATCCAAATCCAAAGAAATTGACTGCAGGTATTGTAAGAAGATGGGACATGCAATTAAAGAGTGTTGGAAGCTCAAAGAAAAGAAAGAAAGAGAATTTCAATCTAAAGAACAAGCCAAAGAACAAGTATCAGTTGTTGAAGGGAGTTCTGATGATGGTTTTGGTAATGTTCTCTCTATTAGTACTAATTTTGATCGTTACCATGATATTTGGATTCTTGATTCTGGTTGTTTTTACCACATGTGTGCTAATAAGGATTGGTTTGAAAACTACAAGTCTTATAATAGTGGTTTAGTTTTGATGGGTAATAACAATCCATGCAAAACTGTTGGAATTAGAACAATCAAAATTAAGATATTTAATAATATTATTAGAACTCTTACTAATGTCAAACATGTTCCTGATTTGAAAAAGAATTTGATCTCTTTGGGTGCTTTGCATTTTACTAGTTATAAGTATTCTACTGAAGGTGGAGTTCTTAAGGTTGCTAAAGGCTCATTGATAGTGATGAAAGGCCTACAGCATGAAAATTTGTATGAGTTAGTAGGAAAAATCGTTGCAGGTGGAGCAGCAATTTCTCAGGCTTCTTCTTCTGATATGACCCACTTATGGCATATGCGTCTCGGTCATATGAGTGAGTAAGGTTTAAGTGAGCTCAACAAAAGAAAATTAGTGAAAGGCCTTAATTCATGCAAATTAGATTTCTGCGAGTATTGTCTCTATGGTAAACAATCCAAGGTAAAGTTTAACACCGGTACTCATTGCACTAAAGACTTAATTGATTATATTCATTTTGATGTGTGGTGCTCTCCTATTCCATCAAAATCTGGTGCTCGTTATTTTGTCAGTTTTATTAATGATTTTTTCAGAAAAGTGTGGATTTATTTTTTGCATCACAAAGCCGAAGTGTTTTCTGTTTTCAAACAGTGGAAAACTTCAGTTGAAAAAAGGATTGACAGAAAAATCAAATACCTCAGAAGTGATAATGGCGGAGAGTATAAATCAACAGAGTTTCTCAAATTCTGTGAAGATGAAGGCATCAAACGCCACTTTATCATCCCAGGGAAATCTCAACAAAATGGTGTGGCTGAAAGGATGAACAGAACCTTGTCAGAGAAAGCACGTAGTATGCTCAATACAGCTAATCTTGATAAAAATTTTTGGGCAGAAGCAGTCAATACAGCATGCTTCATTGTGAATCGCTCTCCTCAAACAACCATTAATTGCAAGACTCCTGAAGAGGTATGGACTGGTCAACCTGCAAATTATTCTTCTTTAAAGATTTTTGGTTGCCCTGCTTATGTGCATGTTGTTAAGGATAAGTTAAATGCACATTCCAAAAACTGTATTTTCCTGGGTTATGTCAAAAGCATCAAAGGAAATTGTTTGTGGGATCCTACTATTTCAAATGTAATTATTGAGAGAGACATAATATTTGATGAAAGTGTTATACTAAAATCTCTCAAGAAAGGTCCCAATAAAATAATGCAAGTGGAGATAGAGCATATAGTTTCTTCAGAAGAAGATATTTAGGGTATGCCTGACTCTCAGAAAAATTCTAAAAATCAAGTTTCTGAAAAGACTCCACTTCGAAGATCTCAAAGAAAAAAAAAACCACCTGAAAGGTATGGTTTTGAAAATATGGTAGCTTTTGCTTTAGTTACTGACAATAGTGATCCTTCTTCCTATAAAGAAGCAGTGCAGGATAAGAATTCTCCTCAGTGACAAGCTGCTATGAATGAAGAGATGGATTTTATTCAAAAGAACCATACTTGAAATCTAGTGAAAATACCAGAAGGTAATGGTAAAGACATCTATTGAAGATTCAAATTCAGAAAATAAGATGATTCGAGCCAAGGTGGAGATTGTTGGCTTAATGGTGTTTCGAATCCAGATTTTCCGGATAGTCTTAATTATATTAGGAAGTTATTTAGTGGGCCTAATCCTTATCTAGATTTATCTTCTAATAGAAGACTTAAATTAGTAGAAGTTTTATTTGAGTCAGTCTTCTACTTTGATTCAAACATCATTAGGCCACATCTATAAATACACCATTGATATAAGGGTTTCTATATAGAGTGAGAAAGAGAGACATAGATTAATACTCTCAATACGTCTTGTGACAGTTATGTTACTTAGTCTTTTGTGAAAGTAGGTGATATTGGAGTTTCGTCTCCATCGTTGTAATCTTTTCTTTCTCTTCTCATTAATACAATATTCTCTAGTTCGTTTTTCCCACATATATCTCTTGTGTGCTATCTTTTCTCCTTTTCTGTTCTTCCTCTATATCGTGAATTATGGTGGACATCGATATTTTTCGCAACAACAGACAACTACTATAATATCATTATCAATCTCCCAACAAAAAATGAAGCCGGTATGTCCACAAAATTTTAATGCTCTATGAGTGAAAGCTTAAGTAAATTATATCTAATAATACAAAAAGTTTGGTTCTGAGAGATAGTATCGTATCTTTCAGTGAGACACCAACTCGTAGCTATAATCAAGCGAAAACTAGGCAGTCTGTCTCAATGAAAACGTCTTTTAGATCCTCTGTCGTCCCCGATGCTGTAGTCACGGACAACTGTGAAAAGAGACGAAAAAAGAAGTTAGGGTTTCAGAAACCATAGAATCAACCTATGATTGCGAGAAGAAGAAGGAAGCTCCCAAAGCGTCATCTACAAAACCCTAATCCGGGCCTTTGTTCTGCCCTATTCCGAGCTATGGAACTGGGTGAATGTAAGAACCAAGGTTTCAAGTTTCGGTCGAAACTGAGCCGTTTTGGCCGGTTCCGAAATTGTAAATTTCGTTTCAGTTTAGGGTTTCAGTCTGAACGAGCAGAGTAGAGCGAGCTGGCATGGGTGGGCAGAGCAGCGCTTGGCACACGGGGCTAGCGTAGCGCATGTGCGCTGGGCAAGCGTGAGCGGGGAGCTCGCCGGGTGAGTGCGCGTGGGTGCTCGCTGGTTGAGCTCAAGCGGGGAGCTCGGTGAGCTCGCGCCAACTTCGTGTCCAAGCCCGCGCCCTCGCCGGACTGGCCCCACGTGCTCACCAACCTGCTGCAGTTCCCTCGCCCGCCTTGCGCCGTTGCCGACCTGGCCTCTACTCCTGTAAACTGGGGCCGGCCTTGCACCAGGGCCAGCACTGTCGCTAGTCTAGTTTCGATGCCCTTACCGGTCTCTATCAGATACTATTCACGTATATGATATTATTCATGTAACTGTTCATTATTTTAAAAAAATTTTAAACATATTATAATTGTTTTTAATTTGAAGTTAAAAAGTAATTAAAATAAAGTTAAATTTTAGTCAAAATATAAGTAATAAAAAAAATATTTTGGTTGAAACTGAAATGAAAATAATTTTGATCGAAACACGTTGATTTTTTTGCTTACGTGCATGCGTGCATTACCGTTCCACCGAAAGTAAAGACAAAAAAAATTTGTGTCGATCTCATCCCCATATGAACCGCTGTTATGAGATCGCACAGAGCTAGTTGTTCTAGCTCGTATGTATATAAATATTCATCTGGATCATTCAGGTACTAAATTCATAATTCCACATCCAGATATTTCAAACTCAACCGATAATAATTATGATGATGATGATGATTAGTTATATTACATTATAATTAATAAATTATATATGTGTCAAGTATATTTTAATAATAACTTAAATTTGCTTATATTAATTTTTAACTTTTTAATCATATTCATATTATTTCTCATATATTTTTTTATATAATAATATATAAAAATAGTGGTTAACTATCAAAATTAATTTTAATTAATTAAAATAATATTTAATATTGTGATAAACTTAATTATAAATTCTTTCATAATTGTTAAATTTTTATAAAATTTTTTTAAAAATTTTATCGTATTTTTTATTTAAAGTCAAAGTACAGTTAAAATATAGTCAAACTCTGGTTAACGCATAATTAATAATTAAAAAAAAATCTTTCGGCCGAAACCAAAATAGTCAAAACTGAAATCGAAACGGCTGAAACGTATCGGTTTCGTTAGGTATCGAAACGGAAATGGAAACCGAGATTTAAAATCTTAGTTCAAACCCAATAGTCTTGATATAAAAACCAAAAGGCATAGGGCCACTTCGTGCCCGCGCGACTTGGCCCGGCTCTCTGGCCCGCCTAAGTCCACACGGGCCGGATCCATTGTCGCTTCTACTTATCTATATCATCTCGAAGGATGGCCAATCTTGGTGTTGGGCAGAGATAACGGTGGACTGCGAAGGACCATGTGCTGCTAATATTTGTCTCAACGCGGAGCAAGACAAAAGTCTCAGAGAAATATATGACGCCAACCTCGTGTGGTTGCTGCTGTTGACGCGAAGGAGGCCTTGTGCCTGGGGCGTGCGTTTCAGCGCTTGTGGTCATGGTGGGTTGCAGCCTTCGGATCGCAGATGCTCACGTCGACCTATCTTTGCTGTCGTTCTCTTAACATTTTTTCTTATATTTACGACCTAAGGGGTCATTTGGTTGGGGGTCAAGCTCAGGATCATTCCTAATTGACCGTCCTATCATCCAAATACGAAAAATTTAATCAGACTAATATAATTTAATTAAATTATAAATAAAAAATGACTAAAATGCCCTCAGTGCATCTTGCCCGCGCGAACTCGCCCGGCCAGCTCTCCGCGCAAGCTCGCTACCCAAGCTGCCCGGCGAGCTTGCCGGCGTGCCGTACCTCGCCGGAGACGACGGCGAGGACAGAAATGTATTTAAAAGAAAAGCTGAGGGTAAAATGGTCCAGATAAAATTTGAACCACTCACTAGTCAGATCAGTAACCAAATAAAATTTACTTGACCGTATTATCTTTTTACACTTTACCTTTTCTTTTAACCTTAACCTTGAGCTTAACCCCCAACCAAACAGCCCCCGGAGATCATATTCTTTTCTTTTCAAAAAAAAAACATCGATTTCTTATTATTTAAATTATGAAAGCACGTTTAATTTGAAATCAATATCAAAATTAAAATCAAAATTAATAAATTATTTCTATAAATTAATTTTTTTAATCAAATTTAATTTAATAATAATTTAAAATTTAAAAACCTAATTAATTGTTTACAATAATTTAATTTAATAATTATATAAAATAATTAAATATTAATTTTATTACAAAAAATAATTAAAAAATTTTTCACCTTAATTCTAATCCAAATCAAACGGTGCGGAATTGCTTTTCGCCACAATTCAATTGGAAGATAGAAGATGAAGAGGGGATGTAAGCCACACATAAATGGGACATTTTTTTTTTTCTATTATCGTGTGTTGGATTTTACCGCCGAGAAACTTGTTGTCAACATTGTGCTGGACACGCGAAATAAATTAGCGACTTTTTTGATAAGATGTTCCGGCGGATTAGAGTTCAATTAAGATTTTAACTCTTTCCATTAGAAAAACTAACCTTATTATCCCGAATTCTTAATTGTAATAAACGTATTAATGTCATCTGTAGATCAATAGTTTAAAAAAGAAGGATGAATTGAGTATAACTACTCATTAAAATTTTGTTAAATTATATATTTTTTAGAACTTAAAAATTATATATATATTTTTGAAAATTTATCAAATTATATATTTCTATTTTAAATTTAAAAAATATATATTGTTCCTTAAAATATTGTAAAATTATATATTTCTCCTTTAAAATTGAAAAAAAAAAATTTTTTTGGATTATGGGTATCTTGCAAAAATATTCTTGAGTATAAATTTATTGTTAAAATAAGGAAGATTAAAAAAATATATTATTTGATATCGTTTATGTTGAATTAAAATAATAAAACTACCCATAATCTGATTATAGATAGCATAATAAAGAACATAATTAAAGACGAGTCTATATTTGGTTCATATTAAATTGTTGACTTATTTATGTCTCGAATTCGAATCTTCCGGGAAGTCTTAATTAAATTAGATTCATATTATGAAGTAATTTAGTGAGTCTAATATTTCTCTAAATTTATCTTCTATTAAAAAACTTGAATTAGTAGGAGTCTTATTTGAATTAGTTTTCTACTTTGACTCAAACTCGTTAGGTCACATCTATAAATACCTATTCATTTAAAGATTTCTGCAAAGTGAAATAGAGAGACATTGATTAAGACTCTTAAAATATCTTATGACGGATAGGCTACTTAGTCTTTTGTGAGAGTTGGTGATATTGGAGTTTCACCTCTATTATTATAATCTCTCTTTTCTTCCTCATCAATATAATATCTACGGATTGCTTTTATTATTGAAGTAGGTTGTATACCAAATCGCATAAATCTTTTATGTGTTATTTTTTTCTTTTTTATTCTTCTTCTACATCGTGAATTATGATGGATATCGATATTTACCGTAACAAATTGGTATTAGAGATTGGTTCAATATGTTTACTACGAATTTCGATATAAAGAAATTCAATGAAAATCAAGAATTTCCTATTTGTCAAGTAAGGGTTCATACAATTTTTACTCAATAAAAATTGAGAAATATATTGAAGAATATTAAACTTGAAGATATCATCAAAAGTGTCTGGAAAAAACGACGTGAGGAGAATAGCGATTGTCTTCCATTGCTTAGCTGAAGTGCCAAACAGGCCGAGAAGCTAGTGGTATTGGTGACAAAGAAACATAATTTATTGAAGTGTAATTGGTGAGGAGAGTTGAACTCGAGTTAAATTTGATTAGATATAATGAAAAAGATTAAATTTTACTGTTCATCGGATTAATCGAATAATCTCATCTTACATGAGAACGGTCCAAATCGATGCATAATTGCAATTAGATCCATTTTTCTTTCCGCTCGATTGCCTAGTAAACTTACTAAAATGTTAATTGAAATTTAGTCTAAATCAGATTAAATTTAACTCCTAAAAATCTTCTCCAACCCACCAACACCGATGTTATCAAAGGGTTGTGCATTATCACAATAATTTTGTGGAGTAAAACCCTCTCGCAATGTACAATCATGCATCTTATTTTGTTTGTATCCACACTCCTGAAGTTTTTTTTAGTATCGTCGGAGAAAAAACCTGCAAGTTCAACCAACAAACCAGACGAATATAACAAGAATTCATCAGCAACTTCTCCTGGGGAGCCTCCCTTTGTTTTAAGCAAATAGTTTGTAGTCTCAGACAAGCACTATTAAGCAAATAATTTCCCTGGCAAAGGAGCAATATATTCCAATATATCTATTAATTATGGAGAACAGAACCACTGTAATATCATATCAATCTCCCAACAAAAAATGAAGCCGGTATGTCCACAAAATTTTAATGCTCTATGGGTGAAAACTAAAGTAAATTATATACAATAATACATAAAGTTCGGGTTCTGAGAGATAATATCGTATCTTTCAGTGAGACACCAACTCCATTACCAGATCATTCCATGAGTCTATAGGCCCAGGCAAGCACCAATGAAGGCAGTCATTTTGGACGCCCACAGTCTTGCTCATTTCAAAAGGGTGGAAGGTCCTGTAAGGCCCTGAATGCCCGTCTGGCCTCATCAATGAAAGCCCATAAGTATCTAGGACCTTCAACTGAAAGTCAGCTCTGGATCCATTCACTGCTGCGTTGTCAAAGACCTCCAACTCAACTTTGCGCATCAGATGATCAATGTCTCTGCCTGCAAATTCCCCATCTTTGTATGGAGCTGTCCTGTTGCAAGTTCCGCCACTGAACCACTCCCCATTCTCAAAGTGGTCAGGGGTCCATGTCCTGTATAGTATAAGAGGTTTGTGATCTGATGTTGCCAAGAAATGGTGAACTGAGAGGAGGACTTTGCGGTAGGCATCATCCACCCTAAAATCAGTTAAGTTCCTTCCTTGACAATTGTGGCAGCCAATTACAGTGTTGTTTTCCCAGTAAATTGCCATTTTCAGAAACCATTGTCCTCCAGAAATGAGTATATAGTTGAAGTTTTGGAACTGATCTGTCCACTTATTGTCGAGGATATCAAGATGAAGCTGGGTATCGGAACTTGAGATGCCATCATCATTCTCAAAAGTTTCTGACTTCACCAGGTAAGGCGACCAGATGAGCGAAAGTGAGAAATTGTGAGAAGGGAAGTGCCATCTTCTTGATTTGTATTCCTTGTCGTGATAGACTTCAACAGGCCCTTCTACCTGAGGCGCAGAAAGTTAAGATTTGATCCGTCAGTTGCAGCAAGGAATGTAGTTCAGCAATCCTCATACAGGGACAAATACAAAGAACTGCAGCCAGGGGGTGGACAAGAACCATTAAAAATTACAAAGTAAAGAAAAACCAGAGCTGCATGCAATGCTAAGGACCATTTAGCATAACTTGGGGAACCTAACATTATGTGCTGCATCCTTTCGGTGCAAAATACATAGTTCCTTCTAGCTAAGATGCTGCATTCTCCCCTTTATCTTCTTAGTGGCTATGTCCGAGCTTAATATAGAAACTAATCATAGTTGGGATTCTAGAATCAGGGGAGCGGAAAACACATCAACATAGTGTAGTTAAGATGTTTCTAATAAGGTCCTATCTCAAATACTTATAACCAACAGGACCAATTAAATGCCACTAAAATGGCTCTCCAGCTATAGAAAGTGTCTTAATATTCAAACCCATGTTCAAAGTTAACCTCCTGAAAAATTTGACAGCATAATGACCTTTTGCACCTTCCACTCTTACTGGTTAAAAGAGCAATTAAATTTTTCAACAGAGATGTAACTTTTCATATGCCTGGGATGACAAATTAGAGGAAGTCTGCACACAATCTTAACTTCTAAAAAGAAATAAACACATTAAAATTTAAACTAAAATGAGATAGTCACAATCCATTTAGGCATCAATTCAAGAGTAAATGTGATTCCCAAGCATAGTCAAAAGAAGAATGATAAGCTCTGCAAGTGTTGCTTTCTTCATAGAGGTTCAGCTGTGACAGCTCAAACCCTACAAAGAGAAGAAAATGCATACCAGTGGTTTTCAGTGTTCATGGTTGAAAGTATGATGGTAAAAGTTGTTTTTTACCATCTGTAAACAATTTGGATGAGAAAAAGACGAAGATTCATACAACCATATTTAAGCCACAAACAAGGAGTGTACAGAAAAACATCATAAAAAGAAATGCTCAAACACAATCAAAAAGCGCACCTTGGAGAGGAGGCAAATCAAGGACTGGACATGGTTGCGAAGAATTGAATCACCAATCAGTGCCCAAGATTTATTTCGCATCAGATATAAAAAATTTTTAGCATTAAAGGGAGGAACATCACAACCATATGGTTTCCATCTCCAATACAGATAGCCGGTATCTGGTCGTCCATTCGTCATACAATTTTGAGGGGATTCAATGAAATGACAGCTCTCATTGGTGTAAGCTGGTCCTGCAGGATTTGGGATCCACGCCCCACTGAAAAGATCGCACTTATCTGTATTGCCCATTTGCAGGATTGAATTAGTTCACATCCCATGGATTAGATCTAAGACAAGATATATATTTAAAGAGTTAATGAGTATTTTGAGTTCTAGAGGCCTTGCCCCACCTAGAAAGCCTGTGGCCACAACTGGAGGCATAACAGATCCAATTGCCTTACGAAAAGAGAGAAGCATTCTAAATTAGGTTTGTCAATACTACGCAACTCGACCATTAAAAAAGACATTTTCCTACACTTGTTTTCCCCAAACAAAATATCCCCTCTTTGTATAGCAGAGGGAGAAGTCAAGGATCGAGCAAGAACCTTTCTGAGGATTAGCCATAGTTAATCCATCAACTAAATCTATGCCTGCAGCTGGAGCATTAGAAGCAGTACTGCTATTCATTGACAGTGAATCTGTAGCAGATGAAGAACACAGTTATAATAGAAAAGAAGATACATAGGCATGAAGTGTCTAACCAGAGAAACTGAAGTTTGAACAGAAAGGAAGAAACATAGGCATGGAGTGTTTAACCACAAAAAGGGAAGTTGCAAACAATGTTATGCTTTGTGAAACTATTTTTCATGTGGTATGGTCAGTTAGTTAAATCTACAGTGGAATAAATTAAAATCACATTCCATTCAAATGAAAGAAGACACTTCTTTCAAAATTTCATTATATTTGTCAAAAATGAGCACACAATACCACAAAAGCAAAAGGAAACAGTACTGTCAAGTTATATCAGAAGGAAGCTGATATATCAAACTCGTGCTAGCTATTATCATTATGTCTTCAACTTTAAGTCAGGATTCTGGAATCTAATTGCCAAAAATAACTTGGAATCTAATCTTCATCGCAATAAAAATAATTTCAAACTCCGGATATTCCGGGAATCTAGTTGCCTAAAAGACCACATCTGTCGTACAAGTTAAAACTGGCGACAGCTTCAAGTTTCTGCTTTTACAATACGATGGAACATAATACAACAAAAATGACATTGCATAAGACAAATGAGATGACCATATACTACTGAACCACACCTGAATTCTTAACTATAGGAAAGATATCCAGAGAAAACAATTCGTTTACTATATCACTTTTTTCGATAGAGCAACTTCAGAATACCAAAGTTAAACTGTTAAGAAACATAGATTGCCCCCAACATAGAATATAGGATGTCAATATAATCTGTAATTTTGAATGAAGCCACAAGGAGGGAAGTCTCTGTTTTCCGCAGCTCTGAATTTAAAATTCTAGAAGGCCTCGAAGCTATAACCAAACACGTGTATCTGGAAAATCCAAAATTGAGTCTAAAATTGCATCCAATTCCCCAAAAAAGCCCAAAATAATCGGTTGACGCACAACATTGGCAAGCACGTGTACTTCAAAATCCAAATGGCAGCCTAAAATCACATCCAATTCCCGAAAACCCTAAAAAATCAGTTGATTCACGACGAAAGCAGATCATTCTTCTAGAACCTAACACCAAACACTTTAACATCGCAACATTAAAAATATATTCACACAGAAAAAACCACAAAACACATCTGGGTGCAAATTCAGTACCTCCTGGGGGCGCCCTCCCCCCATTTTCGTCATCCATCGGCTTGGACACAGGGAGGACTCCATAGGAGTCGGAGAGAAAGAGGCGGAAGGAGACGCCGATGAGGAGCACGGACAAGAAGATCTTGACGAAGACATGGCTTCCCCGCCGCTGCAGCGAAGGCCAGACGTCCCGGTTCCACCCCATCTCCTCACCATCAACCTCCCAAGCACTCGGAAGGGCAACGAGGATGGCGAAGGCCGTGCCTTTATTCCACGAGAGGGTGGAGTGAGCTGTCGCGAGGAGGAAGATCTACGATGCCGGGCGCCTTGTCCTTTTTTCCCGAGACGGAAAAGGGAATGAACATTTTACGATTAACCGCCTAAGTTATGCAATTTGTGAAATGACTACTTATTAATTTGACGTGACAAAAAGCATGTTCTTGTCAAAAAAATCCTTCACAAACACACTCTCTCTCCTGCATCAAATTTACCTCTTAAAAAGTACCAAAAATCATATTCAATTTAATTATATGTTTTTCTCACATTTGAATGATATAATCCTAACATTTATTTAAATATCATAAATTTTCCTAATATTTATTCTTTTGTGTTGAGGACAGGGATGAAATAAAAGAATGATATCTCGGTCTGTGAGTAAATTATGGTGTTGCATGGTTTATTTTATTTGAGGAACAGAGTTTGGTTGTTATGTTGGGCCCTTGTCCCCCGAGTCGAGTTATCGAGTCAAAATTGTAGATTTGTTTCCACCCAAAATATAAAAAATAAAAAAAATTAATAACATTGAATATGGTGTTTGCAACTTGCCCCCTGAAACTTTGTGCATTTACATGCCGCCTCAGACTTTTTTATCTTCTAAGAATACAAGAGTACAACCTACTCTATGTCTATCAATCCCAAAAATATACGGGGGGTTTTATGCAAAAAAAACTCTTGAGGAACACAGGCCTCCATCATACTGGCCCAGCGCACATGCAACCTGCCCAGCCTATGCGCCTTCATTAATGGATGGAAGATGCTGCACAATCAAAAGTAGGTGGCAGCACTCTACAGAGACAAATCACAAAATGTTCAACTGTAGTACATAAACCAAGAATTTAAGCTACATCGTTCTCCCATTTCTACTTCTGCTTATGATCCCATTGAAAAAGTCAATAGGCTAATTTGCAGTAATGAAAATTAACAGCTAAACTAAGTGCATAATTCAAATCTTAAGTCCAAACAACATGACTCTCAAACCATTTCATGTTGTATTGTCATTACAACAGCAGGAAATCTCCTGGAACATAGCAAGAAGTGGTTCAGATTTCATCAGAAGCTAATAGGGAGCAAAATCATATGATGCATTGAAATCATGGATTACCATAATTACGACAAGGCACATTTCACCGAACCACACAACAAACAAAGCAGTTAAAACATAAAGCATTTCCAAATCTAACTGAAGCTGCAAGTTTGCCACGGCAACAACTAATCATACAAGGAAAAGTTTTCTGATTGGACATTTAACAAAACCCCATCTCCAGTTGCAAATTGTTTGCCATGTAAACAAGGATTGAATACCTTCAGGAACATTTAAGTTGGCACCATCCACGAAATTTATGTGATTACACTTGGAATCCACATGCCAAATCCATGCTTCACCCTCTCAACTCTGCTCAAACAAAATGATTCGCACAAGCATTAAATTCTTCCATGAAATAACAATTGACGAAAAATATGAGCATCTCTCACATGATGCATATCAGAAATGGGAAAGTCATCAAATAGTATAGTACAGTGCCAGTGGCAGCAGCATAATTTAGTTTATGAAATGTGTCCCAATTATTGATGTTTATGGTAGAAAGAAGAACAGGATCAATACTTAAATCAATCATTTCCTACATAAGGTTGACCTCCATGCAATAAATGAGGAGAATATCTACTCTACTTATGAAAAAGTAAAAACAATGGTTTCAGCTAAGAACACTACCAACAAGCTTCCATTAAGATAACTGCCAATGTAGCCTTTTCCTTGTTAGGGTTGGCCATTATTTCAAATGAGAAGAATATCAGCCTTTGTATAGTAAGGCTAAGAGAGCAGCACAGCAATTTAAATATTTTAAATAGGAAATCCAGGCAAAAGGTCAAATGAAATGTTAAAGGAACTCACGTTGGGGCAAGCTTCCCAAGACAGTCAAGCTCTTCACCAGTGGCTTCATCCCAGACTTTCCCTGAGATCTCAATGATATAAGCACAATCTTCAGAAGGAGGCAGTCCTCTACCAACAAGCAAATCTAAATCCTTCTGATGAAGCTCTCTCCCATTTACAAGAACACCAGTATTCCCACCAGAACAATTTTTAGACATTGGATAATTAAATTCTTCGATAAAAGGCTGAAAGAAAGTAATTTACCAGTCACTTCTTTTGAAATAGATTAAATGACTAAGTTATTTACCAGTCACTTCTTTTGAAATAGATTAAATGACTAAGTTATTCAGTTTCTCACACTTACAGGAATTATTCCAAGACAAGGCTGCCCCATAACACCCCAAAATCCAGCACGATAATCATACCTAAATGAAAGAAAGGAAAAACATGAGTTCTGGAATCTCTAAACAAGTAAATATCATTGAAATTTGATTAATGAGCTAACATATCTAGTTATTAAACCAACACCATAAACATTACTAGTGCAGCTACTCTCCAACATCTAGATTGAGCTATTTTTCAAGAAATTGTACATTAACTACTGACAAGAAACATAACAACTAGAATTGACAGCAAATAAATTAATATGGGAGGAAAAGAAGATATTGAAATGGTATACTAACTCTCCAGTTTGAACCAATAAAAGAAATTTGCAGCCTTATTTTTGTATAAATCTTAAGCTTATAGCTTACCAATAGTCTCCGGGATGAATTAGCCCAGCTTGCTTCTCAGCCTTCTTGACTAGCCGATCTGAAATCAGATGGCCATTGATCGAAACTTTGGATCTGCCATTCTCCGTTGATTGGTTAAACTGAAAATCTTTGAAATGTTTCTTTATAAGGCCAGCAAAGAATGACTCTCCACCTTTACCAGCTTTGGGTTGATCTTCGTCTCTGCCTACTTCCTGAGGATCTTGAGGGACCCCAGGATTTGGATAGTCATCAGCTGACAAATCCATTTCAGTAGCTACTTGCACATCTTTTACAGAGTTCTGCTTGAAATTGCCATTTACTGCTACAATCTTTTCTTGATCAGCACGTCTACTCCTACTTCCCTTTCCAGGTCCATTAGTTACATGATTAGATGAAGGGTATCCAAAATGCTCGCGAAGTTGTAGTCCTGGGACATGTGTAGGCATTTCAATTTGTACAGGAATCTCAGCAGAGCTGAGCTCATCTCTATGACAGATCATCCTATCTGGGCTCTCTACATCCTCTGGTGTGCTGGACAATGATGATAGCTCTTGCATTTTCTCAGACTCGCCCAAATTGAATCCATGTTCCTTGTCCAACATCTCAGAACTAGAGTTTGAAGAGGGAAGCACAACTAGCTTATCATCTGCTGATCGGGCATCATAGCTTGGGATATCATAATCACCCGAAGAATGCATGACAGGAAACTGGTTAATATGATTATGGCAGTGCAATCTCTCTTTCAATTTGGAACCAGGACCATTACTACTCTCTGATATTGCAGACATTGTTTGGATGGGAGCAGAAGTGATGAGCCTTTTTCCATCAAGTTCAATTGAGATTTCCTGTGAGCACGATCCACACTGCAGCTTAAACTGTTTCTTCTTAGCTAATAATAACTTTGGAGGTAGCTCCAGCAATTTTGAACAATTGTAACATACAACAAAAGGGGCAGCACCAGCAACAGGCCGACAAGAAAGCCCTTCTTTCTTGGTGGGTGTGGGCCCCTTGTTTGTCTGGAGCTCATGAGAATGCAGAGCACTACCCACCATATAATCACAGTTGTGCTGCCTGAACGATGAGGTATTTTCAAGAGGGTAAAGTCCATGGTCACTTCCAAAATATAGGGGCCTCTGATTGCAGAAAATTGCAGGTGCACCTTGCAAAGGCACTGCACAGGGTCTGTTACAACTACGAAGGCATGTACAAGCAGATTGATGGCAAAAACTGTTGTGATGATAAGAAATGGCATGGTTTGGATCCAGATGACCATATAGGTAATTGTCATGTGGTCTTCGTGGGCACTGAAGCAGGTGATGAGAGTGAGCCACCCCAAGTGTTTGAGATCCAAGAGACTCCCGGTATCCTGGAATTATGTCACTCGGCAATGACTGCATTGCCTGATAAAAATTTGGTATATCAACCTTACTTCCATTGAGGAAGGGCACATGCTGTGAAGAAGTCCGGTTCAGTGATGGAGAACCATCAGGGAACCAAGCATCACGGCCATGGTTTTCATAAGGGCTTGATGAAACTGTCCTTCTAGATATAGGTGTTCTTTCTCTTGTTCTGTTCGCTACCTCACAAGATTGTCTCAGCTGATCCTTCAATTCATCAAGCTTCCTCAGAAGCTCTGCTTGGTCTTGTTTGAAGTTCTCTACTCTGTTTGGCCCAACAGAGTTTTGCATAAAATGGTAGTTTGATGGGCCTTCATCAGGGCAAGGAGTGAATCTAATACCTTCCAGTGAAGCTCTACAGTAAGACGTCTTCTCTTCACCCTTCCAGGTTTGCACTTGTGGGAGTTTAGCATGTTGATTGGGAAGCTCATTTTGTACTTTGGGTTGCATTTCATCAATAACCATTGGTTTAGGAAGGTATTGATGATCATTGCTGTCATGCCTGTCAACTCCAAGCAAGAACCTATTTGCACTCCCCCTGTTTTCACTTCTGCTGATGTAAGAATCTGCTTCTTTGTTCAAACTCTCAAGTGTACCACACTTGCTGCTATCAGCCTCAAAATCAGTATCGGAAGAACTCATAGGATTCTCTGGTTTCTTGAATTTTTTTCCATCTGATGTGTCTGATGAAGCTTCCACTATTGCACCTTGTTTTTTGGCTGCATTTTCCAAAAAGAATATTTTATGAATCCAGTGAGCAAAAGAAAAGCCCCACAGACAGGTGGAAATGAAAACCTGACTACTAAGATGGGAAAATTTTTGGATTTTGTTTTTTTTTGTTTTCGCTTAGAAGAGAAGGCCTTTATTTTTGGTTCAAAATCAATTGAGAACTAAAAAGAGAATGGTACTGAGCAGTTAAAGAGGAGAGCTTCTCATTATGCTTCCACAACTAGAGCTTGTTCACTACTTAGTCGTAGCAGAGAAAAAAAGATGAAAAATGAAAAAGAAGCAAATTCTGCTGGGGAAACAGCACAAAAATTTGACCAAAACAGTAAAAAAATAGAATACCAGTGCAAATATTTTCCTTAAAAAACTGCAAATTTCTAGGAAATAAAAAATGAAGAAACACAAGACAGGTTCAACTTATCCATTCTAATGGAAATTTTTTTTTTTTTTTGAAATTACTGGATGAATTCAAGCTGAAAGCAGACCTGTTCAGAGCGTCCACTAACAGAATTAGTTCTTCAGATCAACTTGATCAGCAGTAAACACCATATCCCAGAAACGAAAATTTGACTGGCTAATATAATTCCCTTTCAAATTGAAACATGGAACAAACAAAAGCACAGTAGGAAGCAAGAGAAAATTCAAAAGGAGGCAAATTTCCAAAGAGAGAGAGAGAGAGAGAGAGAGAGAGAGAGATCCAAGAGAGGAACATTGGAACAAACACAACAGACAAGGAAACCTTTTGACTCCATAAGCATCCAAAACTCCTGACATCGCTGAAATGGTGTCCGGAGGCAGAGAAACACCAAACGAACGTAGTTATTCGCTACAATTAACTCCCAAGATTTCGTTGTTCTTCACCAAAACGAGCCAAAAATCCTCAAAATTAATGCATTGCACAGAATAAAAATATCGGCCCTCTTACTTAATAAACCTCCACGTTCCCTGAAAAATGCCACAATGTCATCAAAATGGATATAAACCATGCAAAAACTCGTTCTTTTTCCTAAAAACAACAAAACCGACCATTAAGAAGCAAATTGAACTCGCTTAACTGCGGCATAATCATCAGGATTTAGAACAGACAGAAAAAAAAACATTTGAATTTTCAGATTTCACAACTCCAAATTCAACGAAATGGCCCAAATGCCGTCCAAACACGCACAGGACACCCTAAAATCCGAACTTTCTCCTAAGAAACAGCACAAAATCACGGAAAAACCGTACCTTGAAGAGTAGCATCACAGCCGCCGCACTTGTAAACAACAAAATCCTCCGGCTCGGCGAGCAGCTTCTCGCACTTGGGGCACCGCACCACCCTGACCTTCTTCTCTCCGCCGCCCACCTCGGCCATTAAAAACCACGAGAAAACCCTAGGAAAAGAGGGGGGATCAGGGGTAGAAATCGGAGCGGGGGTTTCCAATCCCGGGAACACCGCGCGTCACTTCAAAGCAAAAGCGAGGCGTCCTGGCTTCCGCTTCCGTCTCTGCTTTCCCGCCAACCAGCTCGGCTGCAGAAAGGGAAAGCTCGGTGGGCCGTTGGGCGCAATCATATGAGAGAGAGAAGGAGAGCGAACGAGAGAGAACGAGAGGAAGAGAGGCATTTGCTTTTCTTCTTCGGGCGCCGTGCCGCTGCCATTGTCGTGCTTTCGTGTTGGGTTTCTAATTCTACATGCAGCCCCGTGCCATATACAAATATGACTAATTGCAAGGACTTCTTTGTAAGTTTGACAATTTTCTTTGCATGTAGATCCTTCGGAATAGAGCTAATTGTGTGTGAACCCTAATTGCAGGTATTCAATTTGGCAATTTTTGATATCTTACTTTGCGAGTGAACCGCAGTTGAAGACTTCAATTTGTGCGTCTACATGCTCTTCATTTCGACATTCAAATTGCATATATAACTATTTGAAATTTATAATTTAGAAATTTTTTAAGAAATTATGTATAATTTATCGTAATTTTTTTGTGAAAAATAGATGTCCTCGCCACAAAGAAAAAAACTAATTTTAACCCTCCTGACAGAGCACATCACAATAGACCAAAGACGAAAAACACAAGTAACTAAAATTGGAGGGCACATCTTTGTAACAAAAAAAGCAGAGATATTGGGGTATGTTTGTAACGGGTCATGGTCATGATCAAGACTAGTGAATTATTTTTGTAAATTAATATTTTTTTATCAAAATTAAGACTTCAATAATTTAAAGCTCAAAAAACTATTTAATTTTTTATAATAATTTAATTTAATAATAATATAAAATAATAAATATTAATTTTATAAAATAAAAAAAAAATCTAAAAAATATTGATATGGTCCCTGACCCCAAACCAAACAGGCCCTAGCTGTTCATCATGAAAGTTATAAAAAGAAAAAAAAAAAAAAGGAGGAACACAGGGTGGGGGACCTGGAGCGAGAATGTAGAATAGAAGAAGCCTTTTTTTATTGCTGCAAGAGCTGTGGGATAAGGACCAAGAAGAACAGAGATCATAACTAGATTTGGGGTCTATCCAAATGCACTCGTCTCTCGGTGTCACAGCCTCTGTTTGCAGGGAGCCAGTTGATGCCCCTACCCCTAGTTACAACTTTTTCAGTGCATCAGTTCACTAAAGCAGACCTAAATTTCTTTTATTTTTTGGATTTTTACATCCACCACTGTAATAGCACCTAATCATGCACACCAGCAATCAAAATTTTCATAGGTTGAATCGGAAATATGAAACTCCTGGGGGCTTATACATAATTAAAAGTCAGATGCAAGATGTCATGGTTGGGTCTTGGCAGAAAGCACCAGAAATACTACTGTAATATTGCAGCAGAAATAATTGAAGCCTAGTAAATGAAGCTACATTGCAAAGATGTCATGCTTGCCAGGCAGCTTCATAAATACCAAAGTTCAAGTCAAATTTTCTTTGAAAAAAAGTTGTATAAAAAAAGAAGAAAATTCAAGAAAATTCTTCAAAGACGATGTGCACAGGTACCAATGGGGCAATGTATCCTGTCTTAAAGCAGAGAAAGACAAGCATTGGAACCCGCGAAATGTTAGTTAAAGTCTTGCTTTGGTCAAGTCTTTGCCTTTAATCTGCTTTATTAAAGAAGGAAAGGTTAAAAGGTAAAACACATATTTCGGTGTTAAAAACATCGCATTGCTTTATGGAAAGACATTAGCGCACCTAAATCAAATTAATGCAGAAAATGGAAGTGAGGATAATTTGTAGAGACATAGCTTTGTGCATTTCATGACTTGATGTTAAGGCTTTTCATTCAAGAACAATCCTTGTGCATTTCCTGACTTGACGTTAAGGCTTTTCATTCAAGAACAATCCTTGTGCATTTCGTGACTTGATGTTAAGGCTTTTCATTCAAGAACAATCCTTTGTTAAAAGATTTCGAGGCAGCAGTAGTGTTAGTCATTTCAGACACTATTATTTGTTTGCTAAAAGAGATATTTTTCAGGCCATTCATTACGCTCTGTAAGCTATATGTTTAACACTGCAGTAGCAGTTAACTGCACAGCTGCTTCATATGATGTCTCTGCCACACTGATTTCATCCATAGCCAATCCATGCTAGAAGAGTTCCTTTTCAAATAGTCAGAACTTCTTGTATCCAAAAAAATATTTAAAGAATCTCAACTTTAATGAGTTAAGTTTGGAATAACATCTGATCTAAGGTCTTGGGACAAGGAAGACAACTCGTTGATGTATACCAAACTCAATACTTCAGAAGGGTTCTGTACATCAGTAAAATCCTAGCAAAAGTATTCTGTAATTATTTGAAGGAAATAACATCTATGCTAACTCTGGATCAGAAGCATGATCGCATGTTCGCCGATTTCCTGGGCTGGAAATCGGTAATTGCAGGTAGCTTTCAGACCTTGATCTTAATCCGCGTCCCGGTAATGATAGTGGAGGTGGCCTCGCTGCTTTTCCTTTCTGGCATTGCCCTGTGAAATCAATTAATCAGTAACATGCCATTTCCTGCAGGAGAGACAGGAGTTTGAACCAATCCGAAGGTGGATATGAGGTGTAAGAACATATTATAACAAACATAGAGATGCACTATTCAACATGAATCAACAATATTAATGCAAATCAGAAAAGCTTGGCTTTGCATTATCAGAATTTAGGAGGATCCAAAAGACAAATCACATTTAGTTACAATTTTCTTTAGTGAACCGTCTTATTTGTGGCAACTTATATGTATTGCCTATATTCACAATGACCATGTTATGTTGTATCTCATTTGGAATTAACAGCTAAATCAATGTCTATAATCTGTGTTTGATGCTAAGACTAAATAAGAACCAGCAACGTCTAACAAAATTTTTTATGCGATAAAAGACCGTTTCTTTTATTTTTCTGATCAGTGCATAAAAAATTTTGATCAATTTAAAAAAAAAAGGTATTTGATCAAACAATCAAAGACTATTTGAGATGCACATTGTTGTAGTAGCGAAACAAAAGCAGAGGTATGAATGAGTTCAAAACCTGAATTTGTTTTCATTTTCCCATCCACCTTTCTCACAACTGGTTTCCTGTTTGCTTCAGAGTTAACATGAGATGGTGGCTTCAGAGGTTCCAGGTTAGAGAAAGAATCACCCTGGCTACTAATACCAAATACAGTATCATCTCCACTTATTGGTGTTCCATCACTCCCTGAATCTGAACTCTTCTCTTTATAGTTTAAGCAAGTCTTCTCCCTCTCTACAACCCTATAAGCAAACATTTGAAAGGGGACTTCAGAAACCTTCGTGTTGTCTGTTGTGTGAGTTGAAAATATCTTTGACAAGCTAGCATCAAGGTCAAAGAAGTCTACTGATGGGAATGGTCGGTCGGGCAGACCCTGGTCAGGGTTCAATACTAGAAACCTCTTTATATATCGAAGAACTCTACAAATGGATGAGAAGCTCGGTCTTGCACAGGGATTAGCATGCCAACATCTTTTTGTTAAGCTTGTGAGGTATTTTGGAGATGGAAATGGGAATAATGGCCTCTCCCCTGCCCTTATGTTCCTGCTCATTTGATCTCCTTGAAGGTGGCTATCATCGAAGGGGATTTTCCCAGTCAAAAGCTCAAAACATATCATAGCAAAACTGTAAACATCTGCTTTCTCTGTGTACTTTGAACTTGAAGAGCCTGATGATTGTTCCTGCTGAACAAGAACTTCAGGGGCATACCAGATACATGGATTTACGTTTGAGTGGATTGATGAAGTTTTTAGGTTCTTCAAAGCTGAGAATCCAAAACCCGTGATCTTTATGTGCAAGTAACCCTCTGGAGAATTTCTCGGCTTCACCAAGACATTGGAGGGATTTAAGTCTCCATGATAAATATTGTGCAAGTGCAGATACTCCATGCCTCTTGCGATTTGCAGCATTATGTCTACTGCCACAATTAAGGGGAAAGGAATCCTCCTCCGAGCACAACATATCTCTTTGATGAAGTTTGAGAGATCCTTGTTCATGAGCTCCATCACCAGAAAGCACTCTTTCTTTCCTTCATCAAAGAAGGCATACAAGACGCACATTAAATTTGGGTGTGTGACCAACGATAGTAGAGAGATTTCATGCATCAGAGGTTCCACCTCCCCCAACAAATGCCTAACCGCGAAGCTCTCTCCCATCCACTGTATCTCCTTGTAATCACTACCATTCCCCAATCGCCGCCTTAGTTGATAGTCCCTAGACCCAACAAGAATTGAGGTTGGGAACATCTCCCCCTTGGAACTGACCATAAGCTCAGCAAGATGGATTTCTTGCTTGGTTAGAGGACACGTCACTGAGTTTTTCTTCTCAGAGACTATCTCTGAGAGAAGCCATTTATCCTCTTTCAAGGCACTCTTCAACCTGCAACAAATCTCTTGAGACAACAAATATTGCTTCCCAAATGCGTGCTGAAAAAGCTTAGGGTCCATCCACTCTCTATCATATTTCTTGGAGTAGACAATTCGCCTTTTATAGATTGCTTCCTGATCACACCCCGAGATCTCTCCTGCACTCTCAATCGCCTCTAGAACAACGGGGATGCACCAAAACAAGTTGTGGAGGTGGAAATCAACACAATCGGTGTTCTGACTGAGAAGGAGAGCCTTCCCCCACCAATCCTTTGTCTCCGAGCACTGCCTGATGTACTGCTCGCCTTCTCGCAGAATTCCCTGGATCTCCCTCAACGGATTCTCGAGAGCCTTCCACTTGATGGATTTCTCATCATATTTTAAATTGCGCCGCATCTCCTCTGCAATGACCTCAAAGGCAATATTGAAGGCATCAGCCAACAAGCAACACTGGCGCTGGTTGATGCGTATCTCGTCACGGAACACCATTAGCGCCCTGAGGGCTCCCACAACCTCGCCGACTTGACGAAACTGCTCCATTGTTGAGCAGCTGTAACTTCAATTCTCCCCTTGGTGGTGGAATATCTCAATCGCTGCCCAAAAAACAATAGGATATCCACCTTCATTTCTCCATAGACAAAGACAATAAATGAAATGCAATTGAAGGAAGAGATAAACTGTTCCATGTTGTTAACAATCCGGGTCAAGAAAACCCTAGATAATCAGAAAGAAGACTGCCGCTTGCTCGGATTGTCCAAAAATTTCAACTTTTCATCAAATCATGACAAAAAAAAACTGGCGATTATGCATCAAAGTGCAAACTTTGCTGATAAAATCTAACACAGAAAGATCAATGAGAAGAGAAAACATAATCCAACATCATTCATATCAATTGCATCAATAAAGAGAGAGAAGAGAGGGAAAAGGAATCCTTACCACCTGCCGGAGAACGGTGTGATATCCGGATCGAATTGGAATCCAAGGAGAAGAGAACATTGGATTTGGTTGATCGGAAGGGATGAAGAGGAACAGGAATGGAAGGAGGAGGAAGGCCTTTTGAGAATTGGGAGCATATCGAGCTCTGAAACCCCTGAATGCAGGGAGGGAAAGGCGGAGAAGTAGGCCTTCCGGTTAATAGTTTTTTTTTTTTAAAAAAAAGGATTTTTAGCAATTAACCAACTGTATTATTATAATTTTTTTAAAATACTTATTTTATTATTATTAAAAAATTATTTATTTTATATTATAATTTTATAAAAAATTACCTCAATAAAAATTATTTAAAAACTATTTTATTTTACTTCAGTTTTATCAATTAAAATTAATATAAAAAGACTAAATTATCATAATTTATTTTATTTTACAATTATTAAATTAATATAAAAATAATTTATATTATTTTAGTTTTGTAAAAAATTAGTTGCCTGTTATTATAAAATTGCGAATCTAAATCTAATTTTATCATACTAATTATTCAATAATTGTGAATTGACTATTTAAAATAAAATTAAAAAAACAATTTAAATTTTTATATTACTTTAATTAGTAAATAGAATTAAAATCAAATGTTTTTAAAAAATTTTAATTGATGTAATTTTTTATAAATTTATAATATAATACGAATGATTTTTTTTACTAATAATGATAAAGTAAATTATTTTTCATAAATTCTCAATAATACATGTCATTTTTTACTAAAACATTTTTATTTAAATTTTATTAGGGCCTTTTAAAATATATATATATATATATATATATATATATATTTTAAAAAAAAGAAATCTAGAACTATCAACTGGCCCATTGGAGATGGGCCCAGCAAAATCCTCTAGAAATCACTGAAGACAGGTCCTGGCCCACTAGCCAATTCCGAACCTGAAGCGTCACGCGGGGTGCGCCATCTAACTGGGCCCATCGACAGTTAGTCCACAGCCTTCTCGTTGGTGTCAAATTCGATTCGGTTAATTAGCCGAAAAAACAGATAAAGTGGATTCCGTTTCTCGAAGCCAAAATCCTACTCGAGCTAGAAATCCAGTGCATCCCCCAGTGCCTTCTCTCTCTATATAACCCTCAACTCCACTGCTCACGTAGCCGTCTCTCGCGCTGCGTCGTCCTCATGGAGTCCGTCGCGAAGAGCAGCGAGCAGGGACAGCATGCGAAGGAGGCGCGTGGGGGCTTTTAGGGTGCCGTTGCACTACCCCAGATACACCAAGGCAGACTACGAGACCATGCCGGAGTGGAAGCTCGACTGCTTGCTGGCGGAGTACGGGCTGCCGTTCTCCGGTGGCCACGCCGAGAAGCGGAGATTCGCGATGGGCACCTTCGTCTGGAGCTATCGCTGACTGAGCTCAATGCTTTCGCTGCACGCTGGACTGCATCTCGGAGAGATGTTTTCTGTAATGGAGAGAAAGACTTGTCTAGGGTTTCTAGGGTTTTCAGAGAGGGTGATGTATGGGCTGCGAGTTAGAAAGAGTCTCCGTCTGTTGAAATTTCAGTTTTATCGTAATCATTGAGTTGATACGAATCTCTGTCACAGTGAAATATCAATCTACAAACCTTGTTTGGTAGAGTGTCGTCTTCAACCTAGTTTTGAGGTTTTAATTGACTGCTTCATCAAGCTTTAAGTAACTAATGACCAGCAATCTTGATATTAATTAAGCCATTGCAAGTAAATTTTCATTGACAAAAAGCACTTCATGAGTAGTCTATTTGCACTCAATAAAAACAAAAAAACGTTATCAAGAAATGACCGAAAACTACTCCGACTGTACTGACCTGCATTAATGCTGTAGTAAAATCGTTCTACTTCTTTTGGTAGAAAATAAAAAATTACACGCGAACAAAATTACCCTCTGTCGATAGCTTTTGGAGGTCTAGAAGTCTCCAGAAAGATCTCTTCTTTTCTTCGGTAGTAGGTTAAAGGACAAAATCAGTGGCTGATGTGCGCCGTGCCAGCTGCCAAACTGCAGACCCAATTAAGTTCCCCATCTCAGTCGAGCAGCTAGGTTTGGTACCACCTGGTCCCATTCTACTTGACAAATTAACATCTAGTTTAGGGTTCCATGGGTCCTCCTGTATTCCCAAAACACCCCTCCCAACTTCCCCATAATGTTCCAGCTGAAAGAAACAGCCATTAACCATGCTTCTCACTTAAGTTTACGTTGTCAAACTCCAAACGAGATCAATCCTAAAAATCGGTTTCTAGCACATTCCACACCGCCTTCTTCTCTCCTATATAAACCCTAACCCCTTCGCCTCTGCTCCTCACAACGCAAGCTTCTGATACGCAGTAATGGAATCCGCGATGGCGAATAGCGTGCAGGAGGGGCATATCGGGAATGGGCAGGGGCGTTATGGGAAGGACAGGTGTGGCGACTTCCGTATGCCGCTGCACTACCCCAGGTACACCAGAGCAGACTACGAGACCATGCCGGAGTGGAACCTCGACTGCTTGCTGGCGCAGTACGGCTTGCCGGTCTCCGGTGACCTCGCCGAGAAGCGGAGATTTGCTATGGGCGCCTTCCTCTGGAACACTGATTGAGCGGTGGACGCTGGATATCAGAGTCGTTATTAGTGGGAGAGTTGATGTGTGAATGGATGAGTTGAGAGTTATTATTTCTTTATGCTGGTATTTCACTTCAATAAATTGCTATTGTTGAGATTGTTTTCTACTCGTTATTTTTTTTTGATGTCATTGTTACTATTGTTAATACAAAGATAGAATCAATTTGCTAATATTCTTATCATCGTCACATAATACGAATAGGGTTTGCTGGGAGAGGAGAAATATTCTCTGACATACAATGAAAGCTTGTAATCTCTAAGTTGCCACAAGTAAGATATAAGTGAGCCGACCATTCTTTTGTTTTGTAAAGGGTTGTCTCCTTCACCGAACTAGCTCCATTAATGGTTTCACTCAAAAGAAAGACATCCATTAAAGTTCAAAGCTTTGCAACTTTGCATATTTGAAGGGAAGGCTTCCGCTGATCATTGAGATTTGAGTACATCAAAATCTAATTAAAAATCTAATTAAATTCATTTTTTGGCCATGAAAAATAAATTACATTGCTAAAACTCTGATTAAATATGATTTACTCCTCTGGGTCACTTCTATCAACACACAACTTGGTCCATGAGATGATACATCATCAACATTGTGTTTTGATGGACAAGCTTGATTGGATGATACCATCTCAAGCCGAGAGATCCACTTGTCAGCCAACTTGAGAGTAGATAGGTCACTGTTTATCTTATGGTTAGCTCTAGAAATATCACTTGCATCACTTTCATAAACTCCATTCTGGCCTTCAAGAGCATTCAAGGTTACGACTACAATCTTGTGGTTCATAAAGACATGCTAGTGGCTGTCCTACTTGTTTGTGGAACCTTTCTCTCTCGCAACCATTAAATTCTGTGACCAACCAAGCCGTGCTTTCTAGGGCACTCTGCAATGATCCTTGGCCCTCTATAAAACCCTACCTTGCGGGAACCCTAAGAAGTAAAACAAGGAGATGAGCGGAAGTGTAACTCAAGGTGCGGCCAAGACAAACAAGATGGCGAACGGGCAAGGGCAGCAGAGGGGGAAGGATAGGTGCAGCTACTTCCAGATGCCACTGCACTATCCCAAGTACACGAAAGCCGACTACGAGACGATGACTGAGTGGAAGCTCAACTGCCTCCTCGCTGAGTATGGCCTCCCCGTGACCGGAGACATCAACTACAAGAGGAACTTCGCCGTGGGCGCCTTCCTCTGGCCTGCTCGCTAGAGATAAATCATGGTTAAGCAAGCACTATGGTGCTTATGTTTAATTAGGTTAAATAATAAGTGGTCGTTGTAATCCCTACCTATTGAGGGTAGACATACGGTGTACATGTATGTATACGCTATGATGATGATATTTAGTTTTGATGATGTTTTTTGGTTTGGTATTGGCTTGGATATGTTGTGTAGGCCCCGCTTAGCAAGTCTTCAATTGAATTATACAAGTATATATGAGTGTATAACTCCCCTTTTATTGATGTAAATCGAAAGTATAATTAATTTGGATTGTCCATTATTTTGGAGGATTATTTTAAAAAATAAAAGTATCTATATTATAATAGGGCTAGAACTGTGCATTTAGTACAAGACCAAACCAAATTGAGCTGGATAGACCGAATTGAAAATTTCAGTTTTAAAAATTTAAAAACCGAACCGAATCAAAATATTATAATAATTAAATTAAAATTAAACCGAAATATTTTGGTTCAATTCAATTTAAATCGAATATCAAAATTTTAAATCGATTTTATTTTTTTCTTAAATTCAATCATATTTAAATTAAAATAAAAAAATAAATCTAAAACTAATATTATATATATACACATATAATTTGATTTGATTTAATTTTTATTATTTTTTAAAATTAAAAACTAAACTCGAAACCAAACACCAAAAATTTTATTTCAAAAATAGAACAGAAAGAAAAACCGAATAAATCGAATTGAATTGATTATTCGATTTCAATTCGATGAATTTATCCTGTTTGAACTGAATAATGCACACCACTAAATAAGGCTTGACTAGTATACGCTACTACAACCTCGATGATTTTTGGAACATAGTGCTGTTGTAGTTTGTACTTGTAGTTAAATGTAAATTTAACTCAAAAATAACTAAATAAATAAATGCTACAAATGCTTGGTCGAAAAAAGAGTTTTCTGTAATTTCTAAAAAGATTTCGAGTTTTTTGCAAAAACTCTGAAGGCGATGAGAGACCTCTCTATAATTACAAGTCTTTTTGGGGTTTATATGTCAACATCCCGTCCCGCAAACAAGACAACATCCCTCCCAACAGGGAAAAATCGGCAAAGCTCTGATCCTTCTTTGCCATTTCTCTTTCTCTCCTCTCTCACGCCTTCTTCCCCAAGACCTCCAGCAACAGGAAGCCCCGGGACAATAGGCTTCCTCTTCTCCTCCTCTGGCTCCGTCCGCCCCTTCTCTTCCGATAAAGACATCGCCTTTCTTCCAATCCCGCTGGGACATCAAAGGGAAATACAATCCCCTCAGGCTGGGACGCGAAGGTATGCAAGGGAATCCGCTTATTCTTCAATTTTTTTCCCTCCTTAACTGCAATATTTGATTTTTTTTTCGTATACCATGAAATTGAAATCAGTTGGTCTCAAATGGATGTTTATGATGTTCCCTAGAGCTAATTTCTGTCAGATTTGTTTCCTGCATTCTCTTCTTGAAACTTCATTGACCTGGTGCTGGATTCTTGCTGCTTGTTATTAGCTGATCAAACTGAGTGGTATAAATTTGGGTTTTTTTGCGTCTGTAACCTTAAAAAAGGCATACGCATCGCCGATTCGATTGCTCATCAGTAAAAAGTGGACAGTTTTATGCCAAAAGATGAAGATTCTTGCGCAAGCTTAACCCTGCAAATATGTAACTACCATGTGAGCTTTTTTATGGGTGTTCTCGGATGGAGGTTTAGGTTCTTCCTCATTTATTGCTGCAAAAATGGCCGTCTGAAATAGTCACTTAAAATTCATAATCTATGGGTTTTAAATGGAATGAATACAGGTGTATGTTGCATTTTTCCTTTTTGCAGGCCTATATGCAGTAATCCCTGAACTAGGTTAGTTTGGTCTCCCAAAACATAAATTTTTGATTGTCGGAACACTTCTAGTTTCTACTTGTTGCTAAATATTAAAGAAACCGCATCGCCTTTTAGGTGATTTGCTGACAATAGCTGTCTGTATTCATGGAATTAAGGTGACTAGATGATGATAACTCATTGAGTTTGATAATTTATTAGCGTGACCTTTCCCAAAAGTTACGTTCAAAGGAAGGAAAGCATTTAAGTGGTTCAATATAACCTGGACATGAAACTAGCATTGGATAACTAACAAATTTCAAATACAAAAATTAGCTAATATCTGAGTTCAATAGAGCTAATAATTCACAGCAATCTATTAACTTTATTCATTATATAGGGCTTTAGATTACAACATAATGTATCAATTGATTTTACGCAATTCCCTGCTCCATCTTCTTTTCATAAAAATATCAACTATGAATCTAGAACCAAAAATTTATATCACTGGCCTACCATTGGAAGAACTCCTCTTCCATCTGGATAGTCGCAAAAGAAAGGACATGACTTCTGATGGATCTCGCAAGGAATAGGAAGCCTTGGTTTCTTTTGGAATGGAAGAGACGATGATAGGATATCCTTCACCTCTATTTTGCAAGACCTACACATGTGGAAAAGTGCAGTGAGATAATGCTGTAAAGAAATTGTATGGGCTTCTTCAATTTTACAAAAAATCATGTTCTGCAAACCATAAATGCATCTTCATCGGTTCTGTCATCACCAATATATAGTGGAATGGCATCACCACAGTTCCCAAATCCCAGTGTGTCAAGTAAGTACTTGAGAGCTCGGCCTTTGTCCCATTTTATGGATGGACGTATCTCAATAACCTATTTTTGAAAGAAAAAAATGCTATGAAAATATGATATGTATTGAAGATAGATAACTATTTTTAATGTTTATGTAAGTATATTTGTAAGGTTAGAAAATTGGAATATGTATCGGATGGTGAGAACTACAAATCCACATGACAGAAACATACCTTTCTGCCTCTTGTTATGTGTAATGTAGGATACTTTTGGGTGATTCTCGTCACTCGTTCCTCGAGAAAACTCCAATTCTGTACCATGTTTATAAACATTTCTGTCATTTCCATTGATAGTTATACAGATTCACTAGTGATGGATAAATTTTTCGGTACTTGGTGATGGATATAGCTAGTGTGGTTAGTATTCTATTCTAATAAAGGTTATGCTCTAATAAACTTACAGAGAATTTTGGAGATACAAATATAATTCATTAATTGGGAAAATAAATGATATCTTGCATAGTGAAAAAACACACATATGAATCTCGGATTAGTAGGTAGCAAATGAAGAAAAGCTTTTAATGAAATCAGCTACTTAGTTAATATTAGAAGCAACAAAACATGGGCATACCTCTTCATTAACTTGTCGAAAATGCACACTAACGCAGAATTTGTTATTTTCTATCCTGGCCCCATGTATTTCTGTTGTGTTTTCTTCCAACTCTTTGCATATCTGTATAAAGCAAGTCATTGCTTCAGAAACCAACTGAAACTAAACTAGATTCCACAATTTTCCATTGTTAATTACTTGCTCAATTACAGGCAAAAACTCTTGTGCTGGCTGAAAAAGTACCACTTCGTTTCCCTGCGACCAAAGGATAAGTCTAGAAGATTTAATGTGCGTTTATAATGAATTCAAACAGATGGTTTCATATAGTTTAATACGTCAAACATGAAATTCTTGTGCTTGTTAATTTTATGACATAAAGGGATACTTTTTGTTTTTTTGTTATGGAAATAATACACTTCTGTCATAAACAAAGGTGTCATGCATAAATCATAATCATTTACTTTTTCCCAAGTCCACTGTTCTGGCCTGTCTTTTATATAAAATGATCAGGGCTTAGCTGACCTTGAATCAACAGCTGAGCCCATCCATTGTCCTAATTGCTATTAACAAAGCATGCTATTTCATAAATATTCTTGTGGAAGCCCTTTTTAAGACCATAACAGATGATCTTAATGATTAAATTTACCACCTTTGCAGCATATACTTTAATGAGATGTTTAGCACAAAATACTCGCACTGCAATACTTAAAAATATTCTTAAGATTATTTCTGGATTCAAAACTTTATACAACCTTTTCATCAGTTGCTTTTTCATGGACAGTGGTTCTTGCATTCTCTGAACATTTGACTGGCACCATTATATCCATTCCATGACTTCCAACATAACAAACATTGTTCAACCTTACGAAGTCATATATCTACAAAGAAAATGTTCATTATACTATAGGTGTTCTTTCGAAGTAAAACATGGTTCTGTATATAAAATTCTGAAATTCTAAACATACCTTGTCCCTACCCCTACCACTGATAATACAAGTTGGATAATGTTGTGCTACTTTTTTGAGTGAAGAACGCATCTGGATATGCAACAAATAGATAAGCTTATAATCACATTATTAAGCATAAACTGTTATTTCTATCTACTGGGGATAAAAAATTTTTGGTGTTTTCTATAAAACTTGATCTGCCTTTTTAAGGATAAAAGGAGTTTATTAGGTTAAAGTTACCGAGTCAGACATGAAAGCATGATCAGGATCATCTACTATTGGTGATAGGGTGCCATCATAGTCAAGAAAGACTACAATCTTTCTTTCCTTCGCTGTGCTCATCATTCTGTCAAATGTACTAAGTGCTGAAGGATGTCTCTTCTGGAGATTCACATAATTAAATTGAATTGTTAAAAACACATTGAATCACTGGACAAGCTCAAGATGAAAAATCAAAATTAAACATATACCAAATATACTCATTGTTTAAATGTCTCTAGTATGATATTTCTTGTACTCTTGAAGAATCAAGTCCGATCATAATGAGCTCTATCTACTTGATTAATCTTCAATGTAGCTGTTTCTATATGGTTGCTTTTGCTAGAGTTGACCAATTCTTAAAGATAGGTCAACCACGATCTCACCTTTTAATTGTATTGCATCATCATATTTATTAGCAAATTCTGTTCACGATCAATATTAATTACTACTGTACACCTACATAAGCATGCTGAAAAAGTTTTCATGTGAATGTACAGTAGCATTCCTTTCTCCTGCAAGCTTCAACCTGATGATGATTTCCTGGAATATCAAAGGAATAATAAAATACTACTAATCTGATCACAATCCAAAATATCAATGCCCAGGAGACTGGTTATGGTTACTTCTTAAATCCAAATCTGTCCATTTGATTTGTATATTCTACTAATGAATGTTCGTCAATGAAGATGTTATGCAATACTTTAGGCATTTAGCAATTTGAGAGTCCCTTTTATATAGCAATTGGTTCTTCTATTGAAGCTGCAGGAAACATGACATTCTGTTCATGATAAACTCCAAGCTAGTAACTAGTTCATATGTCTAAATGCCCATTGTTCCTCTAAAGACATCAGTAATCTAATTGTATAACTGATCTATATGAGATGACTCATTTAGCATGCAAGCCAAATGGTAAAAAAATATTGCAGCTTACTGTCCACTCTGTGTATGCATCCTGTGCACTGCCATCTACAAGATTGCTGTGGTGGCATCTATTTGTCTCTTCTGTAGTGGTAGGATCTGCAGAGTTTGTTGCTATAGTTTGCACTTCATTCTCATCATAAATTTCTTTGGAGATTGATTCCATGTCTTGCTGCTCTGCCTCCAGTCGTTGTAGGCCCATGGTCAAGTGAATGACACAAGCTGATCCTGTGTCAAAATCAGACAAATAAAATTTCAATTTGATTGTGGGAGATTCAGAAAACCTGGTGCTGCTTGCACACTGGCAATGTCAAAATGAAGGTTCTGAGCACCTCACCCAAGTAAGTTACCAGGTTATATAGAATGGATTTTTTGTGGTTTTATGTTCTTCAATGTGTTAACTGAAGAAATGAGAACAATACTGCTAGAACATAAATGAAAGAGAAAGACTAAGAGTATATGACAATGTTTTCCTATTCTGTGTACCTAATAGAAAATGTGAATGAACTGGAAGCTCATGAAGTACAAATAAGAGCCTAGTTGTTAAGTTAGTTGAAACGTTAACGGTCATTGACTATTGAAGAAAGATGACTTTGACAATTAGCTGACTTCTAATTGCAGTAAAAGTGGAATTCTCCTTGGAAAAAACAAAATAAAGTGTCTTGGTAGAAACACCACATTGTTTTAAGATATGAGGGACCAAGGTCCTTTAAAAGCAGTCCATTTGAGGTGCTTGCAACTCAACTGAAAATAATTGATTCAAGTTGACTGATATCATTTTTTTTATCAAGAAGTTGACTGCTACCACTGGCAACACTCAACTTCATGTAGAGGGCACCTTGTGCTTGGTTTCAGATTACTCCTCAAGTATCTCTAGATTATCCACTTCTTTAAATTTGCATCGTGTTTATCAGCATTTTTTTTGGATCAAAAAACACAAGATAAAAAAGGAGCAAATCACATCATCTGTTCATAGGATCAATCACTAAAATCTTTAGTTAATGGTGTGAATAAAAGAGATTTTAAGCTAGCTTCCTGTATAATTTTCGTTATCGATTTCAAAATGGCAATTGTTCCTGGTGATCATTGTGTTTTCTAATGCTACTAAATGATTCTAACAGAAATAGTAAGACACAAATAAGCTAGCATATGATATGAGAAATGACATAAAAACACTAACTTTAGATTCCTATTGTTTAGTTGCAAACTACAATTATGTTTCAGTGAATATTGTGGGTATTTCTTAAGTATTTCTTCTTGACGCTAGATGATTACAAATTTATCTTCATTTCATGATGTTTCCTCAGAGCTCAATTTTCTTGAGCAGTTAGCTTCCATGTCCGAATAAGCTTGCAGTATCTTGAAGCATTTAGAAAATCACCATAATTGAAATTCAATAGACTAGAAATGCTCCCTGCTTACCTTGTATGAGGTACCAAGCGTTATGTCTTCATGATTTTGGCAATCATATTGGTGATTCCCAAGCCACCTTCAAAAGCTTCAACTATCTTTCTTCTGTTAAGTTCAAAATATGAGATGTTTATGAGTTAGCTATTGTGTCACTATTTATAGGGTCATCATGATCCATTTGGAGCCATTAGAAATGTCCCACACACTGGACCATCCTCTGTTAATATTTCACTTAATTTTGTTAATGCAACAAAGGATACGAAGCATTAGCTTTGTTATCATCACTATTCTGCCAGTTTAGATTAACTTTTACCTAGTAAAGTTAGCATGAAAAGAAAATGGTTTTGGAGGCCAATATGTAGTATTTGCTTTTGACTTGGCCTAGACTGGCCTATTGAACTCAGGAATTTTCATAGTAAATGCTAACTGATCCATCTGATATTGACATCAGCTACATTTTAGCTTCACAATACTCTTTCTTTTTAACTGCATTCTAATTAACTTTTAGGTTGGGCTGGAATATTTTGTATTTAATTTTAAGAATGAAAGAGACTTGCACTAGTTCATCATTGTGCAAGTCAACCCAAAGTGGACTTAAATCATAAAGAAAAGGAATTTCATTGTGTGTCTAGTTAAACAAAAGCAGTCCAAGAACTTGAAACAATATGTGGATATTGCCTCAAACTTCTTTTGAAATTTGTTCAATGGAAACTGATGAGAATGTCATTACAATATCAAAAGCACTTTTTTGTAATCGACAGCCATACAAAATGATGCAAAACAAAGTGAAGCAGATGGTAATTAGAGATTTTAAGCACTAACATGCAAAGAAGTTTCTTTTCTTTTTTCTATTACTTGTTTCTGAAATATCAATTTCTTTGGAGAAAATACAGAAAGCATGGAATTTATAGAATGTCACATCATTCCATCTCCTTATGCAACCATTTTCACTGGAAATTTAATGTTTCAGAAGTTATAGCTTGCATTACTAGTTCATAAAATAGAGACCTTATGTATGACCTATCAAACAGGACTAACTCTGTTTTTCTACTTAGGTATCTTGAGTTGGGAACTTGGCACTAGGCCAGAGTGGTATAGTTGATGTCTCCAATACACTACATGTACAGAATGCTTTTCGAAATTTGAGGCTATGGGAAAAGCATCTTGAGGATGATGGCAAGACAGGTGCATAAACTATTATGGAATCTTAAGAATGCACTTTGGTATCTATCAAAATGGGCATTTGCTAAAGATCTCTAACAATAGAAAAAATCATATTTCTTAACCTTAATGATGATGTATATATAGATTCTTTTTAAAATTTCTTGAGCATTCCATATGGTTGCTTTCAGTGCAAACATTGTTTTCATTTGAGAAACATTTGCAGAATTTTTTAAGCTCTTCAGGTGTTTTCGAGCAGAGCTTGCAGATATGATGTGGGCCGAGTCACTGACAAACAAGAAAGCCAAGGCATCACCAATTTTTTAGTCAAGAAAGAAATTTTGCATATATACCCTTGTGAGTCCTGGCTGAGACTTTAATTGTACACATATTTAGCAGATGTTTTCAGGGATGAATATCCAAAAAAAGATGGATGTAACTGGTTCAAATCTTATGTAAAAGTATAGTTGGAAATGGAAATTAAAAGGAGACAAGTGTAAAAAGAACATAATTTTGACATTTCTTTTGTGAAATCATTGACAGCAACTCTATGTATACATGAACTCTTCTTTTTGCTATCCGCTTGTTTGTTTTGTCTGTGCGCGCTTACGCACATGCGTCTCACCTACCTCCACAAGCAGGTTGTTTTGATCTTTCATTTGACATGACTTGTTCAACTATATATTCATAAGAACTCTGAAGAGATACATTTTTTGATTAATGAGATCTACTCATAATTGATTGAGGTCACAACACAAGTTGCAGGGCCATTAGTACTGACGCTTAATGGAACTTGCGATGGCCAATGCATGTTTACACGTGTGAGGGAACGTGCATGCATCGGTGCTCCACTCATTTATGCTATTAGGTTGGCTTCACCACCCTTTGACATAGACATGTTCTACTACATATTTATAAAATATCCGAAGTGATTCGGAATGGCACGCGTGCCTCTACATAAATATGACCAAAACTGAGTCATGTCTTGGTGTCAACCGATGGTGTGACACGTGCTAATCGACAAAAATTTGGAAACTAATGTTCTGCGTGCACGAATGTTTGCACGGACGGAAGCTCGCACGTGCACACGCGTAGCCGTGCGAATGAGTAACAGTTGATAATAAGTCGACTTCATATCCCTTGATAGATTGACTTGATATCATATATATCTACGAGATATATATCCAAAAAAATCTCTTTTTTTCTCTTAGCCATAAACGATGGAGGTGACGAAAGGAAGCCTACGGCTGACGATGCATGCATGCATGCCTCAACAGAAGGGATTGATACGAGACCGAAACCAAGAAGTGTTACGTGGTGGCACTCGCTCAGTCCTGCCAAAATCAGAGAGAGCTGCAGTACTCATCCTCATCAAAATTTTTCTGATACAAAATGCAGATCCCGATGTGGACATTTTTAAGACAATAATAAATTTTTTAAGGCAGAAAAATAACGGGAAAACCAGCAGCCGTTTTTTCAGTTTGTACGGTGCGTACAGAACCGCGAAACACAATTTTTATCTTATTTTATCTTTTCGACAAACAAAATTGAAAGGAGAGAAGACAAAAGAAAATCAGGATCCCCGAAACCCTAAAAGGGCAATGCTCATACATGCAATTACTGAGAAATTTTTCTGTAATGTAATTTTCCGTGAGAATTTTTGCCCCTGTTTATCATTATTCAAAATAAAGAGCGAGAGAGAAATTAGGAAAATTAAAAATCAAACTGCTCACCGAGAACTATAATTAACATTCAAATATGCAAACAGAAACCTTCAAAATAACACGCATGCCTCAAAAGAAATGCAGAAAATTTGTTGAAAAATGAAAAATTAGGGTAACTGTATGCATATTGAGAGATGAGAAGGGCTTACGTGAAGGTCTTCGCCACCTTGTGTGGCTTCTCTTCTCTTCGCGCCTTTGAATAGAGATCTTTAGGAATAGAGCGGAGAAACAAGAAGATGAGAGAAGAAGAGGAAAGAATGGAAGAGAGAGGTGCGATGGGGTTTGGATGCGTGTATTTATAGGAAGTGGAGGGAGTAGGACTTGGAAGCAAATAGATTTTGAGTGGGTCCTTGGCCATTAGGTCTTGTAACAAAAAATATTTTAATTTGGTCCTCTTAATTGTGTGCCACTAATCACATTAATGCAGTAATTTACCAAAACAAAGTTAATTATTTTCTCTTTTGAAGAAGGACTAGTTTTTCATTGTTTTCCTTTTGGATTTCTAAAAATTGTATTGTTTTAGAATATTGCATGCATACATTTATAATCGATTCTCGCTTTTTTTACGTAAATTTTTTTTAAAAAATTTAAGTTATATATAATTGTTAAAATTTTTAATTATGTATAATTTTCTTGTTTAATCTTTCTTGGCCTTTCCATTATAGTTGTTGGAGAATATATTACATATATTTTCACAAAAAATAAATTTTTTTTTAATCTATAAATTTAAAATTTTGTTGAAAGTTAATAAAGAAAGTTATACCTAACAATGAAAAAGCCAAGAGTTAAACGTAACTTAGCTATTGTTAGTAAAAAACTCTTGACATATTGGAGAGGAGGAGATGGGCAAAATATTCTCGCGACTTTAACTTTTTAGATGACTGCATAGTATTTTGTAAGGTTTGCTGTTTCGGTATCGATTTCGGTTTTGGGATCTAGCGAAACTGATACGTTTCGGTCATTTCGGCCGTTTCAGCCATTTCGGTTTTAGTTTTGGTCATTTCGGTTTCGGCCGAAAGATTTTTTTAAATTATTAATTGGGTGTTGACCAGAGTTTGACTATACTTTGACTGTACTTTGAGTTCAAATTAAAAATACGATAAAATATTAAAAAAAATTTGGAAAAATTTGAAAAATTAGGAATGAATTTATACTTAATTTTACCATAATATTAAATATTATTTTAGTTAATTAATATTAATTTTGATAGTTAGTAATTGATATAGTCTATTTTTAATATATATTAGTGTATTAAAAAAATATATAAGAAATAATATGAATATGATTAAAAGTTAAAAATTAATATAAGCACATTTAACTTTTCATTAAAATGTACTTCACATATACATAATTTATAATTCTAAAATAATACAACTAATCATCATAATCATCATCAGTTGAGTTTGGAACATCTCGGTGTGAAATTACAAATTCAGTACCTAGATAATCCGGACGAGCATTTGTGGGCATATGAATCAGAACAATTAGCTTTGCGCGATCTCATGGCAGCGGTTCTGAAGTATAATCATATATCGAAGGTCCAAAATGAAAATTATATTTTGACTAAAATTTAACTTTATTTCAATTATTTTTTAACTTCAAATTAAAAAATTATAATATATTTAAAAAAATTTTAAAATAATGAATAATTACGTGAATAATATTATGTATGTGAACAGTATCCGACAGAAACCGATAAGGACGTCGAAATCAAATTGGCGATAATACTGACCCCAGTGTAAGGGCAGCCTCATCTTGCGGGAGTACGGGTCAGGTCAGTGAAGGCACGAGATAGACGAGAGAGCGGCGGTAGACTAGCAAGTGCGTAGAGTCGCTCGGACACGAAGTCGACGTGAGGTCCTTCCCACGCCCCAGTCAGACCCCCACCCCCATAAAAACACACACCCCAAACCCGCGCGAGCTCGACGAAGCTCCCGCCCGCCGCCTGCCTCCCTCGCTCGAGCCCGGCGAGCTCCCGCCTGCCCGGCGCGGAGCCGGCGAGCTCCCGCCCGTGAGGCGATCCTGGCGCGCTAACGCCCCCACGCGCGAGCTCGACGAGCTGCCCGCCCGCCCGCTCTCGAGCCCGGCGAGCTCCCGCCCGCACGCTCGAGCCCGGCGCAGCTCCCGCTCCTGCTCCCGCGCGCTTCGCCTGCGTTCGTTGTGATGAACATTAATGAACAGTAAACCCCTAACCGATCCGAAACCTGCGGTTCGTTGCGGTTTCGGCCGAAACGGCTCAGTTTCAACCGAAACTGTAAACCTTGGTATTTTGTGTGATGAAATTATTTTAGATTTTTTATTACCGAGTATAATATAATCATATAATTTATCTAAGTATATAGTAAACACCATGTTGGGTAAGACCATCGCTTTTATTTGTCATTCCATCAATATATATAATTATTAAAGAAAAAGTGATCACAACAAATACTTAACGTGTTTCGTGAAATATTTTTTAAAAGATGGAGGGTTTTGTGCACAACATGCGAGTTAAGACAAAAAAAAATGATGGAATTTAATAGCATTTTTTTTTATTTACAAAATATACCCTATAAATGACCCGTGCCGTGAGACAACATTTTGTCATTTGCTATTCGTCAAAATTAATAGACTGATATGTTATTCTCAGAAAAAATAAAAGCATTTTGATTGAAGTGATGGCAATAACTTTTCTTTACATAATCATTGATTTTTTAAAATACAAAAAATAATTATTTGCATGGGTAACATTTTAAAAATAAAATTAAAAAACATAAATTTTGGTGTTCAATATAATGTAGTAAACAAAAATAAAATTGAAGTAATTTATTTAGGAAAGTAAAGTTTTTAGAAATTACATCTTAATTATCTGTTATTTACAAATTTTTTATGATTAATGTTATTAACATATTCACTTATTCATTTTTACCTATTACTAGTTTGACTTGTCATTTTGCATGAAATACTCACGCAATATTAACATAAAAATAACAGAAATTATGTGTTGCACAATCATGATTATTTTGTTGGATAACAATTTTTTGTATAATAAAGGTTAAATAATTTCTATGTTATCCACTTTAATTTGTTTATTTTTAGTTCTTAAGTCAAATTTCATCGATAATGATGTATATTCTATAAAACAAAAAATGTTAAATGGACTAAAATCTTTTTTTAATTTCTATTTATTAGTTTTTTATTTCCATTTATTTTATTGGTTTTGAAACTATATAAATATATACACAAATCTAATTAAAGAACTAATTGAAGAGCCCTAAATTGACGAACAATGACATTCTACAAACACTGCAGGTTATTGTCCTTAGAGAACTTCATATCCAAATGGACAAGTAGAACGTCAACTCTTTCACCAGATACATCTATTTTTTTAACTAAATAAACTACTTGAAGTTTTGGTTCTTTATGATTCACAAGCCAATCAATTTCCTGCATTCGGATTTACATTTTTTTTTTTTTTTTTGGATGGTTTGATGTTCCTGATTTAATGAAGCAAATACAGATATTCTACTAGCTTAGTTGTTTATTGATATTACATCGTGAGGAGAGAAAGAGCTACCTTTTCAATGGTGAAAAGCTCCAAATAGAAGAGCTCTTCAAGTCTCTTTTTTTGCTTCATATTTCTTTTCACTCCAAACAAGTTAATTAATAACAAAATCTTTTATCTTATCGTTTTCCTATAAAATGACATCTTATTAATTTTTTAAAAAAAAAACAAAGAAAAGGTCAAAGATCCTCCATCCGACTCTCAATAGAGAAGAAACCAATTAGCATGGAGCTAAATGGTTATAATTTTTAATTTCCAAGTTATAAAACATTCTTGAAAATGAAATGCAAAACTTCAATACTATCACCTACTGTTTAGCACTGAATCAAAAACGTCAATTTGGCAAAGTAGAAAAGCCATATTTTTGAAGACAAGAACACACCACGCCACCTTTTTTTTTTCGACATTTTCGAATAATATATTGCTCGATCGCAAGCTTTATAACTCCTCGACGAAGAGTCTACTTTGTTGTCATAGAAAATATCGTATGATATTCGCAAAGTTCCATGTTTTTCAAAGACTCGATCGTGTCACTGAGTCACTCGTTTGGTAAACATCTCTTTTGCTAATCAATCCTTCTTTTCTTGATGTTAACTTCTCTAAAGCTCATTAGTTCCAAACAAACACTATTTGCTAAACATTTCAATCAGGATTAGTTTTTTTAACACAAAGTGTCACCTAAAAGCAACATATTTGATCTTTTGAGTAATAATGATTATGAGCATCAAGAACTTTTAAGCACCAAGACAAAAGTCATGGTGATCTACACCTATCTTTTGAACTAGCAGCGGGTGGCCAATGTGATGCTTTCAACTTTATGCTCTTTTTCACGATACTTCTCAGTACGATAAAGACGCTACTAAGAAGGGGACATGTCCTAGATGGAATTTGCCTGAGACATGATCTGATTGCTACATTTCAGGTAGTGCTCAGGTTGGTGCTTTTTGTCGAAGAAGTGGCATTTTGTTTTGTGTAGCACTCGTGATTGCATTATGCGCTTAGGTTGGATTTATGATCGTCTCTCCACGTGCTGGTAGATAGTACCTACTTTTTTCTTCGAAGGAGATCATAAAATTTGATCTCTGTCACTTTGTTGTTGTGTTGTGATTCCCAAGGTGAAATTCCAAAGCTGCCTGCGCCTCTCCCTTCTCCCTGAATTACACAATCATGTAAAGTGCCTGCAATTCCTGAAATAGAACACAACATAAATAGAAATCTCTGAATCATATTAACCGTTTAATACTGTCAGAAAAGGATTAATGTGGAATAAAAGCAGAAATGATTCACCACCAATGTCAGTTGTCCATGTAATGAGGGACAGTGTTCTCCTGTTTCAGTGAATCAGCTGCGATAGCTTAGTACACAATTTAATTTGTAAAATTGCTTTCCAGCATGCTGGATTTTGAACTTTCAAAGCGTTTCAGACAGAATAGAATGTTGTGAAAAAACTTAAAACAACACCTTTCCTGTGCAAGATTCAGACACTACAAATGAACTTGAGGAAATCAGACTTCCTCTCGATCATACAGACTCCTGAATAATAGCTGGAAACATTGTTCAAACAAAAAAAAAAAGGAACAACACCGCGATGAGCAAAGTATGTTATACATGGAAAAGGATACATCCTACTCGATGAAGCAAGCAGGTTGAGACAATGATCTCAGCAGAGTCCTCAGGTTCTTCCCAGCATGTCTGGACAAGATGGAAGCTAATGCTGAAATTGCTTCAACAAGATGTTCGCCCTTGTTGAGCATTATGCAACTTGTCCTGCAAATTAACCAATCATCCTAATCATTTCAACTAAATGAATGGAGCCATAAAAGCTATTTTTCAAGATATCTCTTTTTACTAGTGTGTATTCCTGAAAGCAAAAAAGATATTAGATCAAGCAATGCAAGTAGATCATCCTACTATAATAATGCCTCCAAAGCTTACGTGTAGAAGGTTGAAGAAGCAACAAATCAAAAGAAATCCATAGATAGAAATGTCAGCATACTTAATTACCTCATTCCACAGGTGACATCTGTAATCTCAGCTCGAGTTGGGAGCCCAAACTTGACAAGGGAATCAAGAACCTGGGTTGCCCATATAACTGGGATATGTGCAGCATTACAAACGGACAATATCTCTTCCTGTATATCTGCCATTTTATCCCACCCGCACTCGACCATAAGATCCCCTCTAGCTATCATAACACCCAAAGGATTCGAGCTTTGCATGGCCTGTAGTAGTATCAGAGGCAGATTCTCATAAGCATTCCTAGTTTCAATTTTTAGCACTATTCCCAACTTGTGAAGCTTCCGTTTCTCAAGTTCATGCTGTATGATAACCATATCATGAACATCCCTTATGAACGAAATGCCAACAATGTCAGCGTTGGCAGCAATGAACTCAAGGTCCACAAGATCCTTTGCAGTCAGTCCCTTGAACTGCATCTCACTCTTTGGTATGTTGATGGATTTGCCAGGACCAAGTTTAGAGCCCTTCGGATCAGCGTGAGTAATCAAAACAGTGATCTCATTGGGACTCATTTTCCTTACCTCTCCCCAGATTTTCCCATCATCAAATGCAATTGGCTCACCAGGTTTCACAGAGTCAAATAAATGGTCAGAAGAACATGTTATCCGCGAGGAAACAAATGTGAGAGGAGCAACTCCATCCACAGATAAACAAGAACTTCTGCATATAGTTAACAGATCTCCCACATTCAATCTGATGAATGGCTCCAACATTGGCATCTTCACAACTCGGCCAATTGAATGCCTAGTGTTCTTGTTCTTCAGGTAAAAGTCAGTTCCCACCCCAATATAGACAGTCCTCAAACTCTCTACCAGATAACCAGAATAGCCGAAGGCAGAAGACTTCAAAAGCAGCTTCACTGTTCTCTTCTTTCCCCTAACATCAACAAACCTTAAGACACTGCCCACCTTAAGTTTTTTGAGAAGTTTCTGGTCAATGCAGAGAACCGCATCAGGTAGCAAGTTAGCTGGAAGGCTACTTCCCTCACAGCACAACCAAAAACGAGCTGGCAAAAACTCACCCATTGCATTCTTCTTTGGGGATATCCTTATCACATTTGGATCCATCTTAAGACAGCCTGTTCTTAGCTTTGATCCACCAAGGTCCATGAGAATACGACATGGTTTTTCGAGCATCTGGGAACTGTGCTTTGCCATTCTGATGATCTCACTCCAAACACTTGGATCATCATGTGCACAGTTGATCCTTATCACACTTGCTCCTGCCTTCAGAATATCAGTGAGAAGCATTTCATTTAATAGAGCTTCCCTTCCAACAGTGACCATAATATGGACATTTCTCTTATCTTGAGCTGGCCCAAACAGTGCAACCGCATGAGATGCTACCTTTCTCCTGATGGCTCTAATGGTGAATTCTCTCATAATCTCAGTGTCCTGAACAGAGATATAGTCTCTCTTATGGGTGAAGCAGTCATCCTCATTGCTGCTAAAATCTTTAGATAACAGGCTTTCCAAAAATTGCATGCAAGCAGTGATACTTGCCAGAATGTTAGAACTTATGGAGTCTAAATTCAGTAGGCCACATGAACAGAGGTCGTCCCGAAGTTGCCCAATGTCAAGGCACTGTAATGCCAAATAATGGGTCAAATTAATAGCACCCACCAGGTAATTTCTGTGAATAAAACAAAGAATAAGACCAAATTGTTAGAAACATCTGAGCATGCCTAAAGAGTAAGTTGAGCATCATTGGACAAGGGAAAAAATACCTATGACATAACTTTAGCTGAGAAGCATTCCAGCGTTCCGATGCCATTAGATGTAAGTGCACAGCCTTTATTCTTCCAAGAAGATTCTCTTGAATGTTTACTGAACAGTCAGAAAGACCTTGGCCATCAGAAAACTGGCAGGATAAGCTCTGTCCTGGTTTACCATTTGAATCACCTGATCTATCATATAAGCTCTGAAATTGATTTATTAGAGGGTTGGGAGTGGCTGAATTGAGCATATTGTAATAAAAGTAACCCTTCCAGCTATTCTTGTCAGATTCATCATTTTCTTGTAATTGGGCCAAAATCATAGGCCATTTTCTTAAAACAACCCGTTTAGTTAAAAGAGAAGACTGATCCCTGAAGAAGGATGCAGTCAAAGAATATCTGCATATTAACTTTGTGACATTTGCATTTGATTTCAAATCCAGGCAACTGAAGTTCCGAGAACCCTGAAATAGGATACCATGTCAGTCATCAGTCATCAGTCAATTACAATGCGTGAATTAGAAGGAACACTTAACAACCATATATACCCAGGATGTCAATGAAATTCAGAAATGCAGCGGATAAATTGCTTGGTTGCATCTGAATTGCCCTCAATAAGATAGCAACTAATAGCAAACTCAGCAATAGGTGGATAAAAAGATGCTCAATTGCATCTAAATTGCTATCAATCAAATAAGAAACTAATACAAAACATCGTAGACTAGTATAATTTGTTTGTAGAGTCAACTGCTGATTGAGATGCACAAGAAACTTACACAGCAAAATTTGAAATGTGTATACCTTCTTATCTTGTTAGATTATCTAAAATTTCAGTCATATCACCATGCTGTACACAGATGAATATTATTCACTAAATTTATCTGATAGATGATGTTCATATGCCATTACAGCTTTTCTTCCATAAAGCGGTTATGCTGCTGAGTCATTAAGTAGCAAGTTAGATCAGGTTTAACTCATTAAGTCATTACAGGTAACTACAGTACAAGTGTGGACTAATGAGTTGACTAAATGATGAAACTTATGCATTCTAAATCAGTGTTAGTTGAGAAAGATGTCAGAAAAAAAAGATGTATGGATGAAGGAAGCAATCTACTTGAACATGCTCAACATACTTGACTTCACTTCAAAAGGGTTGCAGTATAATAGAGCATTTGATGACTCTGAACAAAGCTATTAGTGACCAATACCATATTCACTCATGGACCTTCTAAAACTGTAGGAAAACTGATAACCAAGTAATTTTTTGGGAGAGCCAAAAGAGTGTCAAACCAGATCTATATTGTGGGCCGGACACCAAACCATCTCAAAAACTTAAACTTATGGGATATAGACATTTTTTCACTATATATATTGAACCCTATTTATCCAATATCTGATGTGGGACTAATTTATCACACCTGACATTATAACAATCTCCCCCTTCAGGTGTGATTTGACCACATCAATTTTAACACTCTTAATCAAGAACTCTTTTACTTGACCAATTCCACCGTATGACCCATACTAACGGATTTTTGTCTCATTTTTTTGATTTTTGAAGAGAAACTAACATGCGACTCAATTTAATCGCACCATCACGGTAATTTCGGTTTTAAGAGTGCAAGCTTCGAACATGAAACTCTGATACTATTTTTTGCGGGAGTCGAAAGAGTGTCAAACCAAATCTATATATTGGGCCGGACACCAAACCATCCCAAAAGTTTAAGCTCATGGGATATGAGCCTTTTTTCACTATATATATTGGACCCTGTTTATCCAATATCCGATATAAGACTAATTTATCACATCTGACATTATAACAATTATCGTCCCCCAAAACTGAATGTGATGATTTGAAACCCTAATTTTTCAAATAATAAACTCAGAGAAGGTGAAGGATGTAAAACAACTAAATCAAATGTCACCATGTCAAATTAAAATTTACTTGGTGAGTGATAATAATGTTATGGTCAATCCTTTTTAACTAGACTATTATGGCCGTAAACATACCCTTGGCCTCACGAAAGCCATCGAGTTGAAGAATAGCTCAGACTACACTAGACATTTCCTCGAATAATTTTTCCAGAATTCAATTTGGTAATCTCAAATATAACTGTAGCCCAAAACGCATGGCAATTGAAAGATTCCCTATTAAAGTTTGTTTAGCTTATGGCCAACGTCCCCGGTGGATCTTCCCCTGAACAACAGAAGCTACAAGTCGGTTGAGCTTAACATGAGCTACTCCAACTTTAAGTGCACAGAAATTTCTGCCAGATTTACTATATGTCCTTCGTTGCACTATAACCTAAAAAATTGAAAAAGAGATGCAAAGTACAAAGATGCATATAAGGTGTAAAAGAATAATTTTCAATTGAAATGTGTTAATCAAAATCAAATTACTTGTTTTGGATGGAATTGCTGGTGGACATTCCAGCGAAATGGAGCCGAAGACAGATCCTCCAGTGTGATTCTTTGCAACATATCAAATTACAACCTGCATACAGCCAAATGAAGGGTCAAAAGATTCAGGACAGAAGTAAATTGCACCATAAAATGTGTGTACAACAATCAAACTAATATGGACTCTTTGGATGGGGAGAAAAAATTTAGTGTTATGTGGTTGACATGGAACAGAACAGAGTTCTTTTTTTTAGTGGAACAGAATGGAGTAAGCCTAGAACTTAGGTCTAAAAAGAAAAATAATCAGCAATAAAAGGAGGTTGTCCCAAAATGATTGAATCAGCCCATTAATTTCTATATTCCGCACAAGACCATACTGAATAAATGGCAATGTTTACAAAAGCTTTTGCATGATGTTTAGCTTCTGATAGTCTGCATCCATCAAATCAAAATTTTTTGTAATGTGCATCAGTCTTATGAATAAATTCATTTAACATGGAATTTCAGAAGCATGATCCTAACTGCATAAATAGATCAACAACAAAAAAAAAAAACCTGCTAAAAACTTCTGGATAATCAAACGTAATTTTCCCAAGCAAAGTTTGACATTTCTACAGTCACAGTAGAACAAACACTTCGAGAGATCAGCATGAAATAAAGGAAACCATAAGAAAAACACAAACTTTTCCAATTTAATCACAGTTTTGACAATCAAATATCGCAAAAAAGAGCTACAACCACAAATTTCGACAAGAATTCGCACCTCTGAGACTGATGGAGTACTTCTCACCAGAAACATGAGCACTGGCCGGCCAGGGCGGCAAGCCTATATACTGGCCCCATGAAAGGCGTGGCGAGAAACAAAGATCGGATTTTTTTTTCCGGGAAAAAACGAGAGGAACGCTGGAATCCAATGATGGGTCCTTGGTCCTTTCCCAGTGATTTCGCCTGCTCCTGCTCCTTGTATTGCAGCGGAGGAAGCAAGTACGCTTGGACCTTTGCTACCGGCTTCCTCCTGCAGCCTTCTCTTCTCCTTCCCGTCGTCGTCCTCCTCTCCAATGGCAGCGAGATGCTACGAAGGAAAGTAGGAAGCATGGCGGCAAATGCTCCGCTTTTGCTGGCAAGAAGAATGATGGGGTACGCGGAAAAGGGCGCAGATAATGAACTGCGAAAGAGATATCTTACGAAGATCTAGGAAAACTTACTGAGTAATGATGTTTTAATTAGGGGAAGAGAGCACGGACCTGCTGGATCCGTGGCGCCATGTAGCGCGTCGGATTCAAACACCAAGATTTTTTGTGAAAATTTTTTTTTAAAAAAAATTTATTCTAACCTTTAAATATAATCCATGAGACAACAAACATTAAACTCAATTACAAAGAACTCTGGCCCTGTTTGAAATTTGAATCATACTTACTTTTACTTAAGCAATCTAAGAAAAATTTAGGCATAATTCAAATTGGTCCTGCGTATGTATTCTTTTTCTTTACTCGTTGTTGATGTAGGTGATCTAACATTGGTAATCGAGTTTCTAACCATTAGCAAAAATAAATAATTTGAACATACAACTGCAATACAAAGTTATAGAAACTAATTTTGAGATAATATCAACTCAAATGAATTCTAATATTACCGAATGTTAAACCAGCATTTAATTATATTTTTTTGATCGAGCAAATCCATTATATTGAGATATAATGAACCAGAAAATTGTGTTTGACAAATCAAATCTCATCTATCACTAGTCTAATGAACTCAGATGCAAGCAAACAAGTTGGTGACCACACCTGCGAACCCTCACGCGAGCCCAGTGATCAAGCTCGCAGCAATTCCATGAGGAACCCGTGAAACCCATGCCATGCTGACCCCCAACCTAACAACCCAACTACATTCATATATACACACACAAAACACCTCCATCCTCCACTAAACATACAGCAACAAACGCTTTTCAATGGCCGGCAGGCTTCTCGCGGCAGCCCTCGCAGCGCTGGCCGCTCTGTGGGCATTGCAGCCAGCCGCAGCAGCACCGCCGTGCGCGCAGGTGACGCAGATGATCTCCCCATGCATGGTGTACCTAGCCGACCGGGCGTTCGTGCCATACGGGCCATGCTGCATGGCCGTGACAGCATTGGACCGGACGGCGGTAACCCAGCAGGACCGCGTCGCGGTCTGCAAGTGCCTCAAGAGCGTCGTCCCTCGGTTCCCCGCCTTCGACTCAGCCCGCGCCTCCTCCCTCCCCCGCCTGTGCGGCGTAAACCTCAACGTCACCATCACTCCGTCCATTGACTGTAACAGGTACTACATCACTCTGAAAGAGCTCTCTCTCTTGGTTCTTTCTGCGCCCTGAGATATATTTCATTTTGTGATGATGCAGCATTTTGCAAACATGAGCTTGTAGCGTGGCAATGAAGTCTTGAGAAAGGATTAGAGCTGGTGATGCAACGTAGGGTTAACGATTTGAAATAATTGCAAGCATTGAGCTAACGATGTTTATGTAACTTCGATTTAAGCTTGTAATACTTTGTTTTAAGTAATTTTAATTAGTAATTATGATAAACTGATTTTTCAAAAAAGAAAAAATAAAAAGGCGGTGGTCGGAAGAGGGTTCAGAAGCTACGTAAAACCGAGTATGTAAAATGGAATTTTGGCCCAGAGTGGGATCCGCATCGGGCCCTGGCCCAGCCCTGCAAAGAAATGTAGGCTGGCCCAAAGAATAAATCAATGGACCTGATCTATCAACGCCCAGTTGGAGAAAAGTGAAGGAGTTTTACAGTCAACCCCCTGCAGATTCTATGATTTTCACTTCATCGACTTAAAATTATTTTAAATTTTTAAATAAAGGATAACGTATTGATCATACGCTAGACATGATTAGCACTAAATAAAACTTTGACGAATTATTTCAAACTCAAGTTCGGGTAATCGAGCCAAGTTCAGTTTTGAAATTATTGCTCAGTTGCATGCGATGCGAAAACAAACGGACCCGATAGATTTTGTCAAAAAAATAATAAGTAATAAATAGCCAAACAAAATAACGAATATTGCGGCCAAAAAAAAAAAAAAAAAAAAAAATCGTTCCACAAAATACAGATACAAATGCAAACAATTCTTCTAAATTTCGCGAAGAAACGACCCGCCACGTGGCCAAAACGAATCCAAAACAAAACCGGCGTGGCGGGAAAACCACAAATAAAATCCCAAAACCACTTCTCTCGCTGGCAGCCCCAACTATAAAAGCCCAGATCTTTCCCTCCGAACCCGACTGCCAGTCTTCTTCCTTTTGCCCCCATTTCCCCTTCTGCTCCCCATTCCGATCCATCGCGTGCCCTAGAATTGCTCCTCCAACCTCCCTCCACCCTCCTTGTTTGAGGATCTAGGGTTTCTTCTCCCCCCCTCCCCCCTCCTTTTCGCCCCCCTTTCGCAAACCCTAGGACCCGAAAATGGCCGATATTTTCGAGGACCAGGTGGAGCAGACGGTCACGATCAACGAGTACATCAAGGGCATCGAGGATGAGGAGCTGGTACTTGTCTTTTGATTGATTTCATTTTATCCCTTTTTGTTATATATTCGATGGGATTTTGGGTGATTAGTTTGATGTGATGTGATTTTTCTGAGACGAAAGGAGGCTGATCTAGTGTTGGGAGGCGACGAGGGCAAGGAGTGCACGTACTCGAAGGGGTACGTGAAGAGGCAAGCGATCTTCTCATGCCTGACCTGCGTCCCAGCAGGAAATGCTGGGGTTTGCACTGCGTGCAGCCTCTCCTGCCATGATGGTCATGAGGTGTGTGTTCGTTTTAATCCATAATGGTTGATATGCTCTCCCACTTATTGAATTGAAAAAACGAAGCATGCTTAGGGCTTGATATTTGGTTTGGAATTTAGGTATAGGAGCATTTTAGTGAAAATTTCACATATTGTTGGCTCAATTGGTACTGAACTTGAGATCTCAACTGAAATAGAGAAGAAAAAAAAATAGTTTTGTGAATGCGAACTAAATTCTGGTCTCCTCCATCTAATGGGCTGGCCTCTGTAAATTTATGTTCTGTTGTTTCTTTTGGATTTCTAACTTGGTAATGGATTTGAAGGTGGCTATTGCTGATATGGGAACCCATTAAGTTCTTTTCTTTTTTCATTTGTAAAGCTTTCTGAAAGAGAATTGGCCTTGTTTTATATGCTGCCTTAACTTTTGAACTGATTTTATCATTGCATCTTTCTACTGGAGTCCAGGTTGTGGAACTCTGGACCAAGAGAAAGTTCAGATGTGACTGTGGCAATTCAAAGTTTGGGGAGTTTGTATGCAAACTTCTTCCAAGTAAAGATCCTGAAAATTTAGATAACTTGTACAATAAGAACTTTAAAGGTTCTTACTGCACATGTGGTCGCTCGTATCCTGATCCTGAAGTTGAAGAACAGTTTGAAATGATTCAGTGCTGTATTTGTGAAGATTGGTTCCATGAGAACCACCTTGGTCTCAAGTCTCCTGAAGAGGTTTTATCTATTACTGCTCTTTTGGCACTTTAAATGTGGTTGTTTCTTTATCAGATGGATTTTAGGTGTTCTCATATCTTCTGGTGTTTGTTTCTGAGACCTCAGTGGAAAGAACCTTTTTTAAACCGATTATTTGGCTGATTTCACTGTTATAAATTGAAAATATTTATCCACTAATATTCACTACACTTTTTTGATATTTTAATTTCCTTTCATCAATCTCAAATGTGTTGCTACAAACAGTAAAGTTGTCTGCTGTTTTTACTGTTGTAGATTCCTGAAGATGAAGGAGGAGAACCTTTATATGAGGACTTCATCTGTCAAGATTGTGCACTCACTTTTTCGTTTCTAAAACATTATCCTGCATCTATCTGGGCTACTTTGAGGGATAGCAATCCAATGACAAGCACCACTGAAAACATTGTGCCACAACCTGCCTCCCCAACTCACACATATCCTGAAACTGGAAATGACATTCTTGTTTCTGAGTGTTCAACAGAATTTCCCAGCACACATGCTGAGTCTAAAACTGTGTGTATTGATGGGGCCTTACATGGAAAAAATGCAGCAGGTGATTCAAGTCCAGTGAATGCTCATGATGTAGCTTCAAGGTCTAAATGTTTGCTTGGAGTGGACATAAATTCACTGTCGGCTGAGTCAGAGGAAAAGAAACCAATGTTTCTTTCTAAGAAATGGAGAGGTGTTCTTTGCAGATGTGAAACTTGTTCTGAATTTTATGCTCGGAAGAGCATTGACTATCTGATTGATAGTGATGACTCCCTTGAGGAATATGAGAAAATGGCAAAGCAGAAGAGGGAGGAGAACTTACAGAAACAAGAAGGCGCTGAACTAAATTTTCTCAAAAAACTCAGCCATGTCCAAAGGGTTGAAATCTTGGGTGGCATTGCTGACATGAAGAATGAGCTTGAGTCCTTCTTGGTATGTCTTATTGTGTACATGTTTTTTGATTATTTTAATTTTTGGTTTATGTTGCAAATTATTGTTTCAACAAGGAATGCTGAAAACATTACCAGGAGGTGTACCTGCTTCCCTTTTTTACTGATTACATCATATTGGGACCAAAACAATGTCTTTTGGTGTTTGACATCAATCTATTTTTAATCGTTTGTGTTGAAAACCGAAATATGGTTGAAAGCCATATCTGGTGTAAAGCTGTACTTTGAGTTACAACCTAGGGCCTGTTTGGATTGGGATGATCGCAAGGAAATCACAATTAGCTAGTGAGTAGTGAAATGTGATGGGATTTTAATCGCATTAATTTCCTAAATTGTTATGGCTGTGTTTGGATGGGAGTAAGTTTTGGTAGTAGAAATTTAGAACATGTCTGCATGAGCTGGAGTAAGGTGATGATCACCTGGCTATTCCCAATTCACACAAGGGGAAATGATAATCCAATTTCCTTTTGGACAATTTAGTGTATTCCTGTATGGAGATTATATGCTTTTCACTGGATTTTATGAGATTTATCATGGAAAAGTTTTCATGATATTGTTATAGTTGAACTTGTTTTCTCTTGCATTATTGGATTTAATGAACAAACCATGTCATCAGTATGATGACCAATGACCCAAGCCCTGATCTTTGTGCCCTCAGTAAATTTTAACATGCATTTTTTTCAGCAGAGTAATTGATTTGATTGCATAGATAATATGATTTTATAGAATTCATGTACAATAACAGAATGCTATTGTTGAATAACTGCTGATTTTGAAGGAAACAGGGTCTATATACAGAGTGATAACATTAATTTGTTCTGTGTTACCTTATCTAGTTCAGCTTGGCTCGTTTTCTAAGGAGCAAGCTCGAGCTCGAATACTTGGTTCATTTACCAAATGAACCAAGTTTGATCTAAGCCTGGCTCGCTCGATTCCAACTCGAGAGCTCACTTATTTTTTTTTTTAAATATAAAAATGTATCCTATAACATATAGCATATAATATGTATTCAATTATTTAATTGTGATATTGTAGTTGATATAATTTTTTATATTTAGATGTTATCATGATGATATGCTTTGTCTAGTTGGAACTTTACAAGTCTACCTCAAGAGCTTCTGAAGATGATCTGATCAAGATCCAAATCTTGATTCTTTTCAATGTGCTTTAAATACTGGACCGACTGTATTAGTTAAGATCGATCAATCTTAGTTTATAAGATATCATTAGTCTGACATTAGTTCTAGTGCCAAATTCCTGATCATTATAAGGAAGGGCCAAGCAAACAAGTTACCTGGGTGATTAGGGTTCTTGATTTTGCAATGAATTGACCTGCTAGTTGATGTGAAAGAGAGTTCTGGTTATTTTGAAGCAGTTTGAGTTATGCCTCTTCCATGAAGGCCTCATGAAAAAGGGTATAGATGAAGACAATTCTGCCTCCTTAATGCTTTTATTTGTGGAAACTTTTTACTTGTTAAACAAACACATAAACAGCTTGGAGATAGTGTATCAACTAGAGCAATTTTCCCCCATCAGAAGATTGGGGTCTATTAGGAAGGAAATTTTGAAATGTGAAAACAGAGTTGTGGTTTGTCTTTAAACTGATGAAGTTACCAATAAATGATGTGGTTGGGGCTTTAAGCTTATACTAGGACAAGGACAATTTATGTGAAGTTCACCAATATAAGGTTCTAGTTGATCTGTGGTTGGTAGGCCATGGTTACAGCATGCCTTTTCCTGTCTGCTTATTGGAGACCGTGTTTGTACTGTAGGCTGTTAGGCTTTGGAAATTTCCAAATGTTATGGAAATGGGATGCAACTGGAATATATTTGCTAGTCTAAAATAGTCTCCCTTTATGCAATTTTGTGACTTGTTAGGTTTGATCTTCCTCTTGAGACATTGTTGCTTTACTTAGATTGCCAATCTGTGACAGGATTATTGCTTCTGGATTTGCTGGGAACATTTTTTATTTTCGTCTGAAACAATTGAAACATTTTCATGAAAGCATATTACTTGTTTATTGTGAAACTAATTAGATACTGTATATCTTGGACATTTCCTTCAAAATTTCTAACATGCTTGCAACTTTTTTATTTTCCTGCGGAGATAACTAGATTGTGTGGATATTTTCTATGCAGGGTTCTTTTGATCCATCTAAAGCAGTCACATCTGCGGATATTCAAGGCATCTTTGAAAATCTTGCAAAGAAGAAGAAACAAAGGTTACTGTAATCGCTTTTTGTATTGCCATGCCCTCTACTTTAAATATCAATGCAGCTAGATTTTAATATGATCTGGCAGAAAGATCAGGATCTTTGTGTATTATTTTCTGCTTAAACATGTCTGACTTGTCAAGACATTGTGCTGTATTGCTAATGCATATTAGGGTTCCTTTTGCAGCTTTTGACTTCTGCTCTCATATGTGATGGCTTGTGTGGAGTTTCTTTTTCTTGGTTGCATAAATGACCGCCATTATGTTTATTCCAGGCAACTGATTCTTCAATCACTAGGTTGAGATAATCTCTTTTCGAATAGGGTTCAAGAGTCTTAAGCTATGATTTGCTTGGCTCTGTTACATGTTATTAAGCAGATGATATGAGAAGTTTCGGAAACAACTCTGTCATGCAGAAGGATTTGGTTGAAGACCCAAGAAAATATATGCAAAAACAGCATATTGTTCTGCCACACAAGGACAACAACAACCAAAGGAAATTGAGTTTAGGAGATAAAGAAAACACAAGAAAATGCTGTAAAATACAAATTCACAGAGAATCATATGGATTGGCCCCACCGTGCATTCGCTCCTTTGAAGGTTCAAATCATTGCAGATCAGCTTTGATGCCGACATCCCGTATGTTTATCTAGCACCAAACAACCACTCATGTCCAACCCTAATCCTGTCCTCTTTTCTTCCCCACATAAAACAACTCGAGCTTCCATGGGCAACTGCATGGAGACATGGGCAGCATGGGTCGAGGAAGGAGAGGACGCCATGGCTGCAGAGCGAGCAGGAGGTGACAGCGGCTGCGAAAATGGCAGTGTAAGGGTGAAGGTGATGCCGAGAGGAGAGAAGTGGAGTGGCCGGTGTTGCAGTTAATGGTGATCTAGCATATCACGAGGGTAACTATTGTGCCGATTTGACTCTTGAATTTTTTATCGACAAAGGCTTGTAGTTACAGAGTACTATGTCTGATCTGTGAGCTTTCCAGTGGAGTTTGTGACATTGGCTACGAGTGATGTAACCACTTAGCGTCCCATCAGACGAACTGTTGCCAAGTTTTGTTGAAATAAAGCTTCTTCTAATTATAAAAGAAACATTGCATATAGTTTAGCATATATAATGTTCACGTGCAGCGCACGTGAATATCTAACTTCTGGAAATTTTGATAGTTTTTAGGGAAATTCCCACGTGAATCATGAGAATTTTTTACTTCACCAATTGCCCCCCTTAATTTTTAATATCCCCAAAAATTCCTCTCCCATAGCGTTGTTAGCATAAAAAGCCCCGGACTTTAATACTACTGTAATAGATTTAAAAACTCAAAAATACTATAGCAATACTATACAATAATATTATAATATATAAAATATAATAATAATAATAATAATAATAATATGATAATAAGATAGAAATATTGTAAAAATATTATAATAGTACTGTATTAATAGCATATATTAAAAATTAGTTATTATAATTAACATTTTTTTCGGTCACATATAATTAATTTTGATCATAATGTTATTTTTTAGTTATATTAATTTGATTTTGATTATTTTAATTTATTTCTGTTTATATTAATTTTGATTATAATTATTTTAATTTACTTTTATTTCTATTGATTTATTTAACTTATTTTAACTTATTTATATTTATATTGATTTGATTTTGATCATAATAAATACAATATTATCAAATTTTCAAAAGATTACTATATTATCTGTTATAGTACTTTACTACAGTATATATTATAGTACTTCAATGGAGCTATATTGTTATTAGTAACCATAGCAGTTAAAATAAAATTAAAAATATATGTCATAGCACAAGGGCTTTTTGGGCAAAAATTAGAAGGGTCAACTGGTCAACTAGAAAATTCTGAGGGTTCATTTAAAAATTTTCTGTAACTTTTATTTGGGCCTAGGGCCAAAGGGTTACGGCCTCGGGCCAGCCCGGTCCACTACGCCCGGCAAATTTGACCTGACGTTCGGGCTTAGTGGTAAGAAGCACAGGCGATCGGCAAAGCTGGGAGAGAAGGGGAAGAAGAAGAAGAGGAAGAGAAGAGGAAAGAGGTAGCGGGAAAGAGAGGCGATGTCGGCGATGAAGCGCATCCCGCGAATTAAATTCCCTCAGCGGCATCCGAAACCCTCGTCATCTGGTCTTCCCTTTTGCTCCCTTTGTTGTTTATCTGATTTTGATTCCCATCACCCTTCGGATTTTTAGGTTTCTAACGTATTTTAATTTTTTGAAATTTCTGTGATTTTTTTCAATTTGTTTTGTTTTCTAGGTTCCTCGCAACCTGATGACAAATCGGAGGTCTTTAAATTTGGTATGTTGCCAGATCTCAGTTGTTTATCTGTTGGAATATCTTATTATATTTTAGGAGATTGATCTCAGTTTTTTTTCCTTTTGAATTCGTTAAATGGTTATATTCTGAGGCCTGGTCGGTTTGTGGATTTTTTCATCTAGTAGCTAGAATATGTGAGAACTAGTGGAATTTGGATTTTTTTTTTTTTTTTTTTTTTGTGTTAATTGGTAAAGAGTGCGTCTTGCAGACTTTGGTTTTGTATGATGTGTGAATGTTAATCTCGGGCATAGTTTTGGTTGGACAATTGCGAAATTGCATTCTGGAATTAATGAGGATCAGATATGAACTGAGAAGGAGAAGAAGTTTGAATATTTTTGTAGTGGATCCATATGTGCAACTGCCAAAGGCGTCGAGATTTGATATATGTTTTCCCAAGGACAGAATGCCTTTTTTGCCTTTTTTCCCTTTTCAAGACTACCACTTACTGATCAATATTCCCTTTTTAGCTTTACACAGAAATTCTGATGAATCAGAATGACACTTAGATTGACTTGATTGTATGAGGGGAGCTGCTGGAAGTTAATTTTATTATGTTATTTCAAGGGGACTGAATCTTCACCACCAAATTCTATTTTGGGGATTGGCAATTGCTGTTGTTTTGGGGAAAGGTAAAGCCAGTATATTGAATACCATGAAAGAAATACAACTTGATGATAGTGAAAGGATAAGAATATTGGACCTATATGCTCACATTATCACTTTTGAACATGTATTTCAGTATGTACTTTAAATGATCTCTTGTTTATCTCAGTCACAAAGCATGTGTAGTATTCCTTGTGTATTAAAACAAATTATAATCTATGGCTACATCCAAACAGAAAGGAGCACAAGCTAAGTTGCCTTGAAACTCATATCCACTTGCAGAGCAATGTTCTACAGTGCCATGGATTGTAACTTGTCTATTTAGGAAGTATGGTTTTTGCTGGAATACCATAGAGAAATATGCCGTGATTATTTTCCACTTAGATTTTTGCTTTCTATACTCTTGAATCTGGACTTGCTTGCTTCCTATGTTGTCAAAAAGTTATCCCTATATTTTCATTATATGAAATATATCCTCTTTTTGTCAATCAATTTCCCACCGATCAATCACACTCAGTGGATGCAATTGAAATTACAAATCGTTATTTTCAGCACACTCAAGAGTCCCATCAACTTTGCCACCACATGGAAGCAGTTGCATACTGTACTTTATATGACTAACATATGCATGCATGAATAGACATAATATATAACTACATGAAATGGTTACATTTCTATGAATATATAATTGGTCTAAAATGATTAGCATCATTCCAGGAATAGCGTCCAGGTGTTTGCATAAGAGATTTATGTATATTTGAAAGCATCTTTATGACACTGACCTTGGTTACATATGTTGGCCAAATCATATTAAGAGATTTTTGTACATTTGAAATCATTTTTATAACACTGCCCTTGGTTACATATGTTGGGTGAATCATATTTTGCAATCTTCCCTCTTCACTGCTTTCAGAATTTGCAATGCCTCCATAACGACATCACTTGTGAGACCATCTTCATCAAAATTTTATGCCCATAGTTGTCAATTTCTGATTTTTGTATGCTCTTCTGATGTTGTGGCTTCAAGCAAAACATCCTTGATCTCATAATCAGTCTTATATCAAGTGCAGTTCTTCATGATTATTAGATTTTTCTTCTGTTCCTGTTCGATATTCAAGATTGTAAGTTAACTCTTTGTATGAATCTCTGGCTATGAAACATAGTTCATTAATTAGGTTCTGAAAGAAGCTTCTGTTTGGTGTTTTTCTCCATTGCATGAAATTGCTCTAAACTACAAGTGAGGTCAACAACAGATGCCACTATGCTTGTTGAGGACAACTTCTTCCGCAGGAAAAAAGTTGGAATAGAACCATCCTTTATGTGGAAGCACTTCTTCTTTCCCATACACATCCTACACCACAACCAAAATAGTATATTGCAATCTTAATAAATCCTAGCATATATGTATCTATTTGCAGCCACCAAATGCCACCTATAACCAAAATTGAAAACCATATGGTCTCTCTAGGATATGCATCTGAAAATGCAAAGAACTAGATAGTAGTCTACCAGATCCAACTTTGGATTTGAAGTGACTGGTTAATTGTAAACTTCTGATGATGCTTCTATCACATTCCACATAGCAAGTCAATTTTTGCACTCCAAAATATACAAGACTCAACTGATTGCACTAAAAGAAACTGCGAAAATAAACTAGCTGCAAATTATGTCTAGACCAAGGTTTTAAATCTGGGCCAAACCATTTCGGTTTTAGCCTAGAGCATAACATATCGGGTAGAAATTTGGTTTCGGTAGGAAAGCTAGCTTCGACAGTGATGGCAGTGTTTCTCTTTCCTTTTCATCAGCGTGCCCGGAATTCATTTGGTTCCCGCAGACCTCTCTGATGGTTGCCACCGGCATAACTCTTCCCGCTTCTTCTTCAATTGTTTCTTCCTCTTCTTCTCCTAATTCTGTTGCTCTATTGCTTCTGGTTTTTTTTTTCCTATTTTTCTTCTCATTTTTTTCTCCTCTCTCTTCTTTCTTCTCCTTCCACTCCTTCCTTTCTCTGTTTTTTTTCTTTTCTCAAGGGATTGGTTAGTGTTGTTTATGTCATGAATTGGAATTAAAATGAGGTTAAAATCATTTGAATGTCCATCCGGAAATTTTCAGGACTTTCTTCACTTTTTTTTTTTTTTTTGCTTTTTTCTCCACTCATGTCAATTATTTTCTTATCTTTTTTTGGAAAAAACAAAAGGCCAAAACGAGGGCGGACCGATATGGTTCCCATTTCAGCTGATATACCGATTTGTTTGGATACCAGTCACTGCCGATCCTGATTCCAAATCCGTGATTTAAAACCTTGGTCTAGACTACATCCGTGACTTATTAGCTTGTAATTTGTTTAATGTGTGTGCTAATGGTTAATAATACCATGTAAAGAAGTGTGTATGGGTGATGGACTAATAAATGACATTATGCTAACCAATATTCAGCCCCCCTTTTTAGATTTTAAGAACATCATTTCTTAAGGCACAATCTTGGAAATCACTTTGAGGCTGATAAAAGGGATCAATTTTTCAAGAAAGATAAGATCCATTTTGGCCCAGGCTCTGCCACCTAATTGCCAGCACATCCTAGTCTCTTGGCAGGAGCATAAAATATTTTTCCATGATTAAATTTGAAGGAAGAAGGAAGGTTCAAATTGGTCAATAACTAATTTCTTGTGGTAAATTCGGAATAGAATTATTACGCAGTTGTTGGAGAAATGTAAAGCTCTTTGATCAGCTAGAAAATGTTCATCATGCAGTCTTCTTTTGATAATTTATGATTGGTATCTTTTTCAAACCGATGCTTTTCTTCTCGGGGGAAAAAATTTCTACCCTGTTAAGGTACAACAGTGTATGTATTTGTTCCCTTTTATTCTCTTGTTGGCCATTTGTCTTGTATGGCTGTCACCGGATATGAGAAGAAATGAAACCAAAGAATTTGAGAAACACAACAGGGAATTTGGTAGTATGCCTTATCGACATCTATGTGGTGCAAGAACATAAACACATTATTTGCCCTATTTCTAAGAGTTAAGACTTCATCTGTTTTCCACTGAATATGGATTATGTGTTCCAATGGTTAGATTTTCTATTTGATATTAATTAAATCTTAAAAGTTCATTTTTGGTAGTTAAGAGCAGAAGATAAGGAGCTAGTCTTTCATCTCATTTTTTCTTGCTGTTCAATGTACGGGGCTTTAGCTGAAATTTTGTCATACTTTTAGGTTCAATGCACAAATCACAAACACCACCTTCATCCAGTGTGGCTTCGAGTTACAGATTCAGTTCAGATGTTCCTGCCACGCCTACTAATACAGCGATTGGAGGGAAGGCTTCACTCTTGCCAAAGCGCACTCCTGTATCAGAAAAAGAGATAGAGGCTATTTTGGTGAGTATTTTTACTCTTATTTTTACTCGCATCCTATTACCTGGACCAATAGGTTGTTGGTTCTATATTGCAGCCAGGTCTAATATTGCCTTGTGGCATACCTGAAACTTGCATGTCCGCATGTGGTTTTTGTGTCTTCCTTATGTCATTCAATGTGACGTTAAACTGAATGGCTTCTTTTAATATGCGATACTCTCTTCGTTTTTTGGGATAAAATCAATATATAGGCAATAAGTGGTAGAAATCTCTCAGTCCTTCAAATTATAGCCTCTATTCATTGAATATGAACTTTTTCTTTTTCTTTTTCATTTTATTATTTACTTGTTTTCTAGTTGGAGTATCTAAAGTGTTCTTTATACCTGTTGATCCTTCTTTGATTCAACAATTGTCCATCTCCTGTTGGCTCCTCGAAGTCTGCTAATAATTAATTGGTATGCTAATATATTTACAAACAGTTGTTTCCTTGTTCAAACTCTGAAACAGTAGATTTTACAAATTCACATTTGTTCATAAGAACTTTTAGGCCCCTCTTGGATACTTAGGGAAAAAAACCTCTGAGATTTTTTCCTTTCAGATTTGGAGTTGCATACAGTTCCATTCCCATGAGAATTCCTTAAGTTGATCAACAGGTGGTCATTAGCGAGATGAAGAGCTTGCACAAGTTACATTCCATAGGGAAAAAAGAAAAAGAGGTTGGATATCTTTTTTATTTTCCTATGAAATCATAAGAAATCTCATGAATTCAAAGAAATTTGGGGCGTTCAAAAGTTGGTGCCAAACACCTCCAACTTCTTTTTAATTTTCCTATGAAAATCATAAGAAATCTCCTGAATCCAAAGGAAGTTGGGGCTCTCAAAAGTTGGTGCCAAACACCTCCAGAGGAAAAAATTCCTATGGAGGAAAAAATCCTATGGAATACCAAACAGGCCCTTTGTCTTCGTAAAGAAGATTACATAGAGTTTTATGGCAGGGCTAGTCACATTGTAAACCTTTCAGATTAGATCCCCTTATCTCTTATATAGTTGTTTATCATCTGGGGCTGAATTGTTTGCTTTTTCGTGTACCACGTTTTTGATACTATTTATTTAGCTTTTTTATGTATCTGGAGAAATTGATGGGAGTTGGTTTGCCTGCAGCTGGGTGGTTGTTTCTGATCCTGCTTGGCATTGAAGTGGGCATGTTGTGGAATAAGATTATGCAGCATGTGGACATCTACCATAGAAGTGTGTATGCAGAATACAGCAAAAATATCGAGCTCATTCAGCAAATCTAGGCTTTTGTTGTTTTTGAGTCCATACCTTCTTTGCTGTCATGCACAAGGAACCCATGATTTGGGTTTGTTCCAGCCATTGTTTCATCCTTCCAGTTAAATAGCAGCATTGGCTTGTGTTATTGCCATTATTGTTATTCAAAATTTAGAGCATTTGATCTGGATGTGGTCAATAATCTTTCTCCCACAATTTACATGCACTCTGAACAAAAATGCACATCAAAATACAAGAAAATCTCTCCAAAATTTTCTCTTTACTTTTGATGGCTACTTTTGATGACAGGTTAAGCTTGGATATGTTGGATAGAGTTAAATGCAATCGTTGCAAATTATCTTAGTTGATGCCTACAATAGTATTAGTTATGCAAGATAATCCAAGATTTCTGTTTTGTCTGTTGCGGACCGCGGCATCCACCAGCGCATGATAGCTAAATAATATTATCCAAATTTGCATTATGGTTTGTAAACAAAATATAAGCAGCAGTTAAAAATTTGTATCCATTTTTCATGATATTATGTACTGATCAAATATATCATGGTCTATTCCTCAGAAAAATTGTTCTTTCACAACAGACTGTAATAAATAGAATTTCCACAACGGACTCTAATAAATAGAATTTCGAGTAAATATTTACCGAACCTTTTTCTTCTGTCTAAAGAAATGATTCATCCAAATAATGAATCACCCATTTTACTAACATGGATACATTTGAGATCAACAAATGCGCCAAGAGTTCCTCTATTCAATCCTTTTCCATAAAATCAAATAAATAGTTAATCCCAACTTGTTACCAACGCATAACCCTTGATTTTATTGCTATATATTGAAATAACATAATTACGAGAAAAAATCACAAGTAATTTTTACAAAAACGCCAATCAAATGAACTAGTACAATCTCGAACAACAAGTAATCCGTGAACTATTTTGACAATACCTAGACCCACGATAAATACCAAAACAAGTAAAAGCCCCTCAAATTCCCCAAAGAAAAGAAAATAGTTTGGTTGCGTCTGGCATTCCTCTATATATACCTCCTACCTGTCTATCATCTTTGGGAAAAGAAGACCTGGGAATCGACATCGACATTCCGCAGCCAGTCTTGAACGTGATCTTGTCATCGTCCTCGTCGGCTTCCCCCGTGCAGATCTCCAGTATGGGCGCCCAGAAGAAGAACTCCTTGCTCTTCACTCCGGCGATCTTCGTCATCCGTTTGTCGCCCAAGAACGCCGTCACCTCCTTCGCGTACTGCACCGTCTTCCCGAACTCGTGGAAGTTAAATGTCACGGGCTCTTTCTGCCGCATCCACACCAGCCCCGTGTTTCTGTTCTGCCCGACCTCCACGACGTTCTCCAACGGCAGAATGGATGAGGGGAGACGGAGCTCGTTCAGAACTTCCGCGCACTTTCGCTTGCAGAGATCGGCGTCGCGGTAGATCTCGGCGCCGTCCCGGTTGCTCTCGATCAGCTTCCTCGCCATTGTTGAGTCGCTGGAAGACGGGGAAGAAGAAAGGCCGGGCTTCGGCTTATATAAATTATTTTGGGATCTGTATACTACTGCACTAGGAGTCGAAATCCTTGCAGGAGCTGGATTCCGGAGTGTCTTCCATTCGGATTTGCCACGTGTTATGATGGATGGTCGGATGGGGTTTTCCACTCGGATTCGGATTTCGATTCCGACTCAGAAGCATCGTACGATGGACGGACGGATGGAGTACTACCACTCGTCGACCAAATCCGAAACATGTAGCTATATAAGCGCCGTAACACTCCCGCTCTCGAGGAGTCCCATTGCTCTCACTCGTTATTGATCTTCTTCTGCTCGATCTCTTTGGGGTTTTCTCTTCTCCGGGGATTTCGATTTGCCAAGAAAGGAAAGAAAGAGATCCTCCTGCCGGGCAATGGCGCCGCCTCAGTGGGTGCTGGACAGGGTGCGAAGGGAAGGCGGCTGCGATGAGCGCTTCATAATGGAGAAGGATCTCCAGCACACAGACCTCAGTTCGCATCAGAACCGCCTTCTCGTCCCGAAGAGGTGCGTCATCCGCTGCCTCCTGCCGGCGCTCTCCCAAGCCGAGAAGGACGCCGCCAACCTCCTCCATTACGACCCCAACGCCAAGAAGAAGAAGAACAAGAACAAGGGTTCGATGCCAAGAGTGCTTGGAAAGAGCCACGGCGGTCTCCAAGTGGAGGTGTTCTTGGAGAACGGTTGGAGATTCTTCTTGGAGCTCACGAAACGAGACTCGAACTCCGTCGTCTTCAAGGGCGCCGAGTGGAGGCTGGTCCGCTTGTGGTCCGGCTTCAAGACCGGCGATCGCATCCAGATGTGGGTGTTCCGGCGGGCGTCCACCGGGAAGTTATGCCTCGTCATGGGGAAAAACAAGGCCACCGCTGCGATGGAGAAAAAGTTCGCTGAGGTTGCTGGTTTGAGTTCTCACTGCCTCCCAGCCCTTCCCTGGAGTTCTTGACGGACACAGCGACACTTCTTCCTTGTGATTTTCTTCTTCTGTTTTTGTACTTGCGATGGTTCTTTAGGAGTTCTTCGTACTCTATTTACGTTTCTGTGAAGCCTTTAGTGTTTTTGGTAGGAGATGAGGAAACCTTGTGTCAGGGCTGCTACTTTTCTTGATCATTGTGATTCTTAATGTTAAATTAGCAGCATGGCGGATAAAGCTTTGATTCAACAATCATTCTCCGTGTTAATTGTACTTTTAGCGACAAATCCCAGGGATTAGAATCGCATAGACATCGTCTTTGTGCAGCCAAAGCTTTGAACACTTAATTATTCGCCTGTAGTGAAAGCATAGGAATTTTTTTTACTGTTTCTCTTTTTTCTTTGGAGTGAATTACTGCTTGTAATTTAGAATTTTGTCGAAAATCATATTTCCTTCAGTTGATTTCTGAGTGACATACTCTTAAGAAAGCTCCTGCAATTTTGTAGACAGTATGCTTTCCATCTCAAACTAATAAAGTCTTGACTAAAAATAGTGAGCAATGAACAACAAATCCAGTTATCTCCCGCTAGCAAATTAATGAAGAAACTACAACAAAAACAAACAGAGAAAGACGTCAACGATCTTTATCACACATTACTGCAGTTTAAGCAATGGACATAAAACAAAAGTTGATCACCAAAGCATCAGTTTCTGAAACTCTAAATATACGAGAGAAGTACCACCACGAGTCTTAAGAGTGAGATGAAAGATAAGTCCAGCATCACTTCGTTAATGCATTTTCTGTTATACAACTCAGTTGAAGCAGGTATTCATGAGACACAACAAGATAAATTCCAAAAGTCGCCTCAATAGCCTCTCAATCTTGTCCCAGAAAGAAGCTCTACAGCTCCAAACTACGGTCAAGACCATCCAATGCTTCACCTTTAATGTTGCCCGAACTTGCTCCATGTGACCCTGTGCTGGTCGATGAGGTGTAACAAAGCCATGGTTGTGCAGGAGCGATGAAACCTAAGGGGAAGGTATAACCAGCCACACTTTCCTGCAGCAAATTGGTGGACGTAAGTTCTAGCATTACTGGAATGCAAAGAATGATCACTATGCAAAAGTTGATCTTACTTGGTTAGGTAGTAAGTTGAGCTCAGAAATTTTGTGGCAACTCGATTCTGAAATCACCGGTGAAAGAGAAGCGCCCACCGTGTTCTGATCGTTGGTTTCCATTTTTTTGTTCTTCTCACCATGAAAGTCTGGATCTTGCTCATCAACTTGATGCATTCTAGAAGATAATATCTTAAACAAAAAGAACTACCCACAAAGCACGAAACTGTGTCGATGCAAAGAGATCAAACTACCTTGAAGCTGTGTCTTTTGATTTGAATTTAAGCGCATCGCTAGTCTGAACTTGTGGGAAGATATATTGGTTGACGAATGAAGAAGTGAATGGGGGGATCTTGCGCGGATAGAACATGCCAGTCAGACGAAAGAGGCATGGTCACTTCATGCCAACAATCTACAACAGGCTCTAAGCAAGTGCGCAGTTAGCAAAGAGACATATCAGCATGTTATCAAACACTTTCCAGTAATTACAATCAAACAGTCTCACTGTATCTTCACGTCAACATTCTACACTAGACTCTAGGCAAGCAAACAATTAGCAAAGAGGCATGTCATCATTTCATCAAACACTTTCCAGTCATTACAATCAAACGGTCTCTCCATTTGAATACTCTCATCAAATTGTTTTGGAAACAAAAGAATAGTGCATGACTACATAATTTGTGCATCAAGAATTCACAGATAGAAAATCACAGAATACTGTTCCATCAAAAGAAAAACAGAGCACTACAGAAGCAGAGTTCGTTTATCAAATACCTTTCAGGCATTATTATACATGAAAATAGTCAAATTGAAAATACTCCAGAAAAGAACCTAAGGAGCAAAACACATACCCTTTCTTCTTCGTATGCCCACGAAGAGAGCGAAGCTTAGTTTTTGCTGCAATAGCTTTGGTTTGAAGGGGGCTCCTACCGGAGACGAGCTCCGGAGGACAAAGGCGACAAGGTCTTGCTCGCCCGCAGGAAAACAACACCCACCAGATTCACCTCCAAATTCCCAAAAAAATAAACAAAAACACAAATTTAGAAAAATTATCAAATTTCTCCATCAAACCGATAAAGCATTGGACGATGCCTCGCTGCGGGGGATGCTTCTGCTTGCACTTCTTGGCCTTGGGAAAGGCTCTGCTCTCCGGAAGCTCTACGGCGCCGTCCTTGAGGTGCAGCAGCGCCGCCATGGAGAAGGAAGAGGAAGAAGAGTAGATCGAGAAAAGGAGGGGAGAAGGGATTATAACTGCAGAAGAAAGAAGAGGAAATCCAATGGAAAGATGGAATCTTTCGAAGGCTATTGGTTTCGCTGCTCGAATCCTCATTGCTTTGGCTCTTTCCTTGCCGTCTCTCTCGCTAGCTACAACTCCACGCAGCGGAGAGACTCGGAGGACGCTTACACGCACATGTGTTTAATGTGAAGTTTTACATTGGAGTCCCTGAATTCCTTGATTTTGGAGTCATGACTTAAAATCATTCCATGGCAATTACATAATTATATAATATTTTAATAATTAAATAATCTGTTTGGTTGACGATGAGGGAAGAAAATGGACTGAAATAAAATCACTTTTATTTATTTTTTTTTATTTAAAGATCGATTCACTTCCAATTTATTTTTAATTTTGAAAGTAAAAAATGAGATAAATTATTTTCTATTCTGAAATTATTTTTAAAAATTAATACAATGATATTTTAAATTATAAAGATATTAATAATCTTAATATAATATAATATAAATTTTAACATTATTTATTTATTAAAATCTTAAATAAATAATAAAAAAATTTGTGAAATACTTTTTCGTTCAATTAAGTGTCAAAAATTAACCCTATTTTTAAAAATAAATTAAAAGTGAAAAAAAAAAATTGTTTTATATATCTGTTTCATTTCCGAATAATTAAACAAGTAGTGATCAGTAACATAATTTAGTAAGTAATCGAGCATTGATTAGGCAATTAAAGTGTCTTGATCTCAAGCAACAACGCACAACAAGAAAGAGAAAACGCCGTTCTACATGCAAACATATTGGATTGAGCCATTGAGGATTCCGTTCGTAAATCCAACGAGATGAAGCCGACGAGCGTATCGAGGCTATAGTCTTCAACCGATAAACGCTATGGCCTTTCTCGAATCATTTTTCTTGCTCGCTTGTTGATTAGTGATTAGATTAAAGATTAATTCAGATTAGACGAGAGCAACGCCGTGTTAATTCCAAAATACTATTCAGAGTAGGTTTTCTTAAAGGTTATCCAACTTTGGCTAAAAAAGGGCGCCGCATGTGGCCATTCGTTATCGTTAAAGGTAAGCTTAATCTTTGGCTCTGAAAATTAATTAAATCAAACAAAAATCTTTTTGCATCGGCTAATTAAGTCGGTTGACTGAGTGGCTTCATCCTCCGTCCACACTAACCCCAAGCCCTCACCATGCGCGATCCAATGGCTCTGCGTCCAAACCTTAAAAAATCAAACCAAAAATGCAACTTGGATTAGGGTTTCTCAGTGGATAACATCATACTCCATTTGCGTGCTTATTATTTCATGCATCCCGCAACTACACTTTAATTACGCAGACGAGTAGGTCGCGATTCGGCCACATTCGCGCGCCACTTTGTCAGCATACTCTGCTATCTCCTCTTCCATCGTCAAACACCGATCTCTGGCCCATATAAAGTCCACTCACGCTTGAGTGGATTCTCTCTCTCTGTCTCTCACTTTCTTCTTAAACGATAAGAGGAGAAGTTAGAGATATTTGAATTTAGGGTTTTATTCCTAACAATAAGAAGTCGCATAATCTTTTGTATACGAAAAACAAATATAACTAGCGAGCAAATACTGGGAGTGATCAAATTTAGGGTTTTGGTTGACGTGAATGTAGAGTCAAAACAAGATATGTGACTAATTACTCTTGATCAGTACTCGAGATAGATAGACTTGTGTGGACTTCGGTTAAAGAAAAACTTGTCAGTTTCTAAAATGACAAAACCAGATTTTGTTTTTCCCTGTGAGATGAAAGCATGGTGTTGCATTCTTCCCTTGAATCTTCCAGATGATTAGTCGTAAGTGATAGAGACGCTCGTTTCCACTGAACTTAGACTGGGGAAAATGACTCGCCGAGGAGCTCTATTTAAGGGTGTGAGCCATTCTCCTGCTTCCACACCCTACAGCTCAAGGAGAGAAAAATGGAGAGCTTAAGCCCAAAGCTTTGCCTTCTGTTCTTTTTGATAGTGTCCTGCTTCATTGAGAGAGCGCAACCCCGGGTTCTCGATCGGAAAGAACCGATAGAAGCGAAGCCAGAGTTCGCGACAGGATCAAGAGGGACAAGAATGGCGCCAACACGATACCAAACAAAGAGGCTGAGTCCCGGCGGCCCAGACCCGCAGCATCACGCCCTGGTTCCTTCAGCATATAAGCCCACATGAAGGCATTGTGGTCATTAGGGAAAAACAATGGTGTTCCTTTTGCGACTGTTTGCATCTGAGAGTTGTGTTCCCCTTTTGAGTAGTAGCGTGTGTTGTGGGTTTTAAATATCAGTCCAAACTGAAAGGTTTCCAAGATTATTAGTTTCGATTTTAATTTGTGTTTAGTTCAATTAATTAAGACATTAATAAATATTTTTTTAAAAGAGTATGAGTTCGAATCTTACTTATTGTAAATTTTAATTTTTCATATTTAAAATATTTTTAAAATTTTAAAAAATTTGTTTAACAAATTTTTTAAAAAATATGTATATAAATTATTTTCATCTTTTTCTATATTTTAAAATATTTTTATTTTAAAGTCAAAATTTAATCAAAAAAATTAAAATATAATTTGAGCGAAATTAAAACGAAAATGATTTCAATCGAAACAAATCAAAACATATTGATTTTTTTAAGTGTCAAAATTGATTCTGAAATAAAAACTTAAAATCTCGATTTAAAGGCTATTTAGTTTGGACTAAAAAAGTAATCAGGACATCCTTATCTGTTTTGCACCAATCAAACGCTTATTAGCTAGTATGACTAATTAGTATGAATAATTTCAAAAGTAATATTAAAATGTGCAACACTAGTAATATTAATCTCATATTAATTCCAAATACTTGTTCGGTAGTATCTTAACTGGTATGACTAAAACCACTAGTCGTGCTAAAATTTAATTATAGGAAGTTGAGATAATCTTAAACAAAATGCTCTCTTATGCTCCGAGGTTTTGTATGAGAATCCAAGTTTCTTTTTTGTTGCTAAACAATGGCCAGATCATCGATCGAACCAATCTCAAATGCATTTTGTTGTGATAAAACTTGCATGGCATAACAAATTGTACTCAACTCTGTACATGTACGTGGCTACATCTGTGCAGCCAGGAATCTTTATCGTCTGTGCCCATATCTCTGTATTTACAGGGCAAGTGAAGTTTCGCTTGAACATTATTAACATTTTGATGGCAAATATCAACGGAAACCTCGTTTGGTTCATGATCTGAAATTACATTTGTATTGGTTAGGTTTAAAAAATTTATAATACTTCCCACATTCAGACAATACAACTAATGTGAAAATGAGGTGCGAGTCGTAATCACATGAGATATTGTTTGCTTTGACAAATATAATTACCAAACACGCTAATGTTTGAGATGTAAGAATAAATTTATTTTAGTAGGAGATTGATTCAACTGATAATGTTGATCTAAGATTGCAGTGGGAGCATGACGACTGGCTGACCGGACAGGCGGGGCGGGGCGAGTCGGCCTCGAGCAAGTAACAGATAGAGAGAAAAAAAGAAAAAGATAACATTGAGCTTTAAAAAGTTGGGTTCAACACGATATTAACGTATAAGATCCATATGGATAATCATGTCGTTTTTCTTCGCATCATCCAACTCATAATGCCCATTGACACAAAAAGCGTGATTAGACATAAATCTTGAGCAGCAGTGCAAAGATTAGCTGAACAGTAGATCAAGTGGCTGCGAGGATCGGTATTGACTAACAGGATAGAGTGGCTAATCTTATCTGCTCGCAATACATAGATAAGCACCGATGAAACAGTCATTTTTGTATTTGTTGAAGACGAAAAAGGATGTTTGCGATGAATGTACAGATAATGGATGACAATGGATGTAAAAGGCACCGCTCCGGTCAGTTTTGGATGGACTGCTGCATCGGACTTGCCGTCACAAGTGCCCTTCTCCTATTTTATTTTTTGCATCAGACACTGCAAACAACTACATAGAAATCAGAAATTTCAACCAATTAACTGCCAAAATACTAACATATTGCAGTGGAAAATTGACAAAAAGATATGTAATTCTATCGGATTTCCTCTCGTACAAGCCCTTCAGTGGAAGGTGGCATATAGATTAAGCTAAAAAGAGTACCTCAATCATGCAGTCCCTCTAATATGCAGAAAGATTTCTTCAGATCATTCAAATCAATTTCAGAAATAAGAGGCAGCTCAACGGGAATAGACTCAAGGCTAATGCCTTGCTCTTTAAGCTTGTCCACCACCTCCTCAAACAAAATCTTACTGCCAAATGCAGTCAAGTGCAACCCATCCCTGCAATGAAGCATAGTTTTTTAATACAGAATTGAAGAGTGAGAACTTTTGTAAACACAAGGTAAAATTGCAAGCAATTTGATGCATTGACAACATGCCTTGAATTGATTCCTAAACTACCAAATATGATTTGAAAATGAAAAAGAAATTGTTCTACAGTGATGGGAGACAGAATGCATTGCTAAAAATGAAAAAGGTAAACACAAAAGTCAACTTGAGTACAAAAAGAAGGGCAATGAAATGTCAGTTACAGAACAAGATCCAGTGCCTATTCTATTGGTTCATAACTGAATTAAGTAAAACTTAAGATTAAGTAGTTGTTGGGTCTACGGCCAGCACAATACTGTCCTTGGACACTTGTGACCCACCGGACCACCGAATTCCAGGGTTTTATTTTTCCTGACTTCTCAAGAAAAAGACTCGTTATTGGGTCATTATCATATTTAGCCTAATATCAACTCTCGCATTTTATCGATGTGGGACTAAAAATCACACTCCAATCACACCAGATCTCAGCCTCACAATCCACAATCCACTGGCCTATCGCCAAAGTCGGGCCTCACAGCTGTCAAGAAACCAAGGTACCTCACCACACAGCATCTTTTCCAGCTTAAGTCATGGTAGTCCCCTTAGTACTGTATGAAGTCCTAGTTACAACCATAAAAACAAGTTCTCAAAGGTTGATGGCCTGATCATTTTTTGCAGTTTTATTTATATATTACAGTCAAAAACTTCCTCCATCTGATCCTACTTTCAAAAGAATATATGATGACACATTAAAAAATGATAGCTTTCAAGCTAAGTAGTGAAAAACCATATCCAAATGTCAGAACATCTGCTCCTTAAATGGAATACTATTATCCAAATTCAACCCATATGACTGTCCATTCCAAAATAATTGTAAATCTTTCACATTAGCCACAGAAAATTGACAAGATGGAGATTATTTTCAGCTTTACCCAGTAAAAATAACAGACATAACTATGGAAAATCAAAATGAATAATTATTAAACCACAGAAGGAATATATATTTTCAGAACACCTTAGGCAAGCTTTTTCCCAACCAGGAAATGACTGAATTTTAGACCAGAGATCTATTACTGAATGACCAGATTCCTTAGCAACAGCAATGCAGGCCTTTGAATAAGCACCAGCAGACTCATTTGTTCTGTCAGGCAAGCCCGAATAGTCATCTCCATAAACATCCCTGCAAATAAAATACGATTCAATATTATCTCCACAAATGGGATAGGAAGGCATGCAATGCTTCTCAAACTGGGTTCTGAATTCCATGTAAATGATTATTGAACATCATACAAAGGCATCATCAGAAGTCTACATACTATTCTTTACTTTTTCTCACTTGTAGTTTGAACAGAACGAAGTTGTGATCGCATAAGTTGCTATCCAAACAGAAAAAAGGGAACTGAATATGTAAAATGAAAACCAAGCACATAAATTGGAATTCATGTCCATTTTCATTTTTGGATCCATTTCATTTTTTGATTTCCGTCTTACATGTCCAGTGGCTATTTATGCTATCCAAATTGTTGTGTCTGAATCCAGTTTCTTGTATTTAACATATGACTGAAATCAGCACCTGATCCTCATATGCTCATATGGTATGTTGGAGAGTAACACAAACCATAAATGACAAATAAAATCTGAATTCTAAATCTCTGTCTTCATCCCTAAAATGTATATGCAGTAATTGCCATAAACGATGACAAAGAAAGAAATAGACATTTTGCATCAGCTTTCTCCAATACAAGGCATTTGACTGTCTAGCAGACAGTTGGTATAATGATTTTCTTTGGGTAGGAAAGTAGAAATTTATTTATAGTTCAACCATTGCATTATCTAATGCGGTACTCTGAAGACACATCTTTGATGGTTATTCTCAATAAGATCAGCTGGAAATTCCCCCACTTGATATTAACACCTCTTTCCATACTTGTTTCTATCACGTTTGCCACCTGATTACCTTCTCCATACATGTGTTAACAAAAGAGAGGAGAATCTCATGAATTTCTTGAAGTGAGGTGTGCTCTTCTATTTTCTCTTTAGATTCCTGGATCCTGCTAACAATAGTATGTGAATACCCTTCAAGCACTAAGCTTTACCCTGGAACTCCCTAGCTGCAGCTAAATCCTCACCAAGCTACTAATGATTCACCAAATCAAAAGAAACCACTTCAAGATGTGCTGTAACTAGCTGCATGACAAACTGAGTTGAACACTTTAACTCTCTAACAGGATTTAAGTTAAAAAGATGTACCTTGGACCTATAATTGCAATTATGATCAATATACAATCAAGTGTTGAGTGGCCATGTCTGAATTTCATCTCACTGTGAGTGTAGACCAAGATTCAGCACTAAGCACATAGGATTTTGGATCATGTATGAACTTACTACCAAAATACATGATATGATACAATCATGAACAAAAATATCTTGATTTAAACAATTTTTTTCTTAAATCCTTTTTTTTCAGCAAACTGAGTTTTGTCTTTACAATTTCTCTCTAGAGAATTTATCTACCATCAGATTGCATAATGCAATTTTAGCTACAAATTATCACAATTTTCCACCAGAAATTGAGAGATAAGTGTCTAAATGCAGGTCAAACAAGCAACTCAAGAGACCCACCAAAGCTATATCTAAATGTCAATGGATGAACATTGAAATGAAGAATTTTAGCCTGTTTAAAAGATCAAAGCATAGACATCAAATTTTACATTTACAAATTGGCAATCGTCAAAAAGGTTAAGCCAAAGATGATATTGGGGTACAGACAGTCATTTGCGAAGAATGATATAGTTTACGTGAAGCAAAAAAAATGCTCCACAGAGACCTATGGCCTAATTAACAATTTCTACATGAAAATTCCGAAAACTTGGACCCAGACTGCAGCAGAATCATATAGCAGCATGTTCTGGAAAGTAAAGGCAATTTTCTTGGCTAGATATATCACATATCTTATGTATGTTGTACCCGACAAAAGTATTTTACCAAGTTGACAACCTCATTAAGCCTCCTTAATTGTCTCACAGAAAACAGAAAAGGAGACATCAAGCATATGTTTTTATCGCAAACGTATAGAGAATTCGAAGGAAAATAACTTACTTCACACGACCATCTTCATCAATAGGAGGTGGTGTTATGAGTAGAATACTTACAGTAGGCCACTTCTCCTGTCGAGAACACAAGACCAAAGCAAGATAAATAATCATAGATTATAAATGGCAAGTAAAACTTATGTTCAAAAATAGAAAAAAAAGAAAAAAAAGGTGTGGTCAAAGTAGTGCAGCCAACTTTAGAGAACACTTTTCAACCATCCATGAGACCACTATAAGCTAAGCCTAATATCCAGTACAAAACAAGAGTAGTTAAACTGAGAATGTGGAATGATTTTCACTACTAGAAAAAGTGAGTCATGAATGAGAAGCTAGTTTGTGACTGAACTCAGGTGCATAAGAGTGCCACATGTAGCATCATTGCTGTGATGTTTCGAGGATGTCATGTGGCCGGAAGGGGTGCTATGTCACAGTTTTGTGTCAAATTGCCAAATAATGGCATAAAGGATGGGCCAAGCAACTAAAGAATGGATAACATCACTAAATGATGGTTAATGGATTTCCAAACAATCACTGCACCAACAACTAGATTGGAACAAAGAATAATTGTTTGCATCCAGTTCAAATGAATTGTTTCATGTTGATCTTAGTTATCTGAAATTCATTATTTGGAGTTGCAATCCATTCACCGGTAGTTAGTAACACAAATTATTCTGATTGATTGTAGTTCATTATTATGCAATTCATCCTATTACTTTTTTGGACACTTTATTCAACGGTAAAAATGGCTGGCACAATCTGGTGAGATTGCGACCAGACCGAATTGGGGTCTCCTTGTTCATGTTACACCTAATATATTACATTTTATGGAATGAGAAATGAAGGTATATTGTGTGGAAGATTTTCAAAATTGGAACTTTTTCAGCCCTTTCGATTGCAGGAAATTTGAATCACGCCGACAAGTCGCTCCTCATCAAACACACATCACGACTTCCCATCTACTATATACGCTACTCCAAATTACTCTGCCAATGGAGATGGCATACCTTGAGATAGGAGCAGATGGCGTGGAGGTTTCTCTGGTACTCGGCAAGGGGCACATGCTGAAAGCCGCATCTCCGATCGGGGATGGAAGCATCGTTGGCGCCCAGCAATATGATCACCGAGCGCGGCGACTCTCCAGCGCTGCAGACCCCATCCATCGCCCGATCCAGCGCCATCAGCGCCCAGCGTGTGTTGTAGCCGCCGTATCCCCTGACCAACACGTCCGCCTGATCCCAGACAGCAATCGAGTCACAACCGATGGACATGGAGAGAGAGCCACACAGGGGAGCTTACCCGGCGAGAGAAGTGGTCCGCGAGGGCGGCGCCCCACCCGCTGTATCCGAAGGACTCCCCGATCATCGAGGCTCCGAACAACACCAGCTTCGGGCGCATATTTCTCTCCGGCCACGCCTAGCTCCGACGCCGCTAGAAAGATACAAGGTGGACAGGACAGGGAAGAAATTTGTCGGGTTATTTGGGAGAATTACAAATACCTACCTGACATTTTAACAAATCGTAACATTTCGATATTAATGAATAACTCCCTGAAATTTCATTTATTGTGAAAAATGTTTCCAGAGGTTGGTCTGCAGTATGCTTGCAGGTAGCTCACATTGCAGTATTTTCTCTGCAGATTATCTTAATCAGTTTTTGGAGGAACAAACAACACATGCAGCACAATAAAAACACAAAAAACAATTCTTTACAAGAAACTTCAACCTGGAGGAAGCAGTCTAGAAATCCAACAATGAATAACATTGGTCCTATCAAGAAGAGATTTCATCGATAATGGAGCGCCTGAATAATCAAAGAAGCCACTTCAAGAACACACAAAATCTACTTTCAATGAAAGTCCTGCGTGAGTCATCGTTCATGCAGATATAAGGGATTCATGAGGATATCATCCAAAACGGGCAAATCACCAGAAAGAACATCAGGGATGATGCGTAGCCCTTTAAACTTCTCAAGCACCTCATCAAACAAAATCTTTTTCCCAAACTCAGTCAAATGCAAACCCATCCCTGCAATGAAGATGAGGAATATATGTCATTTCTTTTTCCTCACAGGATTGTAACCAAAACTGTCTCTTTAAAACACAAGTTTCTCATAACAAGTTTTGAATCAACCCGTGTTTAATTTGAAAGTGTAACAGTTCTGCAGCCGCACAAAGACGTTGTCTCGCAAAAAGGAGAAAATGTCATCACAGATGATAAGCAATCTTTAGAGAACTTGTTTGGAATTACTGCGAATGTGAGGATTGGCAAAATGGGAGCGTTTGGTTGACGATGATAACATTACCAAGAATGACTGCGAATGATAGGATTGCCAAAAATGGGAGCATTTGGTTGGCGATGATAGCATTACCAAGAAAAATAACAGGCGTAATTGTAATTACTAATGAACCAGAATTAAAACGAATAATTATACAAGTACCTTAAACAAGCTTTCTGTCAACCAGGAAATGACTGGGAAGGCCAGACTCCTTTGCAACAGCAATGCAAGCCTTTGCATAAGAGTTAGTTCTTTCTACCAAACCTGATGGATTTTCTACATAACGATTCCTAGCTGTCTACAAAATTGCAGGAGCTTTCTTTACAGCAAGACTTTAAGTTTTGATTTCGGAATGTATTTCAGTCATTTCAAAATCAATTCGTTATTATTTTTTATTTTTTTAATAAAATTTAACTTTAAATTTAAAAATAGAAAATTTGAAATACATATTTTTTTTCAAATTATTAAATTTTGATAAAAATTATTTAAAATATAAAAGAAAAAAATGCAACAACCAAGATTCAATCTTGAGTCAACAAAATTCAACAAAATTGCAGGAACTTTCTTAAGAGTATATCACTCAAAAATCAACTGAAGGAAATATGATGAAGATATTCAACAAAATTCTAAATCACAAACAGTAATTCACTCCAAAGAAAAAAGAGAAACAGTAAAAAAAAATTCTATGCTTTCACTACAGGCGAATAATTACTTCAATGTTCAAAGCTTTGGCTGCACAAAGACGATGTCTATGCGATTCTAATCCCTGGGATTTGTCGCTAAAAGTACAATTAACACAGAGAATGATTGTTGAATCAAAGCTTTATCCGCCATGCTGCTAATTTAACATTAAGAATCACAATGATCAAGAAAAGTAGCAGCCGTGACTCAACCCCCAGGAACTATCAAGAAGTAGCAAGAACCAACAACATCAAACAAGGTTTCCTCATGTCCTACCAAAAACACTAAAGGCTTCACAGACACGTAAATAGAGTACGAAGAACTCCTAAAGAGCCATCGCAAGTACAAAAACAGAAGAAGAAAATCACAAGGAAGAAGTGTCGCTGTGTCCGTCAAGAACTCCAGGGAAGGGCTGGGAGGCAGTGAGAACTCAAACCAGCAACCTCAGCGAACTTTTTCTCCATCGCAGCGGTGGCCTTGTTTTTCCCCATGGCGAGGCATAACTTCCCGGTGGACGCCCGCCGGAACACCCACATCTGGATGCGATCGCCGGTCTTGAAGCCGGACCACAAGCGGACCAGCCTCCACTCGGCGCCCTTGAAGACGACGGAGTTCGAGTCTCGTTTCGTGAGCTCCAAGAAGAATCTCCAACCGTTCTCCAAGAACGCCTCCACTTGGAGACCGCCGTGGCTCTTTCCAAGCACTCTTGGCATCGAACCCTTGTTCTTGTTCTTCTTCTTCTTGGCGTTGGGGTCGTAATGGAGGAGGTTGGCGGCGTCCTTCTCGGCTTGGGAGAGCGCCGGCAGGAGGCAGCGGATGACGCACCTCTTCGGGACGAGAAGGCGGTTCTGATGCGAACTGAGGTCTGTGTGCTGGAGATCCTTCTCCATTATGAAACGCTCATCGCAGCCGCCTTCCCTTCGCACCCTGTCCAGCACCCACTGAGGCGGCGCCATTGCCCCGGCAGGAGGATCTCTTTCTTGCCTTTCTTGGCAAATAGAAATCTCCCGAGAAGAGAAAACCCCAAAAGAGATCGAGCAGAAGAAGATCAATAACGAGTGAGAGCAATGGGACTCCTCGAGAGCGGGAGTGTTACGGCGCTTATATAGCTACATGTTTCGGATTTGGTCGACGAGTGGTAGTACTCCATCCGTCCGGCCATCGTACGATGCTTCTGAGTCGGAATCGAAATCCGAATCCGAGTGGAAAACCCCATCCGACCGTCCATCATAACACGTGGCAAATCCGAATGGAAGACACTCCGGAATCCATCTCCTGCAAGGATTTCCCCTCCTAGTGCAGTAGTATACAGATCCCAAAACAATTTATATAAGCCGAAGCCCGGCCTTTCTTCTTCCCCGTCTTCCAGCGACTCAACAATGGCGAGGAAGCTGATCGAGAGCAACCGGGACGGCGCCGAGATCTACCGCGACGCAGATCTCTGCAAGCGAAAGTGCGCGGAAGTTCTGAACGAGCTCCGTCTCCCCTCATCCATTCTGCCGTTGGAGAACGTCGAGGAGGTCGGGCAGAACAGAAACACGGGGCTGGTGTGGATGCGGCAGAAAGAGCCCGTGACATTTAACTTCCACGAGTTCGGGAAGACGGTGCAGTACGCGAAGGAGGTGACGGCGTTCTTGGGCGACAAACGGATGACGAAGATCGCCGGAGTGAAGAGCAAGGAGTTCTTCTTCTGGGCGCCTATACTGGAGATCTGCACCGGGGAAGCCGACGAGGACGATGACAAGATCACGTTCAAGACTGGCTGCGGAATGTCGATGTCGCTTCCCAGGTCTTCTTTTCCCAAAGATGATAGATAGGTGGGAGGTATATATAGAAGAATGCCAGACGCAACAAAACTATTTTCCTTTTTTTGGGGAATTTGAGGGGCTTTTACTTGTTTTGGTATTTATCGTGGGTCTAGGTATTGTCAAAATAGTTCACGGATTACTTGTTGTTCGAGATTGTACTAGTTCATTTGATTGGCCTTTTTGTAAAAATTACTTGTGATTTTTTCTCGTAATTATGTTATTTCAATATATAGCAATGAAATCAAGGGTTATGTGTTGGTAACAAGTTGGGATTAACTATTTACTTGATTTTAACTTTGTTTATAAGCCTTAATGCAAATTTGGATAATCTTACTTAGCTATCATGCGCTGGTGGATGCAGCGGTGCACAGAAATAGTATTGTAAGCATCAACTAAGATAATTTGCAACGATTGCATTTAACTCTAATCCAACATATCCAAGCTTAATCTGTTATCAAACATAGGCATCAACTGTTCAAGCGAGCTTGTTCATCAACAGGAGGCGGTGTTACTAGCGCAACAGCAGTAGAAGGCCACCTCCGCTACAGTAACAATTAGTAAAGGGCCATCTCGTGCGGGCTGGACCCATTTCCAGCCGTACCGGTACCGTCACTCGTCGCCGTTCCAGCACGTCCCTGACCAGCGTGCGTCGCAGTTTCGCCGCTTCCCGATCCCGCAAATCCCCATTTTGGCGTATCCCGATTTTTTCCGTGGCTGTTTGCCAAGCTGAAGCTGCTCGAGCTCCTGTCGAACAAAGCCGGAGCTCAAGTCAGCCTTCTTTTAGATGAGCTCGAGTCGGTCGGATTGTTCGAGCTCACTTTGTTGATACCGGGAATGTCTTCGAAAATTTTTATAAAAAACCACCCATAGATTTTAATATTCATAACAATATGAGTGAATCGGTGCCAAATATACATAGGTTATATATATCTCAAGAGTACATTAAAATCTCACCATTTATTTAAATGAACGGTGAAGTTGTAATCTATTTTTGCATCAAATGAGCAATGACGAGCTAATCTGATGTACAATCTAAGGGATTGTTTGATTTAAAAAAATGGAAGAAAGCAATTGGAATTGAGACTAATTTTACTCACTTATATATTTGATTATCCACAAAATTTTTTTGAAATTTAATCTAATTTCGATTTTTTTATCCAAAAATAAAAATAAACTAAATCTCACTGCCATAAGTTTTTTTGCTTAAGTAAAAATACTGGAATTTCTATAACTACACTCAATATTTTGCTTGTATACCCCTACAAATAACTACACTCAAAACTGTAAGCTGATATTAGATTCAAATGTTAATTTAACCCGCTGAGCTAAATTCGACTCTATTGCCCAAGTCAAATCGAATTGTAGCTATCAGTTCACAAATTGCATAAAAAGAACAAAATTTGCCCCGCTCAGATGAAAAATGGCTGTTTTACCGCAGAACAGATCTCAAGTCTTTGAACATGAGATTGGTGCCAATCTGATAGATGAAGTACAAGCATCTCGCAATCAGATGCACAAGCCACCGTTCCTCGTTGGGAGGACAAATTAACAACCAAATCACTTTTACTAGATTACAACGCGAACATCAACTGGACGGAAATAATCTGGAAATGCAAAGGCGTGAAGTGAATTCAGAAGGAACAACACTGATCCTGCTAAGAAGAGAATTCAACAACAATGGAGTCCTTGAATAACCAATTGCAGATCGAAGAAACCTATGATTTGCTGAAAGTCTTGCGTGGATCATTCAGGTCGATATCAGAAAAGAGAGGTAAATAAACGGGAAGAGCTCCGGGGCTAATGCCTAGCTCTTTAAACTTCTCAAGCACCTCGTCGAACATAATCTTATTCCCAAATGCAGACAAGTGCAATCCATCACTGAAATGAAGAAGATAAGGAACATATGTCATTTTATTTTCTCACACAAAATTGCAAAACCAAGATTGAACTCTTTAAAATTACTGTGTGTTAAGGTTTGTCAAAAGTCATACTCTAATTTACAAGCTAGATAAGTTTGTCATAACAATTTTCACACCAAACTATCTCGCCAAATGGAAAAGATGTCAACATAGACGATAAGCTATCTTTAGAGAACTCGACACAATCTTTGTTCGAACAAATGTGAATGCGAGGATCAGTAAAAATGGGAGCATTTGGTCGGCGGTAAGGACATTATCAGAATTAAAACGTAATGAGCCAGAATTAAAATAGATAATTATACCCTAAACAAGCTTTCTGCCAACCAGGAAATGACTGCATTTTGGACCAAAGATTTATCACTGGAAGGCTAGACTCCTTTGCAACAGCAATGCAAGCCTTTGCATAGGATCCAGCAAACTCATTAGTTCTTTCTGGCAAACCTGATGGATTTTCTGCATAGGGATTCCTACATCAAGGACTCATCTCACTAGCACTAATATGCAGGATCAAAGAAAAGCAATCAAGGAGCCAATAGCGTTGAATTGGGCAATCAAATGTGTGTAAACTCGCTATTTATATTATACCAAAACTACCCCAAAGTCTAAGTTAATGAGATAACTTTATCTATCTAATATTTAATGTGAAACTAATACATTATATAACGTTCGTCTATGCTAGACATAACATATATTGTTAGTTCTATGATCTCATAAACTGTTTATTAATTTGTTTTAAAATAAGTTTGATCGTACATTCGAATTAGACAATTTGAAAATATAGTGAGTGATTCAAGTTTGACTATCTGATTAATATTTGTATAATAATGAATGACAACATAAATGAAGCCAAAATTTATATAATGTACTCATTTGGTGTTTCATGATAAGTCGGAATGTTTTACGGTATACTCAATATTTGGTTCCATCTTGAGATTGTCTAGTGGAAGAAGGATAAATTTTATAAGACTGAATCAAGTTGAAAATCGGATTTAAATTTATTTATTTAAATTATTTAAAATTTGGATCTTTTTATAAATATTTGACTTTATTTGTAATTACAAAACTTTAATTTGTAATTATAATGAATTTTGAGGACCTATTTGCAAAAAGTCAAAATCAATGTCAGTCATAATTCGCGAAACAGAGACATAAAGAATTGATATCAGATTAGTTCTTCTCTGTTCTTCACTGTGTTCGAAGAATTTTTTTTATTTTGAAATTTTTCCTCCTTTTTAATTATTCACCATCGACGATAAGAACTTAAGGTGAATCAGCTAGGAATTACATATAAAAATTTCATAATTTTATTTCAGACTCTGAGATATGTAAATTTGTTTAATTCAGTTTTAAACTCGTTTTTCTCACAGATCTTGCATCAAAAGGTAAAATTAGAGTTCATAATTGGTATTAGAGCCTCCTTTTAATGGTTGGTTCGGGAAAAATTGAATTATAATTAATTTCTATTGAATTTCTCGAAACTCAATTTGGGAAAATCAAATTTTTGTCTTGGGTTTTAACTGAAAATAATATTGAATAGTCTATTGGTATCCACGATTTTTTTGGTAGAGAAAAATTCGAAATTGGTTTTCAAAATTTTGATTTATGGTGATTTTTCATTGATATGTTGAAATTTTGAAATTATTTGTAATTCAAAATTTTATGAGGACTTTAATGTAAAATTGCAATTCAAATCCACAATTGGAATTATGGTGTCCCATTCAATTGAATTGCAATTTGAATTACAATCTCAGTTTGGTTCAGCGCTGTACTTATGTTAATTGAGATTAATTAATCTTGATTAACATTAAGTTAATAATTATTTAAATTAATAAAATGAAATTTTTTATTTTTATTTATTCGTGATTATATTTATGAGTTAAAATAATCAAATATTTCCCTAAAAAATTTTGAGATTATTTTAATTTATAAATATTATTATTCTGTACTTATTATTTTTAACTCTAGTCAATAAAGGTTGAGTTAGTGTAGAGAAGAAATAAATATATAATATTTTAAAAATTTATTTGTAACAATAAAAAAAAAAGCCAAAGCGAACTTTTATTATTTATTGTGATTATTATGGATTTTATTGGTGGAATATCATTATTTGTATTATTTTCCTATATGAGATAATACAAGATCATAATTTAATCTCAATTCTAGTTTTACTTGTGATTTATGGGATATCGTGGTTTGTGTTAGTTTTCAAAATGAGCTAATATAATATCATAATGATAATTTATATTTGAATCAATGGAATCATAGATTATTTATTATTGAAATACATTTGTTGTGTATTTGAGCTATCCATTGCAAAAATTGCAATATGAAATCTAGTAGTCAACTTTTCAAAGTCGAAACCTTGAATTGATCAAATTACTCGACTTGGAGAAGTGAACTAGAGATTCATTTGACATTTCAAAATATAAAATTTAATTGAGAGTTTATTTATAAATATTTGAAAGAAAGAATAGAATGTGATAAATTAAAAAATTTAAAAGATTTAATTTAAAATTATATAGATAAAAGTGAAATTTTTGAAAATTTTTTTTGACTAAATAACAATCAGTAAATTATAAGTAATAAATTAAGGAATCCTAGATAAATACCCGTCTATTTAATTGGCATGCAAGTTGCAAATAGATATAATTTTGATTTTTATCAAGCTTCAAATCCAATAATTTCTCCTCTTGTTACATATGCTAATAGATCTAATTTTCCTTTTTTCCTACCATCACTTCCAATGTAGTTACCAAAATGTCCCTCACCTCTAGGGACAGCCAGAAAACAGCCACTTCCGACTCCGGAAGTGGTTTTATGGAGGTGGCTCTCCTGAGCAAGATTTTAAGTATCAGTTTCGGTTTCGATTTCAACACCTAGCGAAACCAATACATTTCGACCGTTTTGGTTTCAGTTTCGGCCGAAAGATTATTTTTAATTATTAATCATGTGTTAACCAGAGTTTGACTTTAAATTTAAAATATGATAAAATATTAATTTTTTTAATAAAAAATTAAAAATTATGAAAGAATTTATAATTAATTTTACCACAATATTAAATATTATTTTAATTAATTAAAATTAAATTTGATAGTTAACCACTGTTTTTATATATTACTATATAAAAAAATGAGAAATAATATGAATATGATTAAAAAGTTAAAAATTAACATAAGTAAATTTAACTTATTATTAAAATATAATTGACACATACATAATTTATTAATTATAATGTAATACAATTAATCATCATCATCATCAGTTGAGTTTAAAACATCTAGATGTGGAATAATGAATTCAGTACCTGAACGATCCAGATTAACATTTATAGACATACGAGAACATTTATAGACATGCGCAATCTCGTGGCAGCGATTTACATGGGGGTGAGACCGACACAAATTTTTTTTGACTTTACTTTTGGTGGAACGGTCATGCAAGCATGCATGTGAACAAAAAAATCAACGTGTTTCGATCAAAATCATTTTCATTTCAGTTTCAACCAAAATATTTTTTTATTAATTATATTTTGACTAAAATTTAAATTTATTTTAATTATTTTTTAACTTCAAATTAAAAAAATTATAATATATTTAAATTTTTTAAAAATAATGAATAATTACGTGAATGATATTATATACGTGAACAGTATCTGACATAAACCGATAAGGGCGTCGGAACTAGATTAGTGATAGTGCTGGTCCCGGTGCAAAATCGGCCTCAGCTTGCCAGAGTAGGGGCCAGGTCAGTAAAAGCACAAAATAGGCGAGGGAGCGACGACAGACTGACGAGCGCGCGGGGCCCTTAAGCTCTTGCCCCTGCGTGCTTGCCCGCGCATGCTCCCACCCGGGCGCGCTCGCTCGCGCTCAAGCTCTGCTCGTTGGTGAAAATAAATAGTAAATTTTAAACTGAAATTAAAATTAAGATTTCGATTCGGAATCAACCGAAACTGAGCCATTAACTAAAGTGACTCGATTTCTGCCGGAGCCTAAAACCTTGCTACTGAGTTACAAGCGCAAAAAGAAGCAGCTGCCCACCAGCCCCCGCCCAGACGTTGCCTCAGCTTGGGGATCGTCTCCCATCGAGATTTCCGGGCCTGATGCCCTCTTGTCTACCGTTCATCCACCCCAATCCAGCATCCCAGCCGTCCGTTACCCTGTCTTTCTCCCCCGTTGGCTTATAAATTTTGACCCTTGTGCATTTCCCCAACTTCACCACGGACTCTTCTCTCTTCTCGTTCCCCTCTTCTCCTCCTCGTCTGCCGCCCCTCCCGCCCTCCCCTCCGACATCGCTGCCGTGGGAGATGGGCTCCGGCTCCCACAACAAGTCCCGCACGACCCGCAAGAATCGCCACAAGCCTTCTCTTCCTCCGGCAATCCCCTCCGATCCGATTGCAAACCCAAATTCCGGCCTTAGCGCCGTCGCTGACCCCGATGACCCCTCCTCCTGGAGCTACTGCTCCGAGGAGCAGCTCGAGAAGCTCCTTCTCGGTAATCTCGAGCTCGTCTACAAGGAGGTGATCTCCCAGTTGGTCTCGTCTGGCGTCGACGAGGCGATCGCGATGAAGGCGATCCTGCGAAGTGGGCCCTGCTACGGATCGATGGATGTGCTGTCGAACATCCTGCACAATGCGAGGTCGTTCCTCGGATCGGAGGCGCCGGCGGCGGGGGAGATGGCGGGGTTCTCCGATTTGCGGCATTTGGTGGAGTACTCGCTGGCAGGGCTGGTGTGCTTGCTGCAGCAGATAAGGCCGAGCCTCACGCGCGGGGACGCCATGTGGTGCCTCCTCATGGCCGAGCTACATGTCAACCGCGCAGCCCACATAGAAATCCCCTCGCCGGAGGTTGCGCTCTGCAAGTTCCACGCCCAGTGCGCGGCGAATCAGGCTGCCGAGCCCCAGCGCCAGACTGCGGCAGCAGCCCCTATTCCGGCTCCGGCTCCAGCTATTGCCTCCCGTTCCTTGCCGGCGACAGCGGGAGTGGGTGGGGCGAACCAGTCACCGGAGGAGCTGGTGGAGGAGGTGATGAGGAACTTGAATTTGACGAGTTTGGATGATGAGCAGGCGAATGGGGACCCAAAAATGGCGATGGTCTTGCACTATTGCAGGCAGGCCCTGGACCTTAGCGCGCAGGTGAAGGACCGGAAGGAGTGGGCGCAGCAGAGAGCACTGCAGGCGGCGGGGAAGGTGCACAAGGACTCAATGGAGCTGAGGATGTTGAAAGCTGAGAAGGAAGAGAATCAGAGGATGAGGAAGGGGAAGCAGGCTGCTGAGGATGCAACGATCAAGAAGCTGGCGGATATGGAGGCTGCACTGAGAAAGGCGAGTGGGAAGGTGGATAAGGCGAATGCTGAGGTGAGGAGGCTGGAAACCGAGAACGCTGAAATTAGAGCGGAGATGGAGGCGGCAAAGCTGAGTGCTGCCGAGTCGGCTTCTGTTCGCCTGCAGGTAGCGAAGTGGGAGAGGAAGATCTCAAAACGGCTGCAGACGTGGGAGAAGCAGAGAGCGAAGTTAAGGGCGGAGATTGCCGAGGAGAAGAGGAAGGTCGCCGTGGTTGAGCGGCAGCTGAATCAGATCAAGGAGGCACAAAAGCAAGCCGAGGTGATGATTCTCTTCTTTAATAGAACTATTACTTTTTTATACATTTGCTTTAATTGAGTAGTATCGTAGAGGTATTTGCTTTTGATATGTCTGAAATTTGAAATACCGGGGCGATCAGTTGCATAGTTTGATTGGATAGCAATTCTAAGATTATTTGTCTATTCGTTGGGGCAGATTCCAGTTTTAGTCGTTAGGAATCATAGTGTTGTGGATTTTGAGTTTTTTCCTTGGTTTTTGTCTAGTACAGACTAAATGTTAGCCCTTCTGCATTAGCATTTGAACTTTGGAAGTAGCTTTTTAGGTTTTGATTAAAAATGCAATTTTTTCAAAAGACAGAAATCATACAGGAATTGCAATGTTTTTCAGTTTTCACTTGCTATTTACCTTATGCAGATGGCTTTTTGTATGGTTTTGAGTCTAACAGTTTGTTCTGTTCTGGAGCTTTGCTGTCTTTTTTTCTACTAGCATTTTAAGAGCTAATGTTGTCAGAGTGCTCATTGTGCAAGAGTTGGCATTTTTGCTTTTATAATTGTAGCTTTGAAGGATGCAAATTTGGTAGAAGATGTGAAATGCAGGTGATTTCTGTATTGTCTTAGTGGAACTTGTTGAGAATTTGTCATAAAAGTAAGTGTTTCTCTGATACAACTTTGTATATTAGAGATTTGTCAGGGTCCTAACTTGAAAGCTCTTTTGGTAGCATGTAGAATTGGGGAGGGTGCTTTCAGGTAAGTTTAGAATAGTATGATCTTTCCTAAGCTTCTTCTTTAGACAATTTAATTTAGTTGCCCACTAGTTGAATTATGATAATTTTTTGGCCCATAAATGTCATATTTGGCCAACTTTTGATCGAATTCATATTACCATCATTGAAGTAAGTCATCATGTTTTTTCTTGCTTTTTTTTGTTAGTAGAATCTTCGTCATGTTTCTTTTTATTGCATTTTTTTCCCCTCAGTTTCCATTTGATTTTTGCAAAATTTTAGACTATTTGGAATTTGAATGTGTAATTTCTCAGTTGAGTTCAAAACACCTTGACGCTTACCCCCATCCTGTTTTCTTTGGTATGCAGGAAAAATGGAGGAAGGAGACCAAGGCTAAAGAGGTAACTATGGTGCAGGTTGATGAGGAGAGAAGAGCCAAGGAAGCAGCTGACACTGAGGTCAAGAGAAGGCAGGAGGCACTGCATCAGAAGATTGAGTTGGACTTTCAGCGGCACAAGGATGACGTCCAAAGACTCGAAGAAGAATATGCCCGTCTCAAACTCGCATGTTCCATGCAAATGGACTGCCAGTCATCCAACACTGTACCCTCTGGAGAGAAAGAGTCAAGTGTGACGCTCCAAAATGTGCCTTCTGGATCTTCTGTGCCACAAGAATCATCTCACAAATTCAATAGGACATGTGTGATTTGCTTGAATGGCGAAGTCTCAGTCATTCTCCTGCCCTGCAACCACCAGGTTCTGTGCATCAACTGCAATGCTGACCATGAGAAGAAGAAGGCCAAAGCCGGCTGCCCTGTCTGTCGTTCCCATGTTGAAGAGCGGGTCCATGTCTATGGCACTGGTGTCTGATTTTGCTCATGCCAGTGCGAGTTCCGCAAGGTCTGAATCCTGTAATATAGGTATAGATATATCTAGAAATCATATAGGTATAGTTCTAACTCCAATATAGTAGCAGAAGTAAACCAAAAAACTGGCGCAGGTGGAATGACTGACTGGGACCTTTTGCACCAATAGAGAATTACAAACTCTGCAAAGGCCCTTTTTTTGGTTACTGCATGAGGTTTGTGTATTTCGTGAACTTGGCTTTTGTTGTATGTTTTTGTATGTGTTGGTATCAATGTATCAATGTATCTGAACATAATAAATGATTGAAGCAGCATTCAATCAGAATCTTATTTCTCCGTAGAATTGGATACAATATATTTTAGTTGATTCCTATATTAGAACTCTCAATCTACTGTGAGGAATAGAAAGAAAGATTGACAAAGATGACGATTGGGTTTGTATTAGATCCTTAATGGATCTTGAATCCAATCATTGGGTTCTTATTGTATTTTTAATAGATCTTGGATTATGGGTTATTATTAGATCCTTAATGAAACTTGACCAAGTTTGTGTTTGAAAACGATATCATGCTCGCTTTTGGTATTCCGAAAAAACAAATCTTGATCGAACCCATATTTGCCCAATGGATACAATTTGCTCATGGTAAGACATCATACAAGTCTCTGAAACTTTTATGTTTTGCATTTGTGGGTTTTATGTTGAATTGCTAGTTTCAACTTCAGCGAGACATCAGTCGTTCTTGTGACCAGAAATTGTTCCGTGCTCATAGTTGGGTTGTTTGCTTTGGTTCAAATATTTTATCTTGATGATCTTATTATATCATGTATGTTTAGATTTAGCATATTTTGGAGTAAAAGGAAAGGAGTTTCTTGCGTTTGGGCAAATATATTCCCAGGTAGGCCAGACAAATGAGCAAATTGCAGTAAAATAATTGTTGCTAAATGTGGGAGGGGGGGCGCGGGGGGCGCGCAGGAAATAGAGATTAAAGAGGACAGAAGGTCATCAATGAAAATTATAAAAAAAAACAAATTCACATTTAATATCATATTATTTTTAAAGTTTAACTTAATAAAATATAAGCTAATTCTCCAATATCATTCATCGGGCTCCTGAGTTTGAGTCCGGGTCCCTGAATTCAGTCTCAGGTCGAGCTGGTTCAAATGATTCTGAGCCTAACGCGAGTTGACCGTAAGTGCAAAATTCCATTACTTTTGGGACACGTTTCGCAATAAAATGGCGCGAAGCACCGTAGTTCTCTCCTAAACGGATCGGATCTTTCATGCCCGTACAAAATCACTTCTTCTCCGCTCCACTGGGGTTTTTGTAGGGTTTTGGCGCCCGCTCTTCGATCCCCTCGATTCCGACGAAGCAGAAGAATAGGATATGGATCTCAAGCGGCAAAAACATCAAGAAGAAGACAAGTACCTCCTCCTCCCTCTTCTTCTTCTTCTTCTTCACTATTTCGATTCACAAATCCCCTTTCTTATCTTCCTCTGATTGATTCGCAGCCGCTGCGCCTCAATCAACGCCCTTGCCGCGCCGGTCAAGTCCGCTGTCGACAAATTCCCCCTCCTCCCGGCCTTCCTCAAGGTCCTTCTTCGAATCCATTATTTTGTGTCTATAGTCAATGAATTTTTTTATTGATTTCCTCTGGGTTTTGGGGCAGGTTCGGGGCCTGGTGAAGCAGCACATCGATTCCTTCGACTACTTCATCAACCATGGCATCCATAAAATCGTGAATGCCAACAACATCCATTGCTACAGCAAGGACCAAAACATCTACTTCAAGTACCGGAAAACCTCTAGAATTCTCTATTTTTATGTGGATGTGTACATCAATGTGCTGAAAAGATTGTTACTTTATCCTTTGGGAGCCCAGGTACAATAAAGTTTATGTTGAACAGCCATCAGTCAGCGTGGACGCCGTTCACGAGCGGCTTACGCCCCACATTTGCCGCCTCTCGGATCGAACGTATGTGTTTTTTATTCTTTCCTAAATTTGCCCCCTTCTTGATGTGCCTTGTGGTCTTATCTGATATTTAACTGGTTGGTGCATCGTGTGGGGTGTGTGGTGTTTTGCAGTTATGCTGCTAACATATGTGTTGATATTGAGTATGATTTCGGGCAGAAAGCGCCTAGAGCCAATAGGCAAAGCAACAATATTCCTATGGCTTCAACTAAGATGTTCAGGGTATCTGGGGATAATACTTATTTTAACTTTCCTGCCTGTGGTCATTCGTAATTCGTTTTGTATTGTGACATAGAGAAAGTTTGTAATTGGACGGATGCCAATTATGCTCCGGAGTTCCCGCTGTGTTCTAACGGGGAAAGATGAAGTTGAGCTCGCAAAACTTGGTTTGTGAATATTGTCATCTTTGAATTTTTGGTCTGGGAAATTTGTGGTCATCTTTTAGCTGAAACTCATTTTTGCCTTTACCTGCCTTGTCAATGTAGGCGAGTGTCCTCTGGATCCAGGTGGTTATTTCATTGTGAAAGGAACTGAGAAGGTAATCATCTTGCAAGTTTGTACAATCTGTTTTCATTTTAGATTTGTGCTTGCAATTGAGTTATCTGAATTTAGAAGGCTTGCCTATTCTCAGTTTCATTTAGGTGCTTGAAATAATTGATTTTTGGTAAGAATATTTATTTAGTTGGAGTACTAATCAGATCATCAAATTTGATAAACTAATGTCACTAACCTGATGCCAATGTGTTGTAGGTGATTTTAATACAGGAGCAACTTTCAAAGAATCGCATAATTATTGACACTGATAGCAAGGGACGGTATGTGTTTGTTATTTTTATTTTTTATTTTTGGCTTTGCCTTGTATGAGCTCCATTGGATTTAGCTGTTTGGATTTGCTTCGATGATAAGATAGCTCTTGGTCCTGACTGTGTTATGTCTGATGTTTAGTTTCCTTCTCACACAATACTTGATCCTAACTTGGCTAAAACCTGTGTAAGACTCGAGTTGCTATCCCTATTTGTGTGTGGTAGTACAGTTGAATGGACCATCTGGTTCATGTGGCTTTGGTTAAGGTCATGTTTGTAAAACTGTCATTACTACGAGAATCCATGGAAAATTGAGTTGCTAAGAACTCATAAAACTAATAGAACTTTGACCTCACCCTATTGGGTTGGTTCTTTTATAGAACTCTATCATTCCTACATCCAACTATTATTTTATAATGAAATAATTATCTTGATGTCAAAATAGGGGTCCTTACAAATTGTTTTACATGCAAGATATCATATCTCCAAAAATGTGCTTTTTGTGAGTTTTAGTTAAGTATTAAATTCAGTGGGTTCCACATTATAATCAATTCCAACTGAAATTATGACTTTGTGTCTCAATAGAATGGAGCTCGTTATCACCTTCCCTGAGAACTTATGGAACACTTTGGTACAATGTTTCCCCAACAAACACATGAACTAGTGTAACTGGCCAAGTTCGGCCAGTTCCATGAGTTAGCCATACCTCAAATTGAACTGTGTAAGCTGCTTTAGATGATCTTTCTGAAGTTGCAACTGAAATTATGACTTTGTGTCTCAATAGAATGGAGCTTGTTATCACCTTCCCTGAGAACTGGTACAATGTTTCCTCAACAAACACATGAACTAGTGGAACTGGCCAAGTTCGGCCAGTTCCATGAGTTTTGGTAACCATACCTCAAATTGAACTGTGTAAGCTGCTTTAGGTGATCTTTCTGAAGTTGCATGCCTCTTAATGTACAGACTGATCATATTTTGTTTCTTTCAAAAACATTTTTAGTGATGGCCAAAGGGGTCTTCATATTTGTAGGGTTGAGGGTCAAGGTAGAAACAATAGTTTTGATTCCATTGTCTAAATTGAGCTGATGGACTGCAGAGGAATACACAACTACTATTGTCCAAATGGCAGTCTTATCACATTTTGTTCTAGTAAATTCTGAAAATCTTGTATGTTTCACCAGGAATGGATTAGCATTCATATTGTATGGTCATGCTTTTAGAATTTTTTTATCAACACTTTTCTTATCTGTCAGGGTGACAGCATCTGTTACTAGCAGCACACATGAGACAAAGAGCAAAACTGTTTTCTTTATGGAGAAAGAAAAGATATATCTGCAACTCAATCAATTTACTAAGCCGGTATTCCTATAAAGGAGATTTTCTTTCAAATCAATTCACACAAAAACTACAACAATGTTGTGTTTTTTATGGGCTTTTGCAGATTCCTATTATGGTGGTCATGAAGGCAATGGGTATGGAGAGTGATCAAGAAGTTGTGCAAATGGTTGGTAGAGATCCTCGATATGGTTCTCTACTTCTTCCATCTATTCAGGTAGCATGTTATCATCCACAATATTTTGTACTTCTAATGCAAGGATCTATGTTATTACATACCTGTTTAATCACATGCTTAGGTGAATGACATTCTTTTATTTTGTTGTGAGCTAAAGACACCTTTGTAAGAAAACTTGGTGATCATGACCATGGGCCCTTGGTCCGCAGAATTAACAGGGTGTTCTTTTAACCTTCTTGATGATTATTGGTTTTGAACTGTCAAATGCATGCATAAGCATGCTCATAGTACTTATTAGGTTCTTCAGCTTTGTTAAGTGATCATGTTCTTCAAAATTGAAAAGTAATATTTATTGATCTTTCTAGTTTTGACTGGAATTCTCTTTACTGATTGCTCAGTATCAGAAATTATTTCTGGAATATAATTATACCTAGATTCTCTGAGTGTGATGCACCAATTGCTTAACTAGCACAGTTTGTTTTTGAGTTTGAAATCCACACTCATAAGCAGTTGGTCTACTGGGGTAAGGCAAATCCTGGTTTCAGCATCTAGGGTCATCAGATGTCATATTATTTCTAATTGTTCCTGATATTAGGTCTTAAGATCATGACTGGAATTCTCCAGAAAGGGTTCTCTTGAAAGTTGCCACTTGTAGTTTCATACAGAAACCCTTCAGGATTCATATTACATATTTTTTTGTCTTATGAGGTTTTCAAGGTTGTGCGCCTAGGTGGTCGGACATTCTTCGGCCTGTAGCTGCTGGCCAATTTGACCAATTTTACTTGCTTATGCCAATTAATTTTGGCTTTGTAGTTTCTCATTCTTTTTTGTGTAAGCATAGAGATTATTTATAATATTGGCTATTCATTCCATATATGCAAAATTCTTAACAATATACTATGCATAGAAATGGTGCTTACTACTTTTTTTCTTATCTTACCAATATATTTTCTATCTCATGTTTTTTGAAAATCTATTTTTCAATTACCAAATATACCTGCTATAAAGCTAAAATTAGGGATCTAAAACCTAAATCAAATAAGCTTTGAAAGCCTTCCATAAAGGTTAAAGTGGACCAAGAACTGTTGTTAGAGCTGATAGTATTCCTGAGTAACGGCTTGAGTCCTTCCTGGCCATAGTCTTTTTGAGCCATGTGTCATAGATCTAGTTGTTTGTTGGATATTTTCTCTAACTTTTGACTACAACTATTCAAAAGAAAACAATATTTTGTTGATCAACTCCGCATTAGATTCTTACGCAGTTCCAAAAGATGTTGATTGATTCTGTTATTGGTATGTGATACTTACTCCTATGCCTGCAGAAATACTTTTGTTAGTTATTTGCTTTTTTTCAGTCATTTATACTGTCCCACAAAAGTTATCTTTTTCATTTTTTTTCTCTAATTTTGACATTTGGTTGTCTAGAGCCATATGGGGGTAGTTCTTTTCTTGCATTTGAATTCTCTTTTTTCTGTCTGTGGTTGGTAATTTAGATCCTAAACCGTCTCAGTTTTCTAATTATTTGGCACAAAGTTGAAGTGGAATTTTTCTGTTCAAATGCAATATTTTAGCTCTTCTACCTTCAAATGTAGTATTATGCCTGTTGGCTGATGCTATAGTTCTTGTGGCAGGAATGTGCATCTGAGATGATATATACACAACGACAAGCTTTTGAATACCTTGAAGGGAAGGTGAGCTTTCTCTTCATCTCAGATATAAGCCTAACCTTTTAGTTTGTAAAATTGCTATTCCCTTGGTGGCACATCACAAATGTAAGTATTTCTTGCATTGTGATTATGGCTACACGTTCATTGCATGTGCCTTTGTTCAAGAAATTTTCAATTTTTGCTTGTATTTAGTTGTTTTATTTCAGTTGCTTAATCTCATATTACTTTATTTTGCAAGATAATGCATCTCTTGAACCACAATAAAAAAAGAGAAGAATATTTATTACTGCATTCATTAGAAGCAGGTCTCTCACCTGAAGTGGGAGAGCTGTCAATTGTGGCGTGGAAGCCAACTCAGCTTGGCCCAAAACTGTGTGAGGCTTATGTTTTTGGGCTTTGGGTTGGGTTTGGAGTTGTAACTATCTGGAAAAATATATAAGACGCCTGAAATATCTAGTTAAAAGTTTCAACCCAGGTTAGGTCCAGACCTAGCTAATAACTTACTTCAGTTTGGGCTGGACTGAGGCTATGCCTAATTGTGAGCCTGGACTGGCCTGTTGGTTAGAAACCAAGGCTCCTTTCTGCTGCCAGGTCATGAATTCCCCAAGAATGGATTTTTGCAGCGAACAACCGTTATCCTTTTGGATCTGCTCTTGATTTTTATGGTTTTGACTTCAAAAGTAAAAGGGAAAATTAGGCCTATATGTTTTTGCCACATCAGTACAAGGATCCACTGTTTTATGTCAAAATAGGTTGCTTAACAAGATATGTTGGTTTTTTGAAAGCAACCGTGTTTCAAAAAAAAAAAAAAAAAATCTTTTCGAGCTAAAAGTTGTCTATTTCTAACAGGATCAACCTGCTTTTTATGATATAACCATTTTTTGTGAAGACTATCTATTTTGATTTAAGATAGTCCTTTCTGAATTAAAACAATCTATTTATTTGTGAAACAATCTGTTTTCGATGTGGAGTGGCCCTGTGCTGACTTCATGGATTTCTTATTTGTTGGCAAAAAAAAAAGGCTGCTTGGCCACCCAAATTGAGCTGGTAAACCATATTTTCTTGTAGTCGCTAGCATGTTCATCAGGTTACTGTTGTTGACATGGCCACTGTAGTTGCATTTATTTGTCATTGTAGACATGCTTACTCACATGGAGACAAGCTTTTTATGTTATGTAAACTCTAATGATACATCTTTTTTACTTTTTTGCAGTTGCTGAATGTTACTTCTGGAAAAACTGCTGGTCAAAAGGTTTTGTATCATGTATTTATATAAGTATAATCTCTATTTAATTTCTTGTCTAAGAACCCAAGAATAACACTTGTTCCCTATTGAATATATTTGTTGTGAATGCGAAGTGCAGCAGTGTTAGTATGATTCTAGTACTTGTGGATATGTGCTGCATTTTGCATAACTTGATACATGCACATTAAAACCCAAAAGTAATGCTATTGCATTTATATCATGTTTCTACATTTCACTTTAGAGGCTAAGCTTACCTGGCATATCCTTTCGAAAGAAATAATTTGTCATTCCTGTGTCTCTACAATGCAGGAAGTTCTAGCCAAACGTATTCTTTTGGATGTATTTCTTGCTAATGTTCCGGTGAGTCTCATATTCTGCTTTACAATCCTTTTTTCCCTAGGTGCACCAATCTTTACCTGGAAGTTTTTTACTTGCAGGTAGAAAAAGGAAACTTTCGGCCAAAATGCATTTATGCTTCCGTGATGTTAAGGCGTATGATGGATGCAATCCTAAATACAGATACATTTGATGATAAGGTGAATGATGTCATAAGTTTTGTAGTTCATTTAACTCTTTCTGTATCTAGAATGTGGCTTATGTTATTTGATTTTTTTGGTAAGAGCATAACAAATATTATTCAATCACCCTATGACAAAATGACTATATATTCAGGTGAGGTATCCCTCACCCCCACCCAGATCTGTAGGAAAATCACCATCCCAACAAAAACCCTCCTCCATATGTTCTCCTCTACCATGATTTGCTTTCCAGTCTGTGATACAATTGGCTTCTCTAAACTTACTGGCTTATATTATATGAATTCCATCTGTTCCTATTGACCATGTTACTTATCCTTTACCTGTAAAACCTCAATCTGTTACTGTATTTGGGATGAGCATCATGTATTTCTTTTTACTGTACTAAATAGGTTTCTGAACTTCAACCTTGTGCATTATTTTTGCATAGAAGTTTCAGAAACAAAGTTGTACACAAGTTTTAGGAAAAAATGGAAATTATCGTTCATTATGTTGCAACACAGAGCCTTTTTAAATTTTGAACTTTGAAAAACTTTGGATGCTTTAATGAATGGTTGGCAGAAAGTGTGGCTAACTGTGCCTAGTGTTTGTTAGATTAGACTTACTCCAACAACTTTTTCTTGAAATGTACTCAACTAATTTTTGGTATCTTTTATGTCTTGCATAAATATACATGTCCAGTTAACAACACATTGAACCAGGACTACTGCAGTTATGCAACATTTAGAAACTAGGTTCTGCAGTGGCTGTATGGTGGCTTTTCTTCAACTCTCTTGATGTCTCCAATGATATGATGGTGACTGTTCTATGGAATTTTTGAACAAACATGGAATCTACCAAATAAAGTTATCAAATGTTAGAAATGAGTATCTGAGAGATCTACAAATAGGTCTTATTTGTAACATTGTAGGCTCAAACAATAAATTCTGGATGCTAAATCTTCATGAAAATTTTTGCACCATGAACCATTCATTAGTCAGTGTGACCCATTGACCGGCTTCCGGGCCAGGAATGATCTTCCACTCCATGTGTTGTTTGTTTTGAAAATTGCTATATGAACTTCAGAAGAAAAACATGCCCATAACCTTGAAGTGGGCATCATCAAAACAAACTCAGTTGACCTTGGGGTAGTCATTAGCCCAGAACTGCTTTTCTATACATTTGTTCGAGGCAATTTTGAACTAGTTCTGGACTGTTTGACCATTTAAACTTGAGCTAACAAAATGGTTGTCAAGTTAGGCACCTTTCAGACCATTGCATGTAATAACTGGCCATGATGAACAGTGAATTTGCAGTGCGTTTGCTTGTTGTTGGCTTAAATGCTTATTTGCAGGACTTGTTAGTTATAAGACTATAACATAGTTTTGCTGACTTGTGGACAGCATATAAACTTTTAAGGGTATTTTATAATAACTAAATCTTACAATGTGTGATGCAATTCTTTCCATTTATGATATATCTTTTTAATTTTTTGAAGTTTCTATTGCATTTAAACTATAACCACTCTGTAGCTTAAAATAAGTGTATATGAATTGGAGCAACTTCGGTGACTTTGAATATCTTCTTTGTGAGTTATTTCTTCATTTCGTCTTATTTGTCTGCCAGGATTATGTTGGAAACAAGCGATTGGAGCTATCTGGTCAACTTGTTTCTTTGCTTTTTGAGGTGTTTTTCTTGTTATTATAGCTACTTTGCTTTAGATGTCCCATTCTTATGGATGACATAGTTACACAGAGTGGTTTGTAGGATTTATTCAAAACCATGAATTCCTTTGCGGTGGAGCAGCTAAATCAGGCATATGAGAACTCAGCTAAAAAAGCTCAGTTGCATCAGAATGTAAGTTAAAAGGAACTTGACCAGCTTACCTAAACTGGTCTATTGGCTGGTGCCATTTTAAGATTTTTGACCTATGTCATGTTTGTTTGTGTAAGCTTTCTGTACTATAAGAGTCACACAAATTAGAAAAACAATTGTCACACATTGAAACATATTTGTTAATGTTGCCTGTGATCTTTATTATTGGTTTTGACCTTCTCAATTAGTGTTATAATCGTGGTTAGGTTCCCTAGGCTTAGTTAGTCTACCTAGTGATCTGGGCTTTACCTTCACAAATAATTGGTTGAGAAAGCGATTTGTATGCCCGTAGCTAATGCATCAAAGGTAACGCCAGCACACAATATTATAGAAGTGCATGCAGTGGGATGGCTTTTGGGAGGTTAAGGGCTGGTAAAATGATCTGTACAATGCTTGCTGTTGAGGGTTAACAAAGAAGAAATCTGAGGAGAATTGGTATTTTTTAAAGGGAACCATAAGCAAGGAGATGGCGTGCAACTTTGTTCAAAAGTATAAACATGAAAACATACATCTAGCGAAAAAATAGGGCTTTATGATGAACATCAAATTTGTGATGGAGAATGAATTCTAGAGAACAAAAGTTGCATTCTTGTTTTATGCCATGAACTACTTTTGTATCTAGGTGTTGTTTTTCTGCCATGTGTTTGGGCATGAATTTTTAAATGAAGCCATACTTCTATGCAAGCCACAAAATCAATATTTCTAAAATTCACTAAACATCTGGAACTCACAGTTGCGGGCTGAGATTTATTGACTTGCTTGCCATCAGATCTGCACCTAACCTTGCAGCTTTGTAGAAGTTCATTTCATTTTCTTTTCAATTTCCTTATTTTAAGAACTCTATTATACAAGTATTTATTTCAAAAGGTGCAAATTCCATAAAATTTCCTTGATCCCTTGAAATTATAATGTCATATAACCCTCTCTTTTTGAAATATTGGACATATGACCCCCTAATAGTAATTGACCCAATTCAATAGGTACAAATTTTGAATCCATATCAGAATACATGAAAAATAGCATTTCTGTCCCCTTAACACTTACGATGCACATTCAGTTTTGAAACACTTGTTAGTTCCTATGAAAGTCATCTTCTTACTCTAACTTGGTGTTTCTTTATATCTCTGTGCTGGTCCAATTCAAATAAAAATTATATAGCAATTGGACATCTATAGTATGTCAAGAGTAGAATCATCTGACAAAACTGAACAGAAAATAAAAACTCTCAACTAGCTCGATGTTCCTCCATAAAAGGGTAAAACTAGCCCAAGCTGTTATCTGTCTAATGTTTTCAGTTGGTGCATTGTGGTATTTTTAACTTTCAGGGGGTTACAGGAAATAATCCCTTTCTAAAGCCACCAATGAGTTTAGGTTCTTATTGCTACATGTTGTATTCTTGTTTCTTTGTAGCCTTTGCACTTTCTACTAAAGCCAGATATTGTGACTAATGGCTTAGAAAAAGCAATTTCTACTGGAAATTGGGATTTAAAACGCTTCAAGATGCACAGGAAAGGTGTTTCCCAGGTAGTAATTCCTTCTTCCTTTCCTAATGTGAAAATTTTGCTACAGTTTAGCAGGTTGAACAAAATGCTTAATATCTTCAGGTCCTTTCAAGGCTGTCATTTATTGGAGCATTGGGCCATATGACACGGATTTCTCCTCAATTTGAGAAAACAAGGAAAGTAAGTGGACCAAGGGCATTGCAACCTAGTCAGGTTAGTCGAAGAATTGTCTTTTTCCCTTCCTTTTGCATTTCCTCTACTCGAGTTTATTTATTTATTTATTTATTTCTTTATTAACATAGGGTCATGCTTGCTTGTCCATACATTTGTTGCTTTAATTTTCTCTTTTATCTTTGACAGTGGGGAATGCTTTGTCCATGTGATACACCAGAAGGGGAAGCTTGTGGTCTAACAAAAAATTTGGCTTTGATGACCCATGTTACAACTGATGATGAGGAAGGACCATTGATATCTATGGTTCGAATACTTTCAATAGTCAAAAATTTCTTCTAAATAATGATATTTAGTGCATTATTATAAATACTAAATATGGTTAATGGCCTGGATGTTTGGCCAAGTCAAGTCATCTGAATGATGACTATAATGCAAACTTTATCTGTGCAATTTTCTTGTATGAGCATACATATATATATATATATATATATATAATATGAGCATGTATATATGTGCATGTGTGTGTGTGTAATGTCTACTCTGTGATGTTAATTTTGTAAATTTAGAGATGTTTGCAGAAGATCAAAATTGGGAAACTGATTTTCCTCAAGCCCAACTATTTAAATTTTTAATTTGCAGATTTGGCCTATTTGTTGCTGTAAGTTCTGCTAACTTTGTACAAATCAGAGACCATATAGAGTAAATATTTATATTATATCGTCCGATTGAAATTGGATGACCTAGTATGCATTTGAAGCTGTTCTAATATGCACATTGACACTATTAGTGAATATGTTCTATGTGCTATGTACTGGTAATAATAACTTGCAGCAACAAAAGCTTAGATCTAGTTTCATACAACAAAACAGAAAAAACTGTAACTTGCTTCAGTGGGAGGTATAAGTTTCCTGTATTGTTGTCAAATAAAATTAATTCTTAATTAAAACAAAAGCACATATGCACATATGATAAAATTTGTATATAGTCAGAAATTCACTGTTACGATGAGTTAGGAATTGTAGATGAAAATTTTATTTTCAATACAAGCCAAATGATCACCATCTTTAATAATCAGCATATTTTTGGAAATAGTTTGGTATTTTTGATGAAACCTGATTTGAAGGAGGAAATGATGGGAGCAATTTTTTTTTTCCATTTCAAATTATTGATGGTGATGGCAATTTTGCTTAATTGTCATGGGCTATGATCACCAGATGTCTCCCATTTATTTTACTTACTTTGGATAAACAACTCCCTCTATGTTTGTTTTCAATCTTTCCTTTGGTTTTATGGTAGTGCTATAGTTTGGGTGTTCAAGACTTGGCTCTGGTTTCTGGAGAAGAGCTACATGCACCTCATTCATTTCTGGTGATATTTAATGGGCTAATTCTTGGAAAACATAGTCAACCCCAGGTACATTTGAAGTACTGTTAATTTGATTGTTATAATCAACTGGACTATCTCACACTTATTTTTTTTTGTCTGGCCTTTAATCTTGTTTCCAGAGGTTTGCTGTTGCTCTCAGAAAGGCACGCAGATCTGGTAAAATTGGCGAATTTGTAAGCGTTTTTGTTAATGATATGCAGGTATAATGCAACACACAGGATCTCATTATCGTCTATGTGAATTACATGATAATATTCCCCTTTGTTTTTAGTTGTTTGTTATGCTATTTTTATCCATATAACAATTAATAGGGTCATAAGCAGTGTTACTTATTTTTGGAGAATTGTGAGATTGTATGATAATCACTAGTCAAAAACTTTTATCTTGACTCAAACTTCATGAGTTTTGTTCAGCACAATTTTATAGCTTTATCAACAATATCGAATTTACGAAGTTGTATCCTTTCATGGTATATTGGAGATATTTTCTTGTTATCTAGCAATTTCCTAATTCAATTAGTTTGCAGTTGGTGCTAAATTTGTGTTTGAATGTTACAGCATTGTGTTTATGTTGCCTCGGATGGTGGCCGTGTTTGCCGTCCTCTTGTGATTGCTGACAAGGGTGTCTCGAGGATAAAGGAACACCACATTCAAGAATTGCGGGTTTGTGTACCATAATTTGATAATTTTAGTGCTTCTATTTCTCCTAATATGCTGTACCATTACAGGACGGCCTGCGAACTTTTGATGATTTTCTTCATGAGGGATTAGTTGAATATCTTGATGTTAATGAAGAGAACAATGCATTGGTTAGTGAACATTCTTCAACCTTTACCTTTGTTTTCTTTTGATAATTTTTTTTGGGATCTCATTTGTAAAGTTCTGAATGATCTCTTCAATAGATTGCTCTCTATGAGGGTGACAAAGATGAAGATGATGCTGATGATGACAAAGAAGCTATCGACAAAAGCAAGATTACTCATATAGAGATTGAACCATTTACAATTCTAGGTGTCGTTGCTGGGCTTATTCCTTTTCCCCATCACAATCAGTCTCCACGTAATACTTATCAGGTTTGTTCATCTAAAGGTATCTGTTTTTGTGCTTTAAAGGTAAGCCATATTCACTACTTACTGCCGTTGGTTTTTTTTGTGTCAGTGTGCTATGGGAAAGCAAGCTATGGGCAATATTGGCTACAACCAGGTAATCAAAACAACTTCCATAGGAAGAGCAATCAGTAGAGCTGTTTGTTTACAATTTAAGTAAAATGTAGCAGGTATTAAAGATAGCTTCTTAAGTACTCATTTTTATCACAATATTCCATTAAAAAAGAGATCATTAGCTACATTGCAAAAATGGTTTTATGAATGACTGTGTCTGGAACAGATTCTGAAGCTCAACTTTCTTGAGCACTAAAAATTCTTGGCCACATTGTATGACTGATATGTAGCATTAGTAGGTAGAATTTTTGTGCCTGAAATAAAATTCATAGTTTAAATTTTAACCATTTAATGCAGAGTTTATACTAAACCCACAACGGCAATTGACTTTATGTACATGAGCTCCTTATGAGGCATGTTGTTTTATACACCTTAATTTTGTTATACAAGTGGAGTAGTACCTTAATTTTGTTATACAAGTGGAGTAGATCCTTGCTTCGTTGTGTTTGTAGAAAAGATTAATCTTGTATAACCTTGTCAGCTATATGACTATATTGGGAAGATCTTAGTTTTCACATCTTCCATTTCTGTTTCTTTGTGCAAATAATATTGCCTTGAGATTATAACATGTTTTGCATCTTCCAGTTCTGTCGTGCAGACACTTTGCTTTACCTGCTTGTATATCCCCAACGTCCCCTGCTGACAACAAAAACAATTGAGCTGGTTTGTGTTCTCTTGCAAAGGATACTTTTCTGGCTTTCAGGTTATAGTTGACTAAGCTTATCAAATAATCTTCTAGGTGGGTTTTGATAAGCTTGGGGCAGGACAGAATGCTACAGTTGCTGTCATGAGTTACAGTGGTTATGATATTGAAGATGCGATTGTCATGAACAAGTCATCCCTTGACCGTGGTTTTGGTCGCTGTATACAAATGAAGAAGTAATTCATGCTCTTGTTAAAATATCTTCTTCAAATAAGAGATGCATGAGTCAACAATTAGCCTTTCACTATTGCTAGGGCTTGTTTATTTGACATGAAAGCGGATGAGCTATCTCCTCTAAAATGAGTTTTTTTTTTCATTCTTCAATTTCTCTTTTACCTGATATTCTTCTGGGATCTTTGATGTGAGTTTTACCAGATATTCTGCTGTTATAGAGACCTATGTCAACTCCACAACAGATAGAATATGTCGCCCTCAGTTGGGTAGTTTCGGCCAGGAGGTAAAGTTGGTGAACAAAATGCAACTTGTGAACAAAATGCAATTTGTTTATATTTGAGTGCCTAGACATATCAAATTTCTTTTTGAACTACAATGGATTGTTTTCATTGGTCAAGCTTTGGTTGCTATATATATATATATATATATATATATATGCCATTTAAATCCTCCAATGTTGTCTATCAAATGCATTTTTATGCCATAGAAGTGTAAGAGTTCTTTATGGTTTAGACTGGTAGCTGGTAGTGAGTAGAGGCTCAATGAAGAAGCTAGGGCTTCATGCAGAAACTAGGGTTTTACAAAAATAAGGATAGAAACTGGGAGAAGAGAGAGCTTTCTATTCATAATCTTGTTTGGAGAAGTACAAGACATGCAGACCTTCATGCCTTACACCTTTATTTATAAGAGAGAAGTCCTACTCCAAGTAGACCTCAAACTTGTAAAAGTGTAGGCCCATTTAAGTACCTGGGTCCTTATTATACCCGGATTCCTTGTTGGACTAGGAAACTAGCAAAACAAGTAAAGTCGGCCAGGTAGCAGAGAAAGAGAATACATATAACTCTTCTAGTATTTCAACAAACAGACCATCCTGTGCAGATATGATTTCTGTTCTACTAATGTGCGATATTGTATCTATGCAGATTTTGGATTGTGATGGTATTGCTGCACCTGGTGAAATAGTTCGTAATCATGATACCCTTGTCAACAAATATAGCCCTATTAATACAAGGGATACTAGACCTCTGCAGCCCAAGTACAGTGATCTATATCTGTTGGAACTAACCATTGCTTTCTTTACAGAAGCTAATGTAGCTGTTCTGCTTTTAATCATACAGTGATTACAAGCCCACCAAAGTTACTTACAAGGGGCCTGAAGGGGAGACTACTGTGATTGATCGCGTAATACTCAGCTCTGATGCAGCTGACAGGTTGTGTATCAAATTTATCGTCCGTCACACGCGAAGGCCAGAAGTAAGTGCTTTTTGATCTGTTATTTATACGCTGTTAGCTTTTTAGTTACTTATTTATGTTTTGGGAAATTTATCCAACGTTTTAATTACTTGTCCAGCTAGGCGATAAATTTAGCAGTCGACATGGCCAGAAAGGCGTTTGTGGTACCATTGTTCAGCAGGAAGATTTTCCGTTTTCTGAGCGCGGCATTTGCCCTGATTTGATCATGAATCCACATGGATTTCCCAGGTACAATATGTCAAAATTTAGTGAATCAAAAGTTAATAATTTGATTCAGGGATAAAATATGAAAGTTCGAAGACATCTTCTGTAAATTTAATTGGTATTCACATGTTCCCCCAGTTGAGGTGGTTATCATCATCATTAGATGAATTGAGCTCCCTAATTATGTTGAAAGAACATGTTTGCAAAACCAAACTGCACTGAATACGGAAATATAGCTAAACCAAACTCAGATTTCGATTTCAGTTCAACCAGTCTATTCAGTTAAAACCAAATAGTGCGCACCTCTGCACCTAACTTATTTATGATCATTGTAAAAACCTACCTAGTGGTTAATTGTTATCCCCATCCCATATGAGGGTTGAACTCCGAATTGACATTGGGAAATACGTAAAATACCCCTCTATTTACATGAAAGGATCTAAGAAACAAAAGCTAGGTTTTACTGCTTTATTCAGATTCATCAGGTTCTAAGTGGTGGTTTTTTTGATTGTAGATGGTTGATGTGGAAATCTAGTGTAACAAAAGCGTAAAACAGGAATTACATCTCAAATTAACATTGTTATTAGAAAAATTCCCCAAAATTTGCTTAATTTCTGTGGGTTAAAGATAAGTCATCTAGGTTTTTGCAATTATGGGAAGAAGTATGTGTACGCAAATAAAGAAAACTAATGTTGTTATTTGAAAATATAGTCAAGAAGTTGGGTAGTTATACTGCTATTATGTAACAGTCATGCAGTTAATTGCAAATAGAGAAGTAGGTAGGCATTTTCAAAGCGGCATTTACTATGAGATCTTATTGGAAATGACACATGGTTTTCTACTGTTATTCTTTTAGTATATTGCAAATATGTGTTTGATTGCATGAAGAAACTATTGTGGGTTGGATCTTTGCTGATCATTTTATTTTCTATATACTTTTGATCAATGACGTGGATGCTTTCATACATCTTCATTGCTTATTTATTTTAGGTTCTCTATAACAATCTCAATTTTGGAGTACATTTCTTCTCTTACTTTTTGTCCTGGTGCTATTTAATGTACTAGAATGTTCATTGTCCTAACTTGTGGTCATTTGTCATTAATAGCCGGATGACAATAGGAAAAATGATAGAGCTTCTCGGTGGCAAAGCTGGAGTTTCATGTGGAAGATTCCATTATGGAAGTGCCTTTGGAGAGCTTAGTGGTCATGCAGACAAGGTTGAAGACATAAGGTGTATTGATGTTTCTCTTTTGTTCCTAAGTTTCTCTTGCTTAACTGTGCACTTAGTTCTTATAGTGGCATTTTATTATATTGGCAGTTACACCCTCATCAAGCATGGGTTTAGTTATAGTGGCAAAGATTTCATATACTCTGGTAAGTTGCTTTGTCCCAACCAATCTATATTAAAACAGATGTATATGATTCTGTGATAGCTCTCACAGGGATAGATGCTTTCCTTCCAAAACAAAGGCATTCTGTGTATGTATTGAAGAAACTAATAGTGTTATATATGCAAAAGGAAATTGTGATCCATGGAGTTAAATCCATTTTTTTCAGATTGTAAGCAGATATTAATGAGTGCAGTAAATACTGAAGGCACTGGAATGTAGGGTTTTTGAAAAGGATAGATAGTTGTATCCAAGAGTAGCCTGGTCTCTGAGAGAACCTGAAAGAAATGTTGAAGAAGTAGACTCAGATTCTATTGGGCCTAAGCTTGCATAGCAAGGTTGCACACAACTGCCCTGCAATTGCTTGGCAGCTGAGGTTCATTATTGCCTTAATGGACTGGGCCACTTATAAGAAGATTCTAGTTCTTTGTACTTGGGTCATGTGTTTAAGCCAGTGAGGGTTTTAGAGGAATTAGGACTCTTAGCTATATAAGAGAGTCTCTCCTAGAGTTTGATTATTGGTTCTCAGAAGCTTCAATAAATTATGAAGCTGCATCATTGACTGAAACCCTAGTTTCTCAACCATAGAAAGCCTAGTATTAACAAGAAAACCTGGACAGAATCTCTTGTTCTTACCTAGGAACATAGCAGAACTCATATATAGGTCCTTACTTATTGGGGCTGTACTGACCCAAATACAAGTATGTCTAGGTGTTGGATAAGCCCAAGTCCTTCTCTAATATAAAGTCTGAGTCTAGGTTTGATAGAAGTCCAAGTTCTTGTTAGATGTCTGTGCTCTTATACTGCCTTATACTTCAACATTAAAAAAATTGAGAAACAAGCGTCCCTCAAATGATCTATGATATATTTTGGTCGGAAGCTCTTTCTTGGAAACATAGTTCAGTGACTTCATTGTAATTTTAGTAGCATTTCAATGACTTCCCTCCCACTACCTCACGATATATTTATTTAGTTTGGTAGGATGTGGCTGTTTTGGCTCGAGAAGTTTGATTTTGGGCTTAGAATCTGTTGACTTAGTCATGTATCGAATTCAAGTTTTCTGAAGAGTCCTAATTAAATTAAGATTTATATTAAGAAGTAACTTAGTAAGTCTAATCCTTTGCTGAATTTGTTTCTTATTAGAATATTTGGATTAGTAGGATTTTTATTTAAGTCAGTCTTTAACTTTTAACTCAAACTCAATTTGACTGTTTCTATAAATAACCTATTCATCTAAGAGTTTTATAATAGTGAGATAAAGAAACATATCAAAATTCTCAAAACGTTTTATGATGACTAATCTAATTAGTCTCTTATGAGAATAGGTAATATTGGAGTTTTGCTTTCATCATTGTAATCTTTGTTTTTCTTTCTCATCAATACAATATTCTTTATATCGCTTTATAAAGTACGTCATAAACTGAATCACGTAAATCTCTTGTGTTATTTTTTTTCTACATCGTGAATTATGTTGAATATCGATATTTCACGCAACAAATTGATATTAAAGTTTTGTTCAATATGTCAACTACGAAGTTTGATATAGAGAAATTTAATAGAAAACATTATTAAGTAAGAGTTTATCCAATACTTACTCAATAAGGGTTGATAAGTATATTGGAGGACATTAAACTTGAAAATATCGCTGGAAGTATCCGAGAGAACTAAAATGCTAGTGCACATAACATTATTATTCTTAGTCTCATTGATGAGATACACTATCTGTTTTTTGATGAAATATCACCTTCAGATATATGAAAAAAATTGGAGAAACAATATATGAGTAAGTATATTTTAAACCAAATTTACTTAAAACAGAAGCTTTTCAATTTTTGAATAAAAAAAGGTATAAATATAGTTGGTCATCTTAATGCTCTTAATAAATTAGTCTATTAATTATTAAATATTGATGAAAAAATTGAAAATAAAAACAACATAATTATTTTATTGTCTCTACTTTCTTTTCTTGAGAATCTGGAAACTACTCGTATATGGTAATAATTTGACATTTGACGATTTCTCTATTGTCATTTTATATAATGAATATTTGAAAAAGATTGAAGAGGATGAGTCAACACTCAGAAGTATTGATTGTTAGAAGTTGTATCAAAGAAAGACTAATGTAGGTCATTCTAAATCCAAATTTAAAAGAAAGAATTATAGGTACTGTAATAAAATGATCATATAATTGAATAGTATTGGAAGGTCAAAGTGAAAAAAGAAAAAAATCTCAGTTAAAGAATAAGCCAAATAATAAGTGTCAGTTGCTGAAGGGAGTTCTGATGATGATTATGATAATGTTTTTTCTATTAATTCTAATTTTGATCGTTAATATGATATTTTGATTTTTGATTCTGGTTGTTTTTACTACATATGTACTAATAACGATTGATTTGATGACTATAAGTTTTATAATAGTGGTTTAGTTTTGATGAGTAATAATAGTTCATACAAAATGTCGGAATTAAAATAATCAAAATTAAGATATTTGATAATATTATTAGGACTATTACTGGCGTTAGATATATTTTTAATTAAAAAAAAAGTTTGATTTTTTTAGGTGTTTCAGATTCTACTAGTTATAAGTATTCTGTTGAATGTGGAGTTCTTAAGATTGCTAAAAATTTATTGATAGTAATGAAGAATATAAAATATGAAAATTTATATGAATTAGTAGGAAAAATTGTAGAATGTAGAGTAACAATTTTTTAGATTTTTTCTGATATTGCTAATCTATAGTATATGCGTTTTGATCATATGAGTGTAAGGTTTGATTGAATTCAACAAAAGAAAATTGTTAAAAGATCTGAATTCATGTGAATTAGATTTCTGCAAATATTGTTTATATGGTAAATAATCAAAGATAAAATTTAATATCAATACTCATTGTATTAAAGACTTATTGATTATATTTATTCGGATATGTGGTGCTCTTATTTTATCAAAATCTGATACTCGTTATTTTGTTAGTTTTATTGATGATTTTTCTACAAAAGTTTAGATTTATTTTTTGCATCACAAAATCGAAGTATTTTTTATTTTTAAACGGTGAAAAACTTCAGTCGAAAGGACTAGTAGAAAAATTAATATTTCAGAGCTGATAATGGTGGGTAGTACGAATCAATAAAGTTTTTCAAATTTTGTGAAGATGAAGGTATTGAACACTATTTTAGCATTCCAGAAAAACTTTATTAGAATGGTATGGCTGAAAAGATGAATAAAATTTTAATGGAGAAAGTACGCAGTATTCTTAGTGCAGTTAATCTTAATAAGGATTTTTAGACAGAAACAGTCAACACAATATGTTTAATTGTAAATCGCTCTTTTAAAATAATCATTGGTTACCAAACTCTTAAGAAGATACAGACTGGTGACCTTGTAAATTATTTTTTTAAAAAAATTTTTGGTTGTTATGTTTATGTGCATATCATTAAGAATAAGTTAAATACATATTTCAAAAAATATTTTTCTTGATTATGCTAAAGATGTTAAGAACTATCGTTTGTGAGATCTTATTATTTTTAATATAATTATTGAGAGAGGTGTAGTGTTTAATAAAAGTATTATATTAAAATTTTTCAAAAAAGATCCTAATGATATAATTCAAGCGGAGGTGGAGTCTGCAGTTCTTTCATAAGAATATATTTAGGTTGTGTTAAACTTTCAAGAGAATTTTGAGAATCAAATTAAAATTTCTAAAAAGATTCCAATTCGAAAATCTCAGAAAAATATAAAGCTACTTAAAAGATATGATTTTGAGAATATAATAGTTTTTGCTTTATTTATTGACAATGATGATTCGTCTTCTTATAAAGAAACAGTGAAGGATAAGAATTATAGTGGCAAGTTGTTATGAATTAAAAAATGGATTCTCTTCAAAAACACCATATCACTTGATGAAATTAATAGAAAGTAAAATATTAATTGGTTGCAAGTGAGTATGTCAAAAGAAAAAGGATTCTTTTTATATAAATGATGTTAAATTTAAGTCTTGTTTAGTTGCAAAGGGATATTCACAAAAGCAGGGTGTTGAACTTAATGAAATTTTTTCTTATGGTTAAATACATATCTATTCATTTTTTACTTATTTGAATTATTTTTTATAATCTTGAGTTAGAATAAATTGATGTCAAAATTGTCTTTCTGTATGGAGAATTAGGAGAGAAAATTTCTATGCAGCAGTTTGAAGGATTTAGTTAAGAAAACAAAAAACAAAAAAATTATGTTTGTAAGTTAGAATAAATCATTTTATACCTTGAGACAGTCTCAAAGATAATGAAATAAAGGTTTGACAGCTCTATGTTGGGACAATATTTTATTCATTACAAATATAATTATTGTGCCTATTTTAAAATATATGTCAAAATTTTATTTATTATATTACTTCTTTATGTTTATGATATACTTATTGTTGTTTAAGACATTTTTTTACTTAATGATTTAAATCTTAGAATAAAAAAAAATTTGAGATAAAAGATTTAGGTGTCATAAGGAATATTCTCGATATGGAGATTAATCGGAACTGAAAGCATCACAAGTTATGGTTTAGAAAAAACAAGTATATCGAAAAGATTATTTTTCATTTTGGGATGCAAAATTTAAAATCCATTAGTACTCTTGACATTTCACTTCAAGTTTTTAGCTCAACTTGTCTCTTTATAGATTAGAAGTATGTATAAATGGAGAATTTTCAATTCTCAAGTGCTGTCGAAAACCTAATATATGATATAGTGTGCACAAGTTCTAATATTGTACAAACAGTCAGCATTATTAGTTGATACTTGACAAAATTACGAAAAAAATATTAGAAAGCTGTAAAGTGGTTATCCAAATATATCAAATGTATTTTTAATGTTGGTTTATGTTTCGACAGAAATATAGTTCAAGAGGCCCAAATTGTTAGATATGTCGATTCAGACTATGCTGAAAATTTTGATTGATGACGATCCATCATTGGTTATCTTTTCACTTTTTGCGGTAGTTCTATTAGTTGAAGGTGTATTTTACAGTTAAGTATGACATTATTTACAACAGAGTCCGAGTATATAATAGTTAGAGAAACAGTTAAAGAACCTTTATGATTAAAAAGTTTGGTAAGTGAAATTGATTTTTTTTAATATTTTTTTTTTTGCGATAATTAAAGCACTAGACACTCTGTGAAAAACCAAATATATCACGACAGATCAAATCACATAGGTGATTGATTTTATTTTATTCGGGACATTATTGAAGACTGCGAGATTTTTTTATAAAAGATTCATATTTCAAAAAATTCTGCAGATATGTTAACGAAAGTGATTTCGATTGATTTGCTTGAACTTGATCAATGTTCAAGGTTGTTGATTCTATTTTATCGAGTAATGGCGAAGACATCTGTTGAAAATTTAAATTTAAAAAAGAAGAGAATTCGAGTAAAGGTGAAGATTGTTAATTTAGTCATATCTCGAATCCGGATTCCATAGAGTTCTAATTAAATTAGAATTCATATTAGAAAGTGATTTAGTGAGTCTAATTCTTTTATAAATTTATCTTCTACTAGAAGATTTGAATTAGTAGAATTCTTATTTGGGTCAAACTTCTACTTTGACTCAAACTTAATTAGGCCACTTATATAAATACTTTATTCATTTAAGAGTTTTATAATAGTAAGATAGAGAGATATAGATCAAAACTCTTAAAACGTCTTGTAACAGTTAAACTAATTAGTCTTTTATGAGAGTAGGTGATATTGAAGTTTCGTTTTCATTATTATAATTTCATTTTCTTTCTAATCAATATAACATCTTTTCGATTGTCTTTGCCCGTAAAGTAGGTCGTAAATCAAAATACGTAAATATTTTATGTGTTTTTTTTTACATCGTAAATTGTGGTGAATATTAGTATTTTGCACAATAGGAATTTGCAGCTGATTTTGTTGGTTTTTTCTCGTTTTGCTCGGGTCTACTTGTTTCCCAGTAGCCTAACAACAAAGCTTCCAATGCGGATGTATCAGTCAGTTGGCATAACATTGGCATAACATGAGACTTTGTCAAGTCAAATGGTTTTTATATCACTAGATATATGAGGACCTGAGGAAGAGTTTTCATTATCGTGTCTACATATCAAGGATTCTGATGCTTTTGAACTTTTGATTTTCCTACAATCTTGTTTGATTTTAAGGCTGTTCCTGGTGTATTCTCGTCGATTAAATTCCAATCTGATTTCTGGCTTAGTGGCTTGCAATAAGTTGTTGCCATTGCAGAGGTAGAATAGATGTAGAAATGAAGAAACTGAGATTTCATTGATAGGGCTTCAAGAAGAAGAAGACAGGAAATCTGAATTACATAAAACCTAGGCAGACTCCTATATTTATAATCTTTTCTTGACTATTAGTCCCTGTGTCTGTATTGGGCCTAAGTTCATTAACCAAAGTACAAAAATTGTCCCTTAAAAGTCTGGGTCTCATCTACTTAGAGTTATAATAGCCTAATTAGGATGTTGCCAAACACAGAAAAAGTAAGCAGCCAGTTTTCTTTGACAGGTCATTTGCTTGACCTGTAGCAAGGACTGTAGATGGTCAAGGCCAGACCAGGCTTACACAATCCTAACCTCGCTCAGGCTCAGCTGAAGCCTAAAAGGTTGTATGGCTTTGTGCTTGCTTATGCCTTTTTATTTTGAGAATTTTTTAAAGTGCCAAACCAGACCTGGAGCATGAAATTCCAAGCCTGAGAGTGGTTTTTTTTTTTATGTGAAGCTAGGTTGGCTTGGGCTTTTAGGCCAGCCTAGTGGCTCTAGCCTGTTGGCAGCCAAGCTGTAGCCGTGCAATCTTCACACATGCCAACCTATAGTTTATGGAAAATTTTTCTTTTGCCATAATCCTCCAGGAAGTTGAAGATTCATATCAAGCTTAAATGTGGAGATAATAACCATTTCAGTTATTTATTTTCTCAAACAAACATTTCTGTTATTTAACATGAAAATAACTTGTGTTCTAGTACCTTCTCTTCTGGTTTATGTCTCAAGGATGTATTTGTCTCACAAATTGAGACATGCTTTTTTAGAGCTACTTGCTTTTTCTATAATAATAATTTATTCTGGTTGTACCTTTCAGGGATAACGGGTTATCCTCTTCAAGCATATATATTCATGGGGCCAATTTATTATCAAAAGCTTAAGCACATGGTAAAGCCTGACTCCAGGATACAGTTCATCATATTTTATTGTTTTATAACTTACTTCCAAAGTTTGCTAAAACTGTCTTATGCATGCCTTTTCATCCTCAAGGCATAAATTCAATTATGGATATGAGATCCTCCATGATGTAGTTAGTATATTGTAAGTGAAGGCATAAGTTCTGAGTATATATAGGCTTTTTAGTTTCACTGGATCAGGCATTGCAACGGACATAGAAAGTGATGATGTGTTTGCTGATAATATGAATAGATATACATGTGACTCAATGACTGGGCTCGCAGTGATTCTCCCTGCTTCAGTTTTGATACAAATTATGATTTCTAAATTCTATTCTGATTACTTTGGCAATAAATATAAGTTCTTTTGAATTTCATTTTTTATTTATACTTAATTGTACAACACAAGGAAGATTGAACCAAGGGTTAGCCTTGGTCATCATACATCTTTCATTTCTGGATTAAGACGCCATGCACGTGCCACAACCCTATGGATACAGCTGACAGATATGTTAAATTTGTACAGATCTTTTGCCACCTACAAAATTTTCCTGATTTCAATATTTGAGGGTATTTTATACCTAAAAATTGTGGAATAGAGGAATATTGTTGTGTTCTATTGTAATATATCCATGTTTGTAGTTTCAAGGTTGTCTTTGTTAACCACATCTATCAAAGTCTTAATCCATTTTGTGTTATTGGGTAAACTTAGGGTGAGTGCAGTTAAGGAATTTGTAATAAAGTAAACAGAATTTTCTTTCGTACTAACAAATTATGAGACATTAAGAAACTATTTGTACCCCAATCATTCCCATTCATTCTCTTATTACCACATGGTTCCTTTTAAAGAAATTAGTTTATAACTTCAGACTTGCGTCAGTTTTGTCTTTTGAAATGTCCTCTTATTTTACTGAGATTGGGAGATACATGTGGGTTAAATTTTATTGGATTTCGGAAAAAGTAGTTGATCTGCTTATTTCATGGTTCAATATGGCCTTGGAATACTATAGTTCATGGATGAACTAAATTTATCTTTTGATGTGTGAACGATTATAATTAAAAAATGAGCAAAAATTTTATTGCTATTTTTTTTTTTTGATATTCCAGAGTTAATATTTAAGATCTACAACAGCAATTAAAACTGTTTTGCCTGTTTTTGTACCATTTAAGAACAAGAACTGAAAATATCAGTTTTCCAACAAAACAGTTCTGGGATAACTGTGTTATGTTCACCTCTAGTCAAGCATGTGTCAACTGGTAAAGTGGTCTACCTAGTCTAGAGTCTGCTGGACCTCCCACCATCTTCCTTCCCCCAAACCCCAGCATTCTATGATTTCCCGGGGTTGGAATGAATTAACTCTCTAAATGCTTTTACTCAAAATGGAAGTGTGAAGTCTCACCTTGGAATATGTTTTTGATGATGGGGAATAGAAAAAGTAAAGGAAATGTCGTAAACATGAATGCTCTCCGCACCCCTTACTGAAAGTTCACAAACTCTGCAAATGCTTTCACAGATGGATGCTACGTGGAGTTTCATCTTGTAATTACATTTTTGATGATGGATTATACCCTCATACTGACAACTATTCAATTACACAGTATCTTTGATGAATTCCTAGCATATTTTAACTAAATGTAGTTTCTTCATAAGGGTTAGCTGTTTCCCTTTTCCACCCATTTGTAAGGAAATGAATTATGACAACTTATTCTTTGGTTACTTATTGGAGAATTAGCTTTATTCTTCACTTACTGTATTCTGCTTGTTATAGGTCCTTGATAAGATGCATGCACGTGCTAATGGACCTCGAGTGACACTGACTCGACAACCCACTGAAGGAAGAAGTCGCGACGGAGGTTAGTCTGATCACCATTTTAAGGATTATGGTTCGGCTGATACAATAATATTCTTATACAATTTTTTTTCCATTTTGTGGTGTGTTTGCAATTTTCAAATACTTGAAATGACTTTGGTCCACAGGATTGCGTTTGGGAGAAATGGAGCGTGATTGTTTGATTGCATATGGCGCAAGCATGATGATCTTTGAAAGATTGATGCTATCAAGTGACCCTTACCAAGTTCAGGTGATGAAATTCTGTTTTTTGTAAGTACATATATTGCGCCATATTAAAATAAATTTCTCTTCTTTGCATGCACCAACATAATCTTCGAAATAATTATTTCAGCATTTATGCATATCCTCTGGTTAGGAATTTACCAAAAACTATACTATTATTTTTTTTTCAGTCTTCCGAGTATACCAATTCTTGGTTTTGATAATTCATTTTTACCATCAATCACAGTTGCTCCATAACTTCATATGTTTATGGCTTCTGAGAAACAGTGCTAGATGTTTGTGTGAGAGAAATGGATAGGGGTGTAATTGGGCCAGTTCAGGCTCAGCCCTGCCAAGCCCAAGCCAAGCTCGAAATGCAGTAGTCAAACGCGAAGCTGAAATAGTGTACTAATTTTCTTTTTTTTAGGTTGTGCTTGAGCTTCAGGTCAAGTCTATTCACTTTTGACAAATTTTTGGGTTTGAGCTTGACCCAAAGCCCGAAAACCCTAGGCCTGAACCCGAAAAATTTGGGTCCGGCTTTTGGGCTGTCCAAACCCATTGACAGTCTTAGAAATGGAGAAGTATTTGGTTTGCTTTCATTCATACCACTTGACGTGTCTTTCCTAAGTAGCCATTGCAAAATTCTCATGCCAACATGCTATGGCTTTGTCACATTTGTTGTTGCCATCTGCCTTGCTATACTTAGCTATTCTAAGTAGACTTGGCAATTTGGGTTGATGGGTTAGACTCAGATCAAGTCAAATGCATAATATTATATTAAATTAGTCAATCTGAATATGACATGTATATTAAATGAGTCAAATTTATAAACTCACATCTGATCTAATTTGGGTATTTCATTTATTAAACAAGTTGGGTTTAGATCATATGACCTGATCTGACTTAATAATACCCATTTATCATAATTTGATCCGATCCAAATAAACTCGAATTGACTCAAATCGATTTTGGGAGAGTTTAAAGAGTGTTAGACGGAGTTAATATAGTGAGTCGAACACTAAAATATTTTCAAAATCTAAATTGATGATATATGAGTTTTTTTACTATATATATCGAATTTTATTTGTTCAATTATCTAATGTGAAACTAATTCATCATATTTGGCATCATAACAAATCGACCCGAGTTGAAAATCAAGAAGAAATTTGACTTTACTTTCTAAAACAAGTTTGGGTTAATTTTTAAATGGGTTGACTTGACTGATCCGACCTGATTAGTTTTCACAACAGTTTCTTGTGTTAACTGATCCACTGTAACACATTAGGCCTGAGGCATGGCTGTTGTCATTGGAAAGGAAGCTAGACTTCCGGAAGGTTTTATTTTTCTAATAGTAACGAAAATATGTTATATATTCATTAATATATTTAATAGTTTTAGTTAGGTTCCTGAAGAGGTGCCCTATGAAATGGTGCATCTTTTAGAGAGTTTAATGTACTCATTTTAGAGTAAATTCATGACCCTTTTGAAGAGGTGCATGTACCTATAAATAGATGTTTTTTGTAATGAGTAATCATTTCATTTTTTATTAATCAAAGCATCTCTTCAAAAAAAGATTTTCTTATCTTAAAGGTGAATTTTTTTCAATTATCTGTTTTAATTTGGTGGTGGATTCCGTTAGATTAGAGAGCCACTAGTCATCTCTTTGATGAATTTCTCGAAGATGTCAAGCAACACATTATTCCTCGTGATGAATTTCAAGAGGGAGGCGTGTATCTTCTTGTTGTGTTCTAACGACATTTATGTTATTGTCTTCATCCTATCACTTTTGGCATCAGGGCCCGTTTGATTTGAAATCATCTCAAAGTTAGACAACTTAAATTTGTACTAGAACAATGGTGTGCTAGTTCAAAGTTAGGCTGCTTAATTACTGAGATGTATATTCTGTAGAATATTGCTAAGGTTTCTTTTATCTTGTCTTCTCCACTACTTGAGTCTGTACTTCCTGTATTCTCTATTTCTGATAAAACCCTAGTTTTCACAGCAATTTCTTGTGTTAATTAATCCACTGTAGAACTTAGGAAGGCTTGAAAACATGTTTCTGAAATGTTTCAGAACCATCAAGTTGTACAATTTAAAAACCCATCAAAAGCTTTCTGTATGCAACCAAATTATTCAATACCCAAATCCTTTTAGGGTTGTTGCTGTTGATTTGATGTAAATTATAGGATACATTCAGATGGTGTGCATTTGGACATTGCAAACAAAGAAAGTTAGCAAGAGGAAAACAACATCCTTAAGAGATACATTGGATACCACTAGCTTGGTATCTAATTCCAGGTACCAAGAGATAGAGGTGTTCATGTGGTTCTTCTGAGTTGCTTCTAGATTGAAGGAATATTATTAGGGGAGTTTCATACTCACATTAAATGTGAACTAGAATAGTTAACTAGACAATGAATGCATAGTCAGTTATGCATACTGACTTATAGTTAGACAATGAATGCATAAATAAGAACATGTATGTAATTTTCAGCAGCATCTAATGGCTGTCTTTTTAACACTGCTCTGGTGGCCTAGGTTAATGACAGCATAATACCTTCCATTCCTACCTCTTCTTCAATTCCTTATTCTATTTTTCAAGGACAATCTACACAAGATTTCTGGGCCTTCTGGCGAATGAACCTTGGGCCATTCACAATCATTTCCAACTCTTATCCGTAGATCTTCCCGTGATGATAATCGGATGTCCACTTTAACAGATTGGAATTCCGTAGTTGATTGTTGACACACGTGGTTATTTGATTTAGGGATTAGTTCACCACTTTATACAAACTTAAGTTTCTTGGACAATTCTTTTCCTACTTGGTGCTACAGCTGACCTTCATCAAACATCAGTCGCATAGAGAAATGCCAATCTTTATCTTCAATTTCAAAATCTAATATTCCGCTATACTCTTTCATTGTTCCAGGTTTGCATGAAGTGTGGTTTGTTAGGTTACTATAACTACAAGACAAAAACTCCCTTCTGTTCAATGTGCAAAAAGGGGGATAGTGTAGCCTCCATGAAATTGCCATATGCTTGCAAGCTTCTATTTCAGGTAACTATTGATGACAAAATCAAAATTTTTGTTTTTTTTTGCAGAAATGAAATGCTGACATACTGGTTTTCTTTTTATTTTTCAAAACTTTTCTCAGGAACTGCAGTCAATGAATGTCGTTCCACGTTTGAAACTCACTGAAGCGTGACTCACGGTGAGTTGTTCTTCCAAGTGACAGAAAGATGGGAGTTGGAACTTCTTGATTCGACTGCTGCTCAGAAATCTAAATCTGGACTAGATTCCAAAGGATATTTCAATATGATTGCCTTTCAAACTGGTATGATTCTTCACCGGAATCCGGGGCTTGTTTGTTGAATGGTACCATACTATAGAAGGGGAAGGGTCATGAAGAAAGCAGATGAACATTCTCGGTGAAAATCACAGTGATCATAGGAAAGTATTGCGTTGTTATCTGTTTCATAGTAAAAGTCATTTGTTTTGTTCCTGTGATATCCATCCCAATTGGATTTGAATTTCGAGTTTATATATGGAAATATTATGCGGCTTTTATATGCGAAATTTGCACATTTTTGTACTTGATTTTTGAAAACGAATTAGAAGAAGGTTGGCTTGGTTTCCCCTTTTATTGGTCGATATTGTTTATAAAGGGATACACGATTGGTCACGATAGTCAAATGTGGGACTACAAAGGCTTCTGTACTAACTCCAAATCAAAACGTATTAAATTGGCCCACAAAATGTTCCACTAGTTAAGAAAAGAGGCTTCGCGCGCTAAATAATGAGAGAAAAATCATTGGAAGGTCCCTCAGCTGCGATTATACTCCCTCTGCTTTTCGAAATCTGCGAGAAGCTTCTGAAGTCTGATTTTTATTCTTTTTGAATCGCTACGATTACATGGCAAAACCAAAAATATATTAATTAATAATGGGTGTTTAATATTGAATACCACGTATAAAATCTTCAGTACTATTATGAAGTTGATAAAATATTTTCAAGTCTTTGGTATTCTTACGAGATGTATGTTGACTGATAAGGCTTATATTATGCTGAAAATTCTTTGGGTTAGGATGCAACTCTGTATGGGTTTTTTGATTATTTAGAAAAGTTGAGGAATTAAACAGTAAATATTCTTTCATGTATATATGGCCCGGATCCGTTGTCTAGTGAGTCTAAGAGCCAAAGTTGAGAAATCTGGAGTACACTAACACCTACAAGAGTCACAAGTAAGCATATCTTGTGTATCTGATATATCTCGAGTATATCAACTCCTACAAGATTCATGTATTTCACCCTTGTAATTGTGCCTATAAAAGCCAATCAAAGCATCGCCATTATCCAACATCCTCACAACAGTAGTAGCAATAACAACAACAAACCAATGGCTCTTGTTTGCTCCGTCAAGCCTCTCTTCCTCGCATTGCTTCTCTTTCTTGCACTCTCTGCTTCTCTCGCATGTAAGCTTGCTCTCTCTGTGTCTTTCTCTCTCTCTCTCAATCTCAACCTAGGGGGTTATGTTTGCTGAAATTAACATGCGAAATGTTGATATTTGTGCAGCACCTGGAACGCGTATGCTTGCTGCTTTTCAACCTAACCGAGACAAGAACCATTGTACCGATGACTGCTTGCCGACTTGCAAAGTTGACTGCCTCAAGGACGGCTTTGCAGATGGCTATTGTACTTTTGCAGGCAACACATTTTGGTGCTGCTGCAAATTTGCTTCTGACATGCATTGACTGACTGAGATTAAATCTATCATGATCCTAATCAATTGTCACCTCATGTTATGCTTGGGATTTAATAAAATTGACATATTTGAGAGAATAAATATATCACGACAACCTCTTACTATCATATGCTAGCCTTTCTATAACGTTTCTATTTTCCAATGTTGATCGTCATTCTGTCAGATCACTATTAGAACAATGAAAAGAATACTATTCACCAAATAGAAAAAAAAAATGGGATTCAAGTCTTTGTGTGGTGAGATAGAAGACTGTCTTAACGCTCTTCTCCTTCGGCACCATCATACTTGGACAAAATTGAATGAGCTAAGCCACCCCCATATCTGAGCTCCTTCAGGATGGTGACAAGGTTGTAGCTTGTCAACCACGAGACGGCAGGGCAAATTTAGTGTAAGCACCACCTGATGTTAATAATTTTTAGTGGATTGGATGGATTGAATCACGAGTGATCCAATTCATCTAGGACTGGTGGGAGAGTCAAATAAATATTAAATTAGATTAATATAGTGAATTAGATATTAAACTATTTCAAAAATTTAAACAGATGGAATATGAATTTTTTAACTATATATATTAAATTCTATCTAATATTTAATGTGAGATTATTTCATCACACTAAATATTAATAATATTTTTTTTCGTGTGTGATGTGATCATATCAATTTTAATATTCTTAATCAACAATTAAATCAGTGTGTACCGCCATACGGCTTGTCCATGTACCGTTTACAAATGGGTCTTGTTTTAATCTCTAATCCTAAGAGACACCACTATTCGACTTACTCTAGTTATCCAATTATCCGATATAAAACTAATTTATTACACATAACACCATAATAATCTCTCCCTTTAAGTATCATCTAACCATATTAATTTTTTAATACTTTTAATCAATAACTCTTTTATTCGATCAATTTTTCCGTGTGAAACATACTGATGGATTTTTCTCTTATTTTTGATTTTTTTAAGAGAGACCAATATGTGACTCAATTCAATTACATCATCATGGTAATTTCGACATTAAGAATATACACAGCTTTAAATTTGAAGTTTTGATACCATTTATTGAAGAAGTCAGAAGAGTATTAAACTGGGTCAATATAATGTGTTGGATATTAAACTATCTCAAAAGTCTAAAGTGATGAGATATAAGTCTTTTTACTATATATATATTAGACTCTATTTGTCCAATATCTAATATGGAAATAATATATTACATCTGACATTATAACATAGGATAATCTCCACATGCTGATTGTAACACAAAGAACTGATGAAGAAGATTGTTGGTCAACGACTTCTTCAATGCTTAAGTTAAATTTTTATGTAAGCAGATCAGAAGAGAGTGCGTTGTTAGGATTTCTTACTGGCAAATGCAAGTTTATATATATATATCATTTTAACACAACCAAATACCCTTAAGTTAGTTGAACTCTTGGGCATAGTAGAAACTTGAGGGGGCCTGGGATACCGATTGGAGGGCACAAATTTGTTTCATATTTATGAATTTTTTTTTACGTGCATTATACATATAATTTATATTTTTATTGTAATAAATATGAATTGAAGAACCATTTATTAATATAAATAATTTATTTTAAAATTTTTAGTTAAAAAATTATCTATTTTATGGTGAATTTGTAAGAAATCACCTACTTTTTTATTATTAACAAAAAATCACTTGCCTTGTATTATAAATTTATAAGAAATCATTTGGATTAAAACATTAAAAATACTTTATTTTACTTTGATTTTATCAATTAATTTAATATAAAAATTAAATTATCCCCATTTAATTTTGATTTATATAATTATTAAATTAATATAAAGAAATTACTATCTTATTTTAGCTTATATGAAAATTAGTTGTCCGAAATTATAAAATTAAAAATTCAGAATCCGATTTTGTCATATCAACTAGTGATTATGAATGATCAATGAAAAAAAAAATAAATTTTGATAAATTAATCATAAAACAGGCGATTTCTTGTTTAAAAAAATATTTATTTTACATACCAAAAAACCCTTAGTGAAAACATTAACATAAATTATTGATCAAAGGTAATTTTATCTAATAAAATATGATAGTTTAAACTCCATGTTTTTATTATTAATATGGATTTGATTTTTTTTTTTGAAACAAAAAATATTACCTACAAAAATTTTTACTCTAGACTCATGCATAATTATCAAACTTTTAAGGATTTTATGTGACATTTATATTGACACGAGACAGTTAGTCTAAAAAATTAGCCTAGTTACTCAATCGGCGTTTCTATTCATCATCTATGGAGAAACATACTTGAACCTTGTTTCTGGTTTTGTTACAAACGGCATTTTGAGACAATATTTAACATTGCTACATTTCTGATAACACAATGTACAAATGGTAGCAAATGAGACTCAAAACTGGCCAGCCCTGATGTCTCTGTCGATGCGATCCGCATTGAGTGTACCGGGTAGCTCTCTGAAATCTTCATTGAATATTGAATATGCACTATAAAGTCGACCAAAAACCATTGGTCAGAGAATTATTAGACATTAAAAGCACATTGAATCTAATTCACAGGAAGAAGAAACGTCAGGAGGAAAATTGAGGGTTTATTTTGAAATTATATCGGTAATGAGCTAACAAAATTTACAAAAGCATCATGGTCGATGGACCTAACAAGAGATGAATTGGAGATTACAAGGCTTCAGCTCAATGGATTTTTCATGGATAAAACAAAGTCAGAAGAACTAGTACCTCAAATCACCATGTTGCCGCTTTCCAAGATTTACAATTATGATTAGAAACCCTGTTCCTAGTATCTGCATGGAGTATCAAATTCAATCATCAAGCAAAATATCAGATTTTTTATAAACTTTGGATCAATGTTCTATTTTAATGTCCAATCCAGTAGAAAGGAGCGTAGAATATAACTTCAGATGAATTCACCAAAAAAAATGTTCTTATTTTCCGGATCTAGATAAAAAATATCCTTACATATAATGGTCCAAGACCCCATCTGTGTGCAACAGGTGCCAATGAAAACCAGAGAATGATACCAGCCCATGCCTTCAGACTAACGGAGAAAATTGCCATCAATAGGATATCTATTGAAGTTATACAAAAAGTACAGTCATGTACAATCTGAAAAATATTTGTCATTCTAAAATTTTTGTACTGCAGTTAGATGCTTACCAGGTACTCTAAGTTTTTCACGCAGAAAACTAAAAAAATTGCTCTTCCACCAGCTTGCTGATTGTGGAAGTTGGAACTTCTGAACATATAAAACATATAAGAGAAAAATAAATGACACCATAAACTAGTGAAGGAAGTTAATAGGGCACTCACCAAATCATCATCATCGTCATCGTCATCCTCATGGAGATGTTTTGCTGGAGGCTTGGGAATCACAGCAACCATGAGAGAGTCTGGTAAAAAAAAATGCTCTAAGAAATACAGTTACAAAAATGAAGGAAGAAATTAAAATAAACTACTAAATGGCTAAGATTAGATCTAATAATATATGATTTGACTTTTTAACTCGATCTAAATCTAATCCAAATTAAACATATTCAGATTTATTATAATTGAGTTCAGATTGTAATTGGGTTGACCTAATTATGACTCAAAAAAATTCGAATTATAATTAGATTAATCTATATAATCCATTTACAATCCGACTAATCTTTTTATTTATCGGGTCATAATGCATCAGGCTAAATTGAATAAATCCATTACCAATCAAGCCAATTAAAATTATTTAATATATTATTTGACAATAATTTGTAAATGATTTTTTAAATTATTGTTTATAAATTAAGTATTTCCTATTATAATTAATTTCAATAATATTATTATTTTAATTATTTGAAATATGTTAAAATTATTAATAGTAGTTAAATACGTTGGATTGAATTGGATCAATTTGGATCAATTCAAGGTAATTCGAGTCAATCAGATTAATTCAAATCGAATCAAATTACAACCTGTTTAATTAAATAAGTCAATTTAAGTCAATTTGGATCATGACCTAAATCCATTCTGTTTAATAAATAGATCAATTTAAGTCAAATTAAATTACCTGCTTTAAAATTGAATCGGATTTGGATTCAAAAAACTTACTCATTTAATAAACAGATCGGATTTGAGTTGACTCATTTAATGTAATATTATAGGTTTGATTCGACTCAAACCCGACCCGTAAATCCAAATTACCAATTCTAGCTAGAATCCCAACAAAATAAGCCATGAATTTAAAAGAAACGCCTTCTTCCATATTATAATATAAAGAAGAGCTTGTGCAAAAACTTTAGAAGTGAATAAAACTTCTTGACACAACTTCAGTATCCATGATCCTTCATGAATTCCATTTAAAACATCGCCACAAGAGATCACACCATTATATATTTGTAAGACAAGAGTCAAGAAGTCATAATTATGTCCAGGCCAAATTCTTTCTTAGTGGAATTTTGTCAGCTAATGAGTTACAAAAAAATAGAAGGTCATTATTACATAAAAAATGAAGAACACATTAAGCATTACATACAATCCATTTGTTGAAATGGCAACTAACAAATAAGGGATCATTCTTCTTAAACGTAGCTAGTAAAAGAGAATTATCTGGAGGATGCACACAAGACCTGTCATTCATTCAATGAGATCCAACTCCAGCTGCTCATGCTCCTACAACTTCCTTTCAACATTACAGCAGTTCCGATCCAATTCTCCTCCAAATCTGAAACATGTGGCAGTTCCACTACTATTCGTACATATCCAAGAAACTCAAATTGTGATACTCCCCAGGTATCATGTCTACAAACTCAGCTCAAGACAAGGCATCAAGCAAATCTTCTTCCTTTTTGTTTCGCTTTTTCTGTATTCATTAGAAATGTGCTACTTCTTATTAAAAATAGTGGGTTCTAACAACAACGGCACTGTACCATGATGATGAAGATTTCAGACTCACATAAACCTCGAAACGCAAATCGTCATATTTTGCTTAAAAATTTCAGGCTTTTACCACATACAACAGCCTCCTTTATCAATCATACCTACAGAATCCTTTGCTAGAAAAAAAAGATCTGCTGATGCGTCATTATGAATAGCAAATCTGAATCGGAGGTCAAGTCATCTAAACTGGACTGCTTGAACCAGGCTTAGCTAGTTAACCTGACCCCTCCATCCAAATGTGCCCAAGTCCAAACTGGGTCACGGATCACACCTCCATAGCTCAACTAAATGTAAGAAATTGCCAAGCTACAGTACTGCATCAATGGCGTTGCTCCATATCTGAACCACAGTTGTTTGGATCATGTCCTCAAGGTAGAATCGACGTTTGATCATGCCAAACTCCAAAACTCAACCTATCTTGTGGACGTAGCATTTTAGAAGGTGGTCCTCTGTTGAGATAATGTCCTCATCTTCCATCTCCTATTTCACCTCTCGCTATATGACAGAAAATTGCCACACAACGATATGAAGAGTCAGGTGAAATTCTAGAATTGCACTCAAATTAATCCACCAAGAAACCAGGGTATGGTAATTTCATCCCAAGGGTCAAGTTTCCAACTGTGTATATAAGAGGATGCAAGCTGAAAGTAGGGCCTTCTTCTTCTTCTCCATCTTCCTCCTTTCAAAATAAACCTCAACAAAGTCATCTTCTCCCCATACCTAAAACATCACTTTCCTCTTCATTCCCAAGGGACCATGCTTCACTTAAACATCTGAGCTCCCTCACCCGAGCAGGTAGTTAGCATTACGCGTGTGGACAATAAATCAACTAGAGAGGAGGCAAGACTCACCTTAACCTAGAACTAAAGGGCTACAACAAAAGAGTTTTCAATGAGAGTCGGTTGAGATCCTCTCTGGGTAACCATTTGCAATCATGCTGTCAAAATGGTCTCGAGTAAGGAAGCAATCAATGGAAACAACAATGTCGCAACAAGCTTTATCCAGTAATGCTCCAGCGCCTCAGCATCAAATTGTCAGAATCTTATCGGAGTGCACTTCTCAATAATAAAATCCGGCTCCAAAACACATGGAGACAATCTAGGAGGGTCAAGATGCCGACTCAATATCCAAGGTTGAGTGAAATCAATTACTAACTAAGATTCACACAATGGGTCGGGTTATCAAGAATTAACAATGGATGTTACATATGTGTCTGCTACATTAGCAACTAGCTCGATAGGAACGTGGAGCTGATGATCCACACCATGTTTGTCCTGATAGTGCTAGAAGATTGCCTAGAGGTCACAATGTGAAAGGCTAAATAGGTACTGCTCTAAGATACCATCAAGAATCACGTGTATTATCGGGCTGCAGTTCAAAATAATTCAATCAAACTTCTTGATATGTCTCATTCTAGGGACCCTCATTGCAGGCGTATGAACCAATCGCCAAAGACAACACAACTTCAAAGACTTGAGACTGCAGAGAACATCAAAAAGAAGATCACCCAGTTGTTGGATCAAAGACTGCGTTTCCACAGAGTCAACAATAATGCCATATGACGTGCTATGTGCATTGAGCCATTAGCTCTTGGCCAAGCCTCTATAACATAAGTTCTGTCTACCACCTTAGGAGATGTAATGATAAAATTAAAGACTCATTAGACCATATGAGCTCCTTTAAAAAAAATATGCTACTATATGAAACAACGAAAATTACTATGTGCAAGACGTTTCCAACTACCTTATAATGTCTGATAAGGACTTGATTTTTAGTCTACCAAAAGGCTCCACTACAAGCTTTATGGATTTAGAATGTAAATTTATAAATCAATTCATTTCGATTGTATCCAGACGTCGTGACTTATTCACATTGCTAACAATTTGTCAAGCAGATGGAGAAAACTTGCACGACTATCTAGCTCACTTCAATGTGGTCTAAATCCAAATCAATGATCTGGATAGCTCCTATCATGCTGACACAAGCCATAAATGGCCTGAAAACAAGAAAACTTGCTTATGATATATGACGCATAGACTATCATAAATTGTTGTGGAGTTCATGGAACACATCAATGCATAAAAAATGATGATAGCTCAGTGAAAAATCGAGTGCCTAAGGACAAAAAGGGAAAGAAAGGATACATAATAACCAGAACCCGAGAAAGCAAGACCAACAGGACATGAGACCAAAGTTTCATATTTACACTCCACTCAATCATCTCCGAAGACCATCAAAGATCTGTCAATATGGAAATAGCGTAAACACCTCAAAGTAATACAAATTATATTGAAACTACTGCCATGACAAAAACAATTGCAGAAATTTAATAAAAAATTAAAAGATAAATTCAAAAGGAGCACTTGGCTCGTATCATCCACGAAGAACCATAGGCCCAACAAAAGCAGGAGGACGAACAACGAAAGCATTGATTATAAAAAATAAACAAACTACAAAAGTCCCTACCCAAGCTATTAAGGGCTATTTAGCGATGATATAGGAGAATGTGTTACAGAATAGTGGTACCTCAGCTAATGTTAAACATCGGACTCCTACTAGAGGGCAAACACAAACATAGGAGCTCAGCGGCCAATATCTAGATCTTAGACTACATCATGGAGCAGCACGACAAAGCTTTAATCATCGCCACGGTACTCAATGGTTACTTGATTTCGCAAGATGGTGATAGATATTGGAGCGTCAAAAAATATTTTATTTGCAAAAACCTATGACAAGATGAGATATGATCAATCATTGTGGTCCCAACATAGTCAACTCACCAACTTCATTAGGGACTCCCTAAACCGAAAATGGATGGTACACTTCCTTATGACAGTTAGAGAAAATAAAAAAAACATGACAATGTTTACTGATTTCCTTGTAGTAAGGACTAAGTCCCTATATAATCCAATTTTGGGTAGACCAATTTCAAATAGATTGTAGTTGACGGTGTCTACCTATCATTTGATCATACAATTCCTTACAAAGTTTGGAGTAGAAGAGGCCTAAGAGGGCAAAGATACCCTACAAAATTTGGAGTAAGAGAGGCCTATGTAGACAAAAATATGACATGCTATTGTTACACTATATATTGGGAAGAGCAAAGACTTAAAGGAAAAGAAAAGCTTAAGTATGAAGCTTGAAGCAAACTGGAGACCATAGAACAGTTTATAAGCATCATTCTAAATAAGACCATAGGCCATTTAGTGAAGATGAAAGTTGAGCTAGTGAATCCACTCATATCTAAACTGCAAAAGCCCCTCAAGCACAACCAAGACATTCTTATCTTGGCTCCATATAACCTACCATAGGTAAACCCTCGAGTTGCATAGCACAAACTCGCTATTATTGAGGGGTCGAGACCTATAAACCAAAAGAAATGGCATTTTGTTCCCAAATGTCAAAAACTCATAGTTAAAAAGATGGCCAAATCATTAAAGATTGGATGTATTTAAAAGTCCAGCAACCAAAATGATTAGCAAATGTGAATATGATCAAGAATAGTAACAAAAAGTGAATGATGAACATAGACATCACATATCTCGATAGGGTCTATTCAAAAGACAATTACCCACTTACCATGATTGACCAACTCATGAACTCCATTGTAAAGCATTAGCTTTTAAACTTCTTGGACACATTTTAAAGTATCATCATATTCGAATGTATTCTAAAGATAAAAAAAACATCTTTCATCGCAAATTAGAGAATATTTTGCTATGTACTCATGTCATTTAGTTTGAGAAATGCATGAGCAACCTCCCAAAAATGATAGATCGAGTTTTTAAACTTCAATTTGGAAGGAATGTGGAAGTTCATACAGACAATATGCTAGTGAAGAGTGTTTAGAACTCAAGCTATGTCTTTGACCTATAAAAAAGCTTCGACACTTGCAAGAAATATTGAATGAAGTTAAACCCGGAGAAGTGCATTTTTTGGATTACAGTCGGCAAATCCAAACAAACATTCTGAGCATATGACAAAGTTATTGGTCATCTCTTTTAACCAAATCAACCTATGATAGGATTGCACTCAGCCAAACAGTCAATCAAACATAAAGTTTGAATCAAAATCAAAAGGGTTTAACCAATAATAAACAAAAAGTCATTGCCGACGCTATAAAATCAAATGAGATCAACTAACATAAGAAAAAACAATCAATAACAATCTAAAATCAAATAAGATTATCAATATCCTTCTAAGATCAAACTAAATATCAAGATCAATTTTAACGAATTCATCTATCACATCATACTCGATCAAACACACAACGGTGGGATAACAGCAATTATAAAGTCTTCCCGATCCTTTATATTTTATTTTCTTATGTTATAAATTAAAATACTTTAAGTTGCGAAGTAAGAGTATACACTTGAGCTGTGTAACTCAAAATTTAACAAAATCACGTTTCCTGTTTCGTCTCTATTTCTCATTTCTATTTGTATTTGTTAGATTTCTTATTTTCGAATATTCATAATGATTTTTTGGATAATTAACAATAAATATTTATGTCTGTAGAAGTCATGAATCCACAATACTCTAAAAATCTATTAAAACTCAACATTAATTAATTTGTTATCTCGATATTGTTTTTGGGGATTATTTAATTATTCCAAGTGGTCGATCACGACTTCACAAACACATGGCATCTTTCCGCCACCACATGAAATCCGAAGGAATTCAAGCAATAATGACCGCCTCAAATCCCACAACAATGATTGCCCTGAATCCCACTTAGCGCAATTATATCAAAAAATTCACATTATCGATGCCTCGTGTTTCACACACACGAAGCCCAAGAAAGATCTAAAGGTCCATGACACGATACATTGAAATAGTTATACTCAAGCCTTTACCGCTAAGCCTTAAGAGCTCGGCGAAAAGACTTCAAGGGAAATGATGCATCATTCTAAATCGCATATCTAAACTAGATGTCCAGTCATGTAAACCAAACAACTTAAACTAAGGTTAGGCTTAGCCAGTTAAGCTAATCTCTCCATTCAAATGCACTTGAATACAAACTTGAGTCTAGGGATCACTCCTCCACAACTCAAGCACAAGCACTTGCCAAGCTAGAATACTGCACCAACCGCATCATCCTATTTCCGAGTCACTATTGTTCAGATCATGTCCTCAAGGTAGAGCGAACGCGTTGATCAGATTGAACTATGAAAGCTCAGCCCATAATATTGATATAACATTCTAAAAGATAGTCCCCTGCTGAGATAACATCGTTCTACTCTACTTAAGGGTCAAGTTTCCCACCATATATATAAGGGAATGCGGGCTAAAAGCAAAAGGTCTTCTGCTCCATCTTCCTCCTTCCATAAGAAACCTCAACCAGGTCATTTTCTCCTCATTTTTAAAACATCACTTTCTTATTCATTTCCTAGGGGCCATGCTTGACATAAACATCGAAATTTCCTCCTTGGGGCTCTCCCTGGCGGACATAACTGGCTACAAATCGGCTGGAGAGATGGCAGAGTCACCCTAACCCGGAGCCAAAGGGCTGCAACATAGTAAATTCAGAGACTAATATCTATGTACTTGCAACATAGTAAATTCAGAGAATAATACCTATGAACATCCTCAGACCCCTAAAAATCTTTCCTTCCTAATTCCTAATCTCTCAAATTTTCTTCAGAATCATCAATCTCAACTCACAATAAAACCCATTTCTCAATTCAATGTGCATTCCGTTTCCCAATTCAAACGTATCCATTTGACCATTATACCAACCAAAATTCAGGAAAAAAACCATCAAAGAAGCAAAATTCAGTATCAAACCTCCATCTTCGAGCTTCACCCGATCAAGAACTTCATCGCCATCGCCATAATCATTTGTCTTGTCGTGGAGCGTCCTCCCTCGTAGCACGAGCCGGAGCCGCTCCGCCGGGAGCCCGCGCTTGGCGGCTACCAATTTCCTTAGATCGCAAACCTGGGACGCAATTAAACCCAAAAGAAATTGTGAACTTTAGGGTTTCTCGGGAATGAGAGAGCGAAATCTAGGGTTTTGCGGGCACCTTAATGTAGCCGGGAAGCCGGATCTTGCCTGCGGGAGCGGGGCCGATGGCCTTAAGACTGATCTCCACCTCCGGCACGCCGTCGCCGGCCATCGAGAAGACGATCTTGGTTTTGGTTTTGGTCTGTCAGCGCCGGGTTATATTGGATCCAGTTTTGCGGGTTCGGGTCTTTTGCATCCGTTATGAATTTCTTTCTCTTTTGCAGGCATACCCCTACGCATATTACTAATTTGTATTCATTTCAAGGTAATATAGCTTTTGCGGGTTTTTGTTCAAGTTGCATAAAAACCCTCTGATATTCACAATTACGGAGTTGTAATATAAAACCCTATAAGCCATCTAATTATGGAAAACTCAGATTTTGATATTAAATTTTCTATATATCCTACAAAATAGTTATTTTTTTTCTATATCCACAAAAAATTGCAATAGATAATATACCCACAAAAAAATTTTTCTCAAATATTCCTTCACCTTAACATTGTTAACTTTGATTGTTAACTCTACAACAACATATTAAAATTACCATTATACCCTAATTTCATATATCTATATAAAAACATATTTTTATAAAAATCTCATAAAAATTCAAAAAATATATAAAAACCTCTAAAAATATAGAAAATTTTTTAAAAAATCCTTGAAAATATGGAAAAAGATAAAAAAAACCAGAAAATAAAAAAAATCTGAAAGTAAAAAATCACAAAAATCCCTAAATCTATAAAAATATATATATATATAAATATAAAAATATAAAAAATACTGAAAGGTTAAAAAAATAAAAAATTCTAAAAGTATAAAACATCACAAAAAATCTCTAAAAATATGAAAATTGCAAAACCCCTGAAAAATAAAAAAAAACTATGAAACATTTCTTGAAAGTTTAGAAATTGCACAAAAACCCCTGAAAGTATAAAAAATCATTGAAGTTGCTTTGACACTATAAAAATTGAGAAAAAATATTATAAGTACAAAAAATCACAAAATATCCTAAAAATATATAGCAAAAAAAACTTGTAAATTTCAAAAAATTGCAAAAAAAATTCTGTAAGTATATAAAATTATAAAACACCTAAAAAATATAAAATCACACAGAACCTTGAAAGTTTAGAAAATTAAAAAAAATTTAAAAGTTCAAAAAATCACAGAAAAACACTTAAAAGTTTAAAAAATTATAAAACCCCCCTAAAGTATAGAAAATCACAAAAAAAACTCCTGAAAGTTCAAAATATCATGAAAACTCTCCATAGCTTAAGAAAATTATAAAAAATTATTAAAAGTATAGAAAATCATAGAAAAACTGTTGAAAGTTCATAAAATCACAAGAAAATCCTAAAAATTCAAAATATCACAAAAATTTTGTATTTTCAAAAATCACAAAAAATGCTTCAAGTTTATAAAATTATCATTGAATATTCACAAAAAATATTACAAGCCATTGAATCGTGCATATTTTTGTAAGATAACATAATTACCACTAAATATGTAGTATCCATTGAAAGTCATAACATGAAATAGGGGGTGTAAATAAGCTAAGACAAGCTAATCACAGCTCGAGCAACCCAATCTCAACGAAAAATTAATTTTAATAATTATTTTCAACTAATTCATATTAAAATATTTTCTAAAAAAATTAATACTAAAATAATAAATTACCATCATCACATCTAAATCTAAAAAGGAAAATTTTAGTTTTTAATATGTAATGATGTTAATTTATTATTTCAATATTAATTTTTAAATAATTATTTTAATACATTTCAGTTAAAGATAATTATTAACTTTTTTAATTTAAATTTTTGTTGAGATTGAGCTACTCGTGTCAATGATTCTAAGGCTGAGTGAAGCTTGAGCTTGGATCAGCTTGTGGCTTGTTTACACCCTTATTTCATGCTATAATTTTTTTTTATAGATGCTACATATTTAGCAGTAAATATACATGATTAAATAGTTTGTGATATTTTTTTAGAAATATTTAATGATACTTTTATAAACTTTCATGGAGTTTTCTATAATTTTCTGAAATTTCTAATATTTTTTATTTTCTAAAGTTATAAGATTTTTTACGATACTTTGAATTTTTAGAGATTTTTGTGATTTTATCAGCTTGATTTTATGCAATTTTATATACTTTTAGTAATTTTTTTTAATAGTTTTCTTAAGCTTCAAAGAGTTTTCATGATATTTTAAACTGTTAGGAGTTTTTTGTGACTTTTTATACTTTTGGAGATTTTTCTTTCAAGTATTTTTCTATAATTTTTTGGATTCTTAGAAATTTTTTGAAGTTTTTTGAACTTCATGGTTCTTTGTGATTTTATATATTTTAGGGGTTTTATGATTTTATGCTCTTTTAGAATTTTTTTTATTTTTTGAACTTTACGAGCTTTTTGTGATTGATATATTTGTAAGAACTTTTATGATTTTCCATACTTTTATTTTTTTCTTTAATTTTTATACTTTCAAGGCGATTTTAGTGATTTTCTATACTTTCAAGAGTTTTTATACAATTTTTAAACTTCCAAATTTTTTTTTGTGATTTTCTTTATGTTTTAATGGTTTTGTGATTTTATGTACTTTTAGAATTTTTTATGATTTTCTACATTTGTAGGTTTTTTATAATTTTCAAATTTTCATTATTTTTGTGATTTTTTATTTTTTTAGGAATTTTAATAGTTTTTTATTTTTTTTTTAGGGATCTTTTTGCTTTTCTGTACTTTCAGAGATTTTTTTTATAATTTTTAAACATTCAAGGAATTTTTTTATCTTTGTTTTCAGGGATTTTTTGCAAAATTTCTGTATGTTTATAGTTTTTATATTTTTTTAAATTTTTATTATATTTTATTTTAAAAAATTTTAGGAGGTTTTTATAAAAAATATTTTTATATAGATATATAAAATAAGAGTATAATGGTAATTTTAATTTTTTTTAGATTTAACGGTAAAAACTAAAACTTCCTTGAGTTAGAGGGGTATTTCAGAAAGAAAAAATTTTGAAAATATATAAAATATTGGAAGTTTTACAGAAATATAAAAAAAAGCACTATTTTATAAGGATATACAAAAAATTTTCTCTTACAAAAAAAATATCTTGTACTGTGCCTAATATTTACAAACACAAATTTTGGAAACAAAATTAATTACAAGTGATTGTGAGAACGGAATTTTGTTAGATTAACTCTTAGATTGAACTCAAAAAATAAATTGGCAAAACTATTAGTTTGATATTAATAGTTTCAAGCGCAATGTAGCATTATGGAGTTTTTTCTATATCAAGGCAATTTTGATTATCTGCATTTTTTTTAAATTACGTCAATTACATCAATTACATATATGCAGAAAACCCTAAATCTATATTTGAATTTCATCGAGAAGCATCACAAAAATAAAACACCAGGGATGTGATTGGGAAAAAAAAAACATTGTACCTTGCGTGTAAATCAAAAGCTGAGGCTCTCAACGTCCACCCTCCATCCACACAACCCATCACCAAGCCTTCTATCTTTTTCCCATTTCCTCCTCTTCCAAACCTCTATCCAATACAAACCAAACAAAGAAGAAGAAGAAGAAGAAGGAGAAGAAATCCATGGCTCTCAAGCCTGGGCTTCTTCTGCAGCCAATGCACTCAGGGTCTCCTGCAGTGGAGCCAGAGCTCCTCCTCTCCCTCCCTTTTCCTTCTTTAGATGCTTCTCTTCTGGTACTCCATCATCATTTTTTTCTCCGAAATCTCAATATAACAATTTTTTTGGTTTTTTATAAGTACTTTTGCCCCTACATTTGTAGTTTTGGATGGACTGAAGTAAGTTCTTCTCATGAGTGGGTGAAGCATGAGGGCTCTGTTGGCATTACTGACCATGCCCAGGTGAGCACAAGATTTTCTCTCCTTTTTTCCCTTTCTTCACTGATTTGTATTTGTTACACAAAAACCATTTACGTCGAAACAAACATTAGAAGTGCCACTTTCTGCTGCTCGGAGAAATGGCATTTTGACTACGGTTGAAATCTGCTAGCTATGCCTGTTGCTATCAGCAAGTTTGTCTGCTTCATTGTAGGTTCATCCGGGGGAACTGGTGTTTGCGGAGCCGCCATTATGTGGAAGTGCAGTTGCAAAAGGACGCAGCTTTGGAGCAGTGGAGTGTCAAAGCAACAAGTGATGTGAATTCCCCAATCTCCAGTGAAGTCACTGAAGTTAACACCAACTTAACAGAAACAGCAGGCTTGGTAATAAGAAACTTGTTAATCCATTTCACTTATTAATCCATTTTAAACAGAATTTCAGCCTTTTTTCCCTCTTCTAATGGTATAAATATTCTACTCAATTAGATTAACTCGAGCCCGTATGAAGATGGGTGGATGATCAAAATTAAGCTAAACAATCCATCTGAATTGGATTCATTGATGGACTCAAAGGAGTGCACCAAGATTTGCAAGGAAGCAGATGCTCACCATTAGAAAGCAGAAGATCAATTCTGCTTTAGTATGAACTGAACAAAATCTTATTTTCTTTTTTGTCACTGTAATGAAAATGCTTCATGGTCATGAAGTTAAGCCATCTATTTGTTTCCTTTATCATTATTTACTTCTCGCTGATTTCAATATAAAGCTCAGCTGAAACTCAAGTTTTCTGAAGCTGCATAGAAGTACTGAATCAGTTTTGTATCTGAGTTTCTTCAACACTTGTTACTTCAAACACCGATCGATATAAGAAACACGCTAAGTGCATCACAAAACAATATTGCATCCGATACCTGTAGCTCGAGTAAATCATCTGATGAAATGAAATACCTGATGAGGTTTAAATCCAGACCGCCTGTTCAGATGTCACATTTCCACTCTTATTGTTTTCGCCCTGCAATTATCTGTCGGTTGAGGATGAGGCAAGTAGACCATTGGGCATTTAGGGTTCAGCCTATCCAGCCTATAAAGACAAACAAAATTTTTAAATATCTAGATATAAGTGTAAAATCAAGTAACTTTACAGTAATTGTAGAACGAGGCGATCATAACAGAAAAAGTAGCTAAATGAAACAGAACAATGTTTGATCAGATACTTAATGCATGAAATAATTAGAGCAAGAACTCACTTGTCATTCGAAAAGAAAGTAGTGTAGAAAAACCGATATCTCTAGTTTCGCTAGATCAATTCTTAGATACAGCCTATTACAAGAAATATTAATATCAATCACAATTCACGATGTAGAATAAAAAAAGAAAAAGAGAAAAATAATACACAAGAGATTTACATGGTTCGATTTATGACCTATTTCACCAGCGAAAACGATCCGAAAAATATTGTATTAATGATAAAAAAAAAGGAGATTACAATGATAGAAGCAAAACTCCAATATCACTAACTTTCATAAGAGACTAAGTAGCATAACTGTCATAAAACGGTTTGAGAGTTTTGATATATATCTCTTTATCTCACTATTATGAAACTCTTAAATAAATAGAGTATTTATAGAAGTGGGATAATTAAATTTAAATCAAAGTGGGAGACTAATTCAAATAAGAAATCCAAGCCTTTTAGTAAGAAACAAATTCAGAGAAGGATTAGAGCTACTAAACTACTTCCTAATATAAATGCTGATTGCTTGTATAATATCAAATCTTGTGCATACTATAACATACATTAGACTTTCAACAACACTTGAGAATAGAATGTTCTTTATGTATAAATGCTCCTTGTCTATAAAAGGATATAGTTGAGCTGAAAGCTCGAAGTGAACTGCCAAAGGAATATTAACGGATTTTGAATTTTGCATACCAAAAAGAGAAATAATCTTCTCAAGATACTTGCTCTATTTGAGTCATAACTTGTCATACTTTCGGTTATGATCAATATCCATATTAAGAATCTTTTTTGTAGCATCTAAATCTTTCATCTCAAATTTCTTTTTCATTTTAAACTTTAGATTATTAAGTAGAGATATGTCTTGAGTAATAATAAGCATATCATCAATATAAAGAAGCAATATAATGAATAAATTATTGATATATATTTTAAAATAGACATAACAATCATATTTATAACAGATAAAACTTTATCTCAACATAAAATTATTAAACTTTTTATATCATTGTCTAGGAGACTATTTTAAGTCATAAAGTGATTTGTTCAACTTATAGATATAATTTTTCTTGTCTTCTTGGATGAACCCTTCAGACTACTATATAGAAATTTGCTCTCCTAATTCTTCATGCAAAAAAGTAATTTTGACATTAAGTTATTTTAACTCAATATTATGAAAAGTAACTACAATAAGTAGAAAATGAATAAATATGTGTTTAACCAGAAAAAATTTCATTAAAATCAACACCATTCTTTTGTAAATACTCTTTTTTAACTAAACGGGTCTTGAATTTAACATCATTTGTCTTAAAAGAATTCTCTTTCTTTTGAAATACTCACTTACAACCAATTACTCTTTTATTTTATGGTAATTTCATCAAGTCCCAAATATGGTTCTTTTGAAGGCAGTCCATCTCTTCATTCCTAACTTGTCATTGAAAAGAATTGTTATCTTGCACTACTTTTTTATAGAAAGAAGGATCACTCTTGTTAGTAAATAAAACAAAAGCTATTATATCCTTGAAATCATATCTTTCAAGTGGCTTTATGTCTTTTTGAGATTTTCGAAGTGGAATTTTCTTACAAATTTTAACTTGACTCCCAGAATTCTCTTGAAAGTTTAATATACCTTGAATATTTTCTTGTAAAAGAACTGTAGGCTCCATCTCCACTTGAATTATATCACTAGGACCTTTCTTGAAAAATATTAATATTTTATCAAACATTACATCTCTCTCAATAATTACATTAAAAATAGTAGAATCTCATAAACAATAACTCTTAACACTTTTAGTATAATAAAAAATATATTTTTTGGAATGTGTATCTAACTTATTTTTGACAACATGCACATAAATAGAATAACCTAAAATCTTTAAAGAATGTAATTTCATGTTTTTATATATAAAAATTTCCTTCTATATGAATAATAATTAAATACATATTTATATTAATTTTATAGTATATAATATTATTATTTAGTTAAGAATCAATTTTGTTCCTCTTAAAAAATTCTCTAGCTCCACCACTAGTCAAAATATGTCGATCTTCACTTAAAGAAATCTTGCTGTATTAGATCTTCCTCTTTTAGGTTAATTCTACTTGAGAAATTCGTTAGAAGTATACTGACTTTTGATAAGTTACTTGTAAATAATCAAACACCGAAAATAAACAAAGATGATTTCACTTTTAACTATTTTTTTCTCACTTTTTATCAACCAAACAGTCTTGAACTCGAAACTTTTGTGATTATGTCTTGAAGGTTGTTGAAAGGCGGAGCTTCGGTATCCTTCCACCCATTCATTCGCTAGACTTTGGCAGCTATGACTTGCTGCTTAACCAAATTATACCAAAATATAAGTTGGAGTGAAACCTTGCGTTTCATGCATGGTTGAAGAAAAACCTTTAACAGTATACGTGTTTTCTACGAAATGAGCATGATCAGCATACTTGAACTATCTAAGTTGACAAGAAAATCGTATCTTGATGTATTTTCTAGAAAATGAGCCTGAGCACACTTGGCCTATCTTAGTATAGAAGAAAAGCATATCTCGTTTCTCTAATATGCGGTAGCCATGAAAGTGCTGAACCGTATATAATCCAAGAAAAAGTGCACTAAACTCTACCCTTTGGATATAAAACAAATGGGAAAGCATTGGAATATTGAGGGAACAAGCATTAGTGCGTTTGAATCCACCGTCTTGATGTAGGACAAATGCGAAAGTGTTAGATCCTTGGCGGAGAAAGCACAAAGAGTTGTACGCCGAAGATGGCAGCCCATAATCTAAATTTTTTTTAAAAAAAAAATTGCATTAAACTCCTTGAAAAATTAAACAAATAATAATTATAATAATAACTTTTTACAAATATATGGGCAAAAGTAATCTTTCACACATTATTTAACACCATTAATGGAGTTATATGCAATTAATCCAAAAAAATCATGGACTGCAGACATGATGGACCAAGAATGGGCCTCTCACTGAACAAGAGCCGCATTCCAATATGCTACAACCCGCACAACTATTTCATCTGTATATACTGCTTGATTTTGTGAATGCACGTCTTCTCACACTTATCTTACTCGATCAAAAACTTGATGAAATTATGTAAAAAAAATTTATAGAAATCTTTGTAAGTAGCATAAAAAGTGATAATCAGTGTAATCATGGTGGTCTCATTCCTTGCTTTTCAAACAGGCCTTGCATATTGGGGAACAAGGAGAACTGATGATGAGCATGTATCAATAGTTAGAAAAAAGATTAAAAGATTTAATTAAGTTACTAATGATGATCAAGGAGCAACATGAAATGGACAAAGTAATGATGAAAGCAAAACCAAAATTTGATGTTGATTGCAGCTAAGAATGTGAGACATTTGTCGGGTTGGAACAGGTTTGGTAGTCAGTGTTCATGGTCAAATAAGATCTGCATGAGATTTTCTAGGTCATCCATCATGAAGGATAACGAATCAAGAAAGGATCGTTCTACTTGATTTTGTTGTAATTTAATTTATTTCCAAAAAGACACTTACTCGAGTTAAAATTTGTTTCGAAATAAGTTAGGTCTTGATTTAGTTTGTGAGACAATCAGATGCAGAGTTGGAAAATCCAAACAATTCAAGTTGATATGCATTTTACTCATTGAGCGAAAGCAGTGGAAAAATGAACTTTTTGGTTATGAATTCATTATCAGAAATTCTTCTCGGAAGCACGTAGAAAGCTTTGGAATGCAAGGTCACATCTGTGGAGAAGACCTTCAACAACACTGCAGCTCGTGATGCACAAAGCTAGGGTTGACAACAGCTTAAGCCCCACACTATGGCTCAATGCATGGCTGTGGCCACCCAATATCTGCACCTCTTTTGCACAACACTTTCTGCAAACTTATCCAATCCGATCGAATTGCGATTGAGAAGAAGAAACGAAAAACAAAGAAAAAAAAAAGACATTCTCAATGCATGAAGCAGTTCATCAGGAACAGTGAAGGATAGCGTGAGCAAAGAGAACACTAGTAGTAGTGGTTGGCACTCACTGCAGTGCCTTGTTAGGAGCACATCCCTATTTCCAAAAGACTCAATTTAGGTATGTCTAACCAGAGCATGCTTTCGAAGTTTCATGAATTTAATAAACTTCATGGGATCATAGCTTCTAGAAATAGGATTCGATGACAAGGAAAAGTCATGCACGATTGGAATTAAGGACAAATGGAAGCTGGAGATTGATATAAGCTCATGAGGATCTCACTAATGAATACTTAATCTCATTGTGACTATCATGTCAGAGTCCCCAAACTAGGCAGGTTTCAAATGAGCAGGCGAAGCACAAACCACAAGAAATCGGTCACTTTCGTCCAAGGAATCCAGTAACAACGGAGAACAAGTAGCTTTTTCGTTGAGCTTTGGCACACGAAATCCATTAGTGTTGTCTTGTGCCACCTTTAGGATGCCACCAACCTTTGAATTCAGAATCAAAACGAGGAGAAAATGAGAAAAAAAATGTGGTCCATGGCGAGTGATGATGGCTAGCCTTGCACCGAGATCACAAGATCGATTGTGTGAAACTGTGTTTTGTGCTTACTCTCGGTTACTGTCAATGCCGGTCTAGCTCACGTTCGGTCTTGACAGAGGACAGGAAGGGGAGGGAGGCAATGGCTGGTGATCTCTGAGCTGGTGATGCTGATGTCTCATCAAGAAGTGGATTCTGATGAGCAAACAGTGAGATAAATCGCTTTCGATGTCACTTTCTTGGCAAATCTGCAAGGGATAGGCGTGAGAATTCGCATCGATAAGGCGACGAATTGGTGGCTTGCAATGATCTTCTTCTCCACTTATTGGTTGTTTGATTGCTGAAAAAAACTTTGTGTGAAGTTGATAGTTGATAAGTGATGAATTTTTTTCTTGTTCGAATACGAGCACTTGCTTCTCACAACCCTACAAAGAGCAAAGACAGTGCCACAAGTGTTGCGCAAAACATGGATTGATAGAGAATCTCACCTAGCACTGGACTAAATTCCAAGAAACATTAAATCTACATGACATCTCTTCAAAGAATAGACACATGACCAAGAAAAACTTGCTGAATTCCATTTGTTTTTGAGTCCAAGTGTCTACTTTGGTTGCCTCTTTCAGCATTTTCTGAATGAACACTTTGCGAGTTGCGTGTTTGACCCGTTCTTCGAGAATCGGATCAATGCGCATTGGCAATGAACTGTCAAGCAAATGACTCAGACTAGTAGAACACAAAATTTTGAATGATCACTAGCTAGTCCTCAAAATAGCTATTGCATTTCGCTTTGCAATTCTTCCGATAGTTATCTACCTAGAAGAACTCACATCCATTTTTCATGTAGCACATGACTTCGTTAGAGGAAACAGAAAGAATAGAATCTCTGTAGGAGTTTCTGTTGAAGGGTATAAACCCTTGTTAATGGGGTAATTAAAAGGAAAAGAAATGTTCCATCCAAAACAGAACCAACATTTTGGTTGTAGAACATGCAAGGGAATCACTGATTTGACTGATGCATATGGGCTAATCAATCCTATTTGTCTAATCATGGACACAATGGATGGACCTTGTCTTCCACGTTGTGTTCAAATCCTAATCAAAAACAAACTTTTGGATAGTCAAACCTCCGAAAGAGATGCCTAGGAACAAAAAATCTTGTCTTGGTCATCATCAATCACTCATTTCTCGACTTCAATTATCCTAAATTTCCATTTCCACACATGAAAATATTTGGTTGTAAAGGTGAATTTCTAGTTCAAGTAGCTCATTTTGGATGACAAATCTTCAACATTTTGGATTGAAGCAAAGAACAAAACCACCAACTGATGTCTACTTAAAAATATACATATGGTTTTCTTTCATGGAGCCTTGACTTAATAATGCTTGACATGTGAGCTTGAATTTAGCTGGCAGGCACCATTAATGTCGTCGTCATGCTTGACCTTGAGCAAGCTTCTGAGTCAGGGATCATGGAGAACTTGTGATTGGCTTTTGCTTCTCAATGCTTAGCAAGCCGTATGGCGGGCGAAACGTCTGACAGGTTATCAAACTAGATAGCAAGGAACAAGTCTTATCTTGATGGATCTTTTGACAAAGCTTCACCAAGCTTTTGCAAAGATAAACAAGAGAAAAAAAGTTCCAGAAATGCTTCATCTACAGACTGATAAAAGTATTGAACAAACTACAACAAGTGGAAATAGCATATAATACAAATCTTTCCAATTAAATGGTCTTTATATCTCAATAAGAATTCAGCAGAATAAGGCTGACAGAGCTCCAAACTTAATAGAAAATACAAGTGTCTGATTATAATTATAATCATCTAATGCATGGATTTTTGTCAGAAATGCAGGATTTTCATTTCAGTAGAATTAAGTGATTCCACGCATTGCACAAGAGCAGATACTGGCAATTTTTACAGAAAATTAGTGTCTCAGATTCTTCTGTAATCTTAAGGAAGCTAAACCAGAATGTTCCCCTAATCTGGAATTGTTTCCAAGATCTCCTTTTCTATTAACAAAGCAGTGAAGGGAATCCTTGAAACTAAGTGGAAAAAAAGGCTCTCTAATTAGAGTATCTGGTGCTGTAATCATTCAAGAGATAAAATGAGATAAGAGAAGGATGTGCCATATTTACAATGCTGTCGAATATCTGATTAAGAACTAATTCGATTTGTTTTTCAGACCCATCTGCAGAAAGAATCAACAGCAAAAACAAAGCAGCTAGCTACAGTGAAAAGAAGAACCTGTTGATACTATTTATTAACACAAAATATCCTATAAAATATGCCATGTTTACAAATAACCCCTCCGGTTTCCAAGAAGATTAAAAATGAGTTGAGAGCAAAGGAACCTCAAATGGACACAATGGCTTTGGCGGCAGGACTCTTCTTCCCAAAGTGCTTGCTGGTTTCTTTGTTGAGCTTTGTTAATTTTGGGTAATTTTGCACTTTTAGCCTCCCTTGGAAAATTCCCCCATAAATTGTCAGGGGCTAAACTGAAAAATTACCCCCACCCGTCTCTGCTTCTAAATATTATATATTTATATATACTAGTTTTGGCTTGCGCTTCGACAAGTGGAGGCTTGGAATCCACCATCAAATCATAGACAAATCAAATCAGCACCATCCATCTCCTCTCCCTCAACCCTATAAATTGAAACCTCAACCCCTAATGTTTTCCCCCACCATACTCTCCTTCTACCTCCTCCTCCTCCTCCTCTGTTTTCTAGTTTTGGTCATATTCATTTGCTTTCTCCAACAATGGTGGGTGCAATGCCTAGCTCAAAGAAACCCAAGGTGGTTAGCGCAAATGTCCGACTCTTGTTTCATCCTTATTCATCTTTCATTTATAGTTTTTTCTTGTGAGGAATAAAGTACACGGGAACCAGTAGTTTCGTGAAAGATTCGAACCTAAAACCTCTTCTGCTCTGCTTTACAGTTCTACTCTCGCTCATCTTTCACGTCATGCATTGATGAAATTGGATAAATCAGATAAAAGAATCACCTTTGCATGCTATTAAGACTTGAATCTCAGGCTACTTCTTGCTGTGTTGTAAATGGTTTTATTGTGCATGCGTGTCGTGCATGCAGAGCAAGTGCATGTTTTGTTTCTGATTAGTAGAATAAATACATGTTGACAAGCATTTAATATTGTGCGCAGAGACTGAAAGAGAATGAAGAAGCAGGGTATTGTGGTTGCACCATGGATGGCTCGGTTGATATAGGAGGAAGGCCTGCTCTCAAGGCCACGACTGGAGGATGGGTAGCCGGCGGTCTTATTCTTGGTATTATTTTTTTACTAATTAATATTCAACTTTATTATCTTTTCATTATTTTATGTACTCTCTTTTTGGTTAGCGGATGAAAAATTAATTAGCGAAAAAAATCAATTTAATTTACTGGTTTTTCGGTTGTATTGTAGTTTTTTTTTTTACATTCCTCCCTCACTTTAGACGTCAGCAAATCCGGATGTGTTGCATGCCAAGTGACACGTTTTAGAATCTTTTTGGCACGTGTGGCACCTCCTGAGTGGCTGCAAACGGGTCAGGCCCTATATCCAATATATTTTTTAGTATTTCTCGGGAGTTCAGTAAAAATATTGTCGATCGAGAACGAGGTATTTGTGCAGATTTTGAAGTTTGAAGGAGTTAATGAACATAAATTCACAACAATTTTGAGAGTATATATATTACGAATTAGACATATTTGTACATAATATACAAATGATAGTCTTTTAGTCATCAACAATTTAGTTATTTTTGCAGATAAAAGGTGAATTTAACAATAAATTTAATATTTAAAATATTGTATAATTATTGTTAGTTTAGTATTGTCTCTTCCGATTAGGTGTCTAGATGTAGGAGAAAATATTCTTAATATTGTTTTTATAATTTTTAAAAATAAGTCGGATGACCAACATGGTGTGGATGCATGCATGAAACACAGTGAACCAAGGGCTGGCAACACTGGCATTCTTCGGCGTGGGCGTCAACCTAGTCCTGTTTCTGACGAGGGTGTTGCAGCAGAACAATGCCGACGCTGCCAACAACGTGAGCAAGTGGACGGGCACCGTCTACATCTTCTCTCTCGTCGGCGCCTTCCTCAGCGACTCCTACTGGGGTCGATACAAGACATGCGCCGCCTTCCAACTCATCTTCGTAGCCGTATGTTATTCCTAAATATCGCATGTATTCTCTCGTCGTCGTCTTCTTCTTCTGAAATCACACGACATGTTTTTCGTATTTTTCCAGGGTTTGGTGCTGCTCTCGCTATCGTCATATTTGTTCCTGCTGAAGCCCTCGGGGTGTGGTGGAGCCCACACCCTCTGCGGACCCCACTCTAACTTGGAGACTAGCGTGTTCTACATGTCAATTTACCTAATTGCCCTTGGAAATGGGGGGTACCAGCCCAACATTGCCACATTTGGGGCAGACCAGTTTGACGAGGAGGACCCGAAAGAGGCCCAATCAAAAGTCTCGTTCTTCAGCTACTTCTATTTGGCCCTAAACTTGGGGTCCCTCTTCTCCAACACTATCCTGAGCTACTTCCAGGACTTGGGCTCATGGGCCTTGGGATTCTGGGCCTCGGCCGGGTCGGCCTTCGTTGCGCTCGTCCTCTTCCTCGCAGGGACCCCTAGGTATAGGCACTTCAAGCCGGGTGGCAATCCACTCTCCAGAGTCTGCCAGGTGGCGGTCGCGGCGACCAGAAAATGGCGGGTCGACTTGCCGCCAGGTGGCAATCATCTGTATGAAGTAGAAGGAAAGTCGTTTGCAACGAGTACAGGGATCAGAAGGATACTCCACACTGAGGGATTCAGGTAAGCTTTTTTTATATGAATTAAATAAGAATTTATTTGATTTATAGAAGTATATGATTAAACTATGATATTTACATCTATCTCTATTTTTCCATCTCAACCAATTTAAAATTCAATGGAGGAAGAAGATGATGGTGTTGTAATTTTGTGATTCTTATAGGGGTTTCTATGCAAATATCAACAATAAAACTAATTATGTGATTTTGATGGGGTATATATGCAAAAAAACTCAATTTGAAATTTCCCCCTTTGTTAACATTGCCATGCATCACCATGCAAAAGGTTCTTGGACCGCGCTGCCTTCGTCGGCTCCGACGACTTCCCGGCGGCGAGTGGAAAATCGCTGCCTCACCGGGATCCATGGCGGCTGTGCACCATAACTGAAGTAGAAGAAGTGAAGTGCGTACTCCGCCTCCTCCCCATCTGGCTCTGCACCATCATCTACTCCGTCGTCTTCACCCAAATGGCCTCCCTCTTCGTCGAGCAGGGCGCTGCTATGGACCTCACAGTCCTTGGCTTCCGCATCCCTCCGGCCAGCATGTCCGCCTTCGACATCCTCAGCGTCACCGCCGTCATCTTCCTCTACCGCCGCCTCATCCACCCACTCGCCGCCAAGCTCCGGCGAGACCCCCGGGGCCTAACCGAACTGTTTCGCATGGGCGTCGGCCTCGTCATCGCCGTTCTGGCTATGATCTCCGCCGGCACGGTGGAGCACTTCAGGCTGAAGGCCGGCGGCTCGCTCACCATCCTGTGGCAGATACCCCAGTACGTGCTGATCGGCGCATCGGAGGTGTTCATGTACGTCGGCCAGCTGGAATTCTTCAACGGGCAGGCGCCAGACGGGCTCAAGAGCTTCGGAAGCGCGCTGTGCATGACGTCGATCTCCTTGGGGAACTACGTGAGCAGCCTTCTCGTGTCGGCGGTAATGGGGATCACGGCGAGGAGACACCGGCCGGGGTGGATTCCGGCGAACCTCAACAGAGGGCACATGGACAGGTTCTACTTCTTGCTGGCTGCCATGACGGCCGTCGACTTCGTGCTGTATGTGGCATGTGCTAGATGGTATAAATGCATTAGGCTCGAAGGGAAGGAGGAAAAAGATGATGATGATGTTAGTAATGTATAATGAGAGATAAAGAGAAAGAACATTAATTGATTAAGTAGATGAAGAGTAGTAATTACTAAACTAATGTTGATAATTAAGAATAATATTTGACTTGGAGATGACGATGTGAAGGGGAGAGAGCCTAACAGTAGGCTATCTGATTCTCTGGTGATCAACTTTGTAACTGGTCCTCTCAAGTGTATTGTTGAGTCTGTGACTTTGCTTTTGTTCAAAGCATTGTTTCATATAGTTACAACATATTAATTTGTATGAAGTATTTTTTTTAACTTAGTGATTGTATTCGATCATAAGTTTGAGATTTCTGAACATTTAACTGTGAGCGAGTCAGAGTTTAATTGAACTTGATCTCTTGTTTTGGCCTTGTTGTTATATGCAGAAATCGTCTTAATTCACTATTCCCAAAAAAGCAAAAAACAAGTGTCTCAGACAATGCCAAGCAATAAGGATACATGAATCAAGATGCAAGTTTATTGGTCATGAAGAGTTGCTTTGTGCTTCTTGATTTGGTGAAATTAATCCCCGGAGCACAGGGACTGGAACATAGGCATGAGAATGCCATTGAAGGGGATCATGGAGAAGATGTCATTCAAGCAGTGCTTGCTGATCTTGTTGATGCTCTTGCAGCAGTTGGAGGCAAGCTTGAAACTGAAGCCGAGGATGGAGGAAGGGAGCTCCAAAACACAGCCATTGATCGCTGTGATGGATTTGAGACATGAGTTAATCTCATTATCATGTTCATGATCATGATCATGATCATGGTCGCCGTGCTCATGTCCATGTGCTTCAGTTTTGAAGCACCACATCGAAGTCATGGCAAGGAAGATGACGAGCAGAACAGTTCCTCTTGCCATGGCTTGGTTTTTCTTCTTTTTTGGGTTTGTTTTTGGTTGTTTGATTTGGATGTGGTTGATGAGAGGAGGAGGAGGGGATTTGTAGGGGTTTTGCTAATGGATGCATTAAACTGAGATTAAGTTTTTGATGAATGAGTTTATGTTTGGAGTTTGTTTAAGTTGTTGCGTTTATTAGTTGTTAGGTTTTAAGGTTGTCATTGAAAGATTAAGAGGAGTTGCTTGTAATCAAATGGGAGGTGATGTTATTATCTTATTGAATGAACGATTTGCATAGGACAAACGTTGTTTATCCATGACGTTGGTCAGATATTGCAGAGGATAAGCATCATTGATGAGTATGAAGTATCCCATCAGTCATTAGCAGTTCATTTTTTCTAAGTATTTGTCTTTTTCATCTCTGTCTGGACGCCTAGACGTTCTCAAAGCGTGGTGTTTTAGGTTGGAAACTAACCCGTCTGATCCCAAACCTACCGGGGGCTATTGTCAGAGATAAGCATATATTCAAATTCCCTGGTTAATTATCTTCAAGTCATAATTAGTCGATAATGCTTTTGGATTAAAACTGTTGGGAGTTTAAGATGAATTAACACACAAGTTAAGTATATTAGGGTTTGAATACTTACGAATCGGTTTTTTTTTTATGCCTTTGAGCAAATCAAATAGTAATATACATTGACTTGGTTATTAGACATGTGTTTGATATACAACGAGGAACGTTGTTCTGTAATTTTAATATTTTTTTAAAAAATAAAACAGCAATTTTGATTGTATACATACACATGCAAATAAAAATGGAGGTTATATATACGACGAGTCACTAAATTGCGAGATCGGTTCGACTCAAGCCAATCAGTGACTGGAATCGGCCCACACACCGACGGATCGGAAGATCGAGCTCTATTATCCTGACAGTCATTCTCTTTTGTTACTACAAAAATCTCTTCTCGATCCATATTAACTTGGATACCAGAGAGGCCAGACCGTAAAAATAGGTAAGGAGAGATCTATCAGACGAACCAACTTCAAACTATCTCCGTCCAGAAGGTCTGCCTGCTCGGGCAACGTCAATCTACAATTTTTGAATATTTGAGAGGCATATCGCAAATTCTCAACTGAAAGCAATTAAGACATTTGCGAGGGGGATATGCGTAAACATCCCGGCTAACAATCCAACTGATCCGGATGACCCATTTTATACCGTTGGATCCGAATCTCTTCTCCATCGCACGGTCAATAGAGAAGGAAACAGAGTCGGATGAAATTAGGGTTTCCGCCTCTCGCCCTTCTCTTCTCTATAAATAAATCCCCGTCGCCTACCCGTTTCCTTCGATCTCCGCTTCGTCTCTAATTTGTTCTTATTGTTTTTGCTGATTTTGGTTCGTATTATTTGATGTCTTTTATATCTGATTCCGCCGCTGTGATGATGTTCGTTTGCGTGCCGGAGACGGATGCCGATCGCATCGGTTGCTGATGGCTCCACTATTCCTCTAAGAAGTTCTGAGCGCATCTTGCAGATCTGGTTTTTTTTCTCTTCTAATTTCTATTTTTTGCTTCTGAGTTTAATTTAAAGTTTCTCTTTGGGTTGAGACTGTTGAATCCCTAATTTTGGGTTTTTTAGATTTGCAATTTTTGTCGTACTTTCCTTTGTCCATCAGAAGAACTAAAGTTTGCGTAATTTTGACGTGGATTTTGTTGATTTTTTTTATTGGGGCGAGGTGATGCGAAAAATCAGGGTCTGTCAATCCACTGAGATTAATCTGTGAAGTTATTCTTGATATCCCGACAGGTTCTGATCGCCCCTGCTAATTCTTCGTCTTCGGTTTAATTGTTGATCATTTTTATTTATTTATGTTTTGGAATCGGTTCCGGTCCCATTTGGAAATCGAAATTTTGATTAGGGTTTTTAGAAAAGACTATGATTATGAATGTTCGTTTTATTGTAAATTTATGAAAAAATATTTATCTTATTATTAATAAAAATTTTTATTACATTATAAATTTGTAAAAAATATTTTCTTAATTACTTTTTTAAATTTTTTATTTTAATTTAATTTTATCCATTAATATAAAAAATTAAATTATTTTTTTATATTTTATTTCAGGTAATCGGCTTATAATTGAATGTTGAATTTTTATTTTTATTACATTTGACGATTGATTTTTTAAAAATATTAAAATAAGATAAATTATTTTTTATATCAAGTTAATGTTTATTTAAATTAAAAAATTTAAACTTTTTGAATTTTTATATTAATTTTAATTGCTAAAATCGAATTAAAATAAAATATTTTTTAAATATTTTAATTGATATAATTTTTTGTAAATTTATCAGCAAATATTTTAAGATTAAAAAAGAATAGTTTATTTTGGTATTAATTTAAGTAATAAAATTAAATAAAATTGAATGTTTTAAAATATATTAATTTAGAGGATTTTTGGTAAATTTATAATATAATATGAAAATTTTTTGTTAATAATAATAAATAGATGATTTTTTATAAATTCACAATATTTATTGTTAAGATTCTTTTGATTATTTTGAATAATTAAATTTGATTCTTGATCATGTAAAACCAATCTCATAAATTTTGATTATTTCTCACAATTATCCTTCCAAGCAGTTGCAAGGACATATTTTCATATTATTTTATTTCTAAATGTAGAAATTTTAACTTCGTCAAAAAATTCTAAGCGTTTCGAATTTGGGATTTTCAAAAATAAAAAATATTGGGAATCCGGAACCTTTTGTGGAACAAAATGTACATGCGCGCTTCTATTTTGCATAGAATTCAAGTTCTAAAATTGGAACTTTGAAAAATTAGAGGTGTGGGTGTTTTGTTTTCTAGAAATTCTAGATTTTTGAAAAAGTAAAAGTTTTGATTTTTTTTTATTGGATTGGTTAAAAATCAAAATTTATGAAACATTTTCAGTTCACATGAATTACACATTTTTAATAAATAAAATATTTTTATTAAATTTTAAGAAGTTTATATATATTTTAGATATTAAAGATATTTATTTGTAATTAATTTTTAAATTTTAATAACTAAATAATTATAGTTGTTTAAGATATTTTAAAATTATAAGATTAATATGATTACTTAAACTTTTGTGTATTTAAATTTGGTAAAAATATGTTGAATCGATAAATAAGAATTTGAAATTTTGAAATATGTATAAATCGTAAAAGATGTAATTTTTCAAAACACTAAGGTTGATTTGGGATAAACTAATATTTTTTATCAAAATTAACGTTTTAATAATTTAAAATTCGAAAAATTATTTAATTTTTTATAATAATTTAATTTAATAATAATATAAAATAAATAATATTAATTTTATAAAAAAATTCTTGAAATAGGCTGATTCTAATCCTCGTTTCAAACCAAAGGAGCCTAATTTCCGTGTCCTAATTTCAATTTTCCCTGTAAAAAAAAAGGGTCCCAATTGCATTAGAAAGCGTAATTAGATCGTTACTTTTTTTAGTTTTTCTTTAATTTTAGAAAAGCCAATATATTTTTCTCTTCCGAAGCTTCCTCTAGTTACTAGTTAAACAATTGCAATTTATTATATCAACATACTGATTATCTCTCGTATGAATATCTTGTGTTCTCCATTGCGAAACAATTAACTTGTTTCAGCAGATAATACCAAAAAAAAAAAAAAAAGTATTTTAGACATTAACAGACCTACAGTTGTGTCTGATTTCCCCTTCATTTCCAGTGAGCACGTTGATGCTCCCCATCTTCACCATTGACTGCACGAAGTCCCTAAAAAACAGCTGCTGGTTTGCTGCATACTCCCACACAATCCTCGCCACAGCACCATCGAGGTCCTCGGAGACCAGGGCACCATCGCTCTCCAGAAGCCCGTTGCCCTCGAGTACGTTGATGAAGTAATGGTTGTCAAATCTCCTCGAAGTCTTCCAGTCCAGAGGGGCCAGTGCATTGTCTCTTCCTGATTCTGGGCATATCGAGATCAAACTCCGGCGGAATTCCCTGGTTCTTCCGTAGTATTCCAATTCTCGGTATGTTTGCGGGGAGTAAATCCGGCTTCGGAAGCTCAGGCAGCGGGATCTTCCGATCGTATGGCTGCCTGCGGTTTGTCGGTGTTGTATACGTAATTTTGCTATATTTGTAAGAGCGCGGAGGCGCGAAATGTTCTACCTGAGAGGGCAACCAAGTCCCCGACGTCCAGGCCGTGAGCATTGAAGTTGGCGATGAGCTGGTCCAGTGTGAAGTTTGGTGCAGGTATCATTTGATTAGCTTCGCTCAGGCTTGCTACGAGGGAGTCCCTTCGACCCAGCTCCACCGCCCAACCAGGACCGCCTCTCTTATCCCATGCAAAATAGCAAACAATTCAGGGCTTTTTTTGCACATGTGCATGTGAAAAATATGTCGTTTTTGCGATTAATCCCTATATTTCCTAATATTTGTAAAGAACTCCACATTATTGTTGATTTTCGCCAAAACCTTTGTGCGCATTTGAAATTTTAATTTGAAAGTTCCTGAATTCTTCACTGTTTTTACTGTTTAATATGGCTGAAAGATATCCCTAAAGATTCCTTGTCAAATACTGATAGTCCGAGGCGTTATCTACAAATAATTTTTATTTTCTAAATAGTCCAAGATTAAAATTTAAATTAGTGAATTATTTTTATAAATTAAATTTTTAATTAAAATTGGTCTTTATAATAATTTAAATTTTGAAATTTTAATTAATTTTTTTTATAATAATTTAATTTAATAACTGTATAAATTAATTAATATTAATTTTTTTTTTAAAAAAAAAAAAAAAAAAAAAAACCCCTGACACAAACCCCGACCAATTACTAAACGGGTGTAGCACATTTATGAGTAAGACTACTCACAAGTTGAACTGCATCTCTGGCAGCAACGGCGAGGATGTCGGCGCAGGAGACGGTGAGCGGACAAGCCAACTCCAGCGCCGCCTTTATTCGATCGATCACCTCGAATCCCCGCAGCGAATTTGCGTTCGGGACCGCCTGCTTCTCGCTGGCCACATCCAGAGTGTCATCCAGCAACACAGACGCATCACACCCCTGCAACGCACCACACAATAGCGCAAAATTATGTGATCACAGACAGATGCAAACAACGATAAGTCGTCGGAGAGCAGAACCAGAACGAAGCAGTCGTGGAAGTGGAGACGGAGCAGCGAGGCTGCCATGAGAGGATTGTCGTACAATGCGGCCTCCACGTTTTGCCTGATGATGTGCTCAGCGTGGGGGCAGGTTTCGCGGTAGAAGTCAGGATACAGTAAGCTTTGCCCGTGGCCTCTGAGGATTGATACTAGCAAAACCAACAGAACGAGCAAGTTCTTCGCCATTAGAATTCGCAGATTTTGGTTTCCAGCTGAATGCAACTTTATACAGCCAAAGAGTTACACAAATTCCATTCTCTTGTTTCAAAACCACCAGAATGAGTTGGTAAAAGGAGGTTACAACAACTCCAACTAATATGGCCAAGTAACTAATGTCAATATAAGATAAAAGTACTACAATTAATACTCCAAATACATATATACATTTTACAATGTAATTTTTCACCAAAATTGAGCACTAATTTGTGGTGTTCTTCATACATGAAATCTGCAAAAATTACAAACCTTCAGCGAAAAATTCTCTAAACTGACAAGAGTTGGAACTCCACTTGCATTGTTGCATTGTACTTGTTGGGTTTGTCCCACAAGGTTTTGCATGTTGCATCGGAGTCAACCTCATTTTATTTATTTAATTTCAATCTGTCTACTACTGGCTTTGCATCCAACAAAAAAAATGTGGATTGAGAGCTTATTTTTCGCAGTTTATCAGAAGACAAGATTTCCCTGCAAGATAGGAAATGAAACGCAAGCAAGCAGTTGAGCACACATTCGTCAGGGAGCAATAGGTAGTTTCGTCAATAATGACTATTAATTTGTGCCAAAAATTCTTACGTTCATGTATGGTGGTATCCTTTATCCTCACAGCAAAGGGATTGGGAGAAGAAGCCTGCGTTGGTGACATTTAGTACTCTCTGGAGCTTTCGCTGATCAAACACTTCGACCTCTACCACAAAGATAGCGCTGACAGGACGGTGATCAGAGAGGTCAAGCTCCGACCTCCGGTATGAAAGCTGTCTAATTCCTTTTCCTGACCAGAGTATCCTATCACACCTGAATGACAGAACGTGAGACAAAAATAATTTAAGGCATGTCTCGATAGTGACAAATGTGATTGTTGCAATTAACTGAGCCAGCACTCTCAGCTAATCCTGCTAATCATGAAGACCGGATTTCTTACTTGAAATCGACCAAGTTGAAACATGAAAACAAATTATTTAAATGCAGCACAAAAGCAAAAAAAAGAAAAGCCTTTTTCTCATATTCTGCGTCTTTTTTTTTTTACTTGGAAATATAATAATATTAGGCTATAAACAGGGAGGGAGAGTACCAAGCTGGAGATCTCTTCTTTTCACCTTCTGTACCATGTTCCCCGACATAGATGTTGGAATTGATTACATACTTGTAAGTTGGTGGGAAATCAATCAAACCTTCCTTCCATCCATAAAAAATTCTACCACTCCTAAGCTCCTTTGTTAGCTTTTGTAGAAGAATCACGCACAGTTTAGTAAATTTGTTAGCCCAAGTTGCAGTTTATAAACCAAAAAACACTTGTATATTGAAGCAAACTATCATCTCGTGCAGTTACCTGATCACTGTTGAGGAGTTCATCCCACTGCTTCCTTGCAACCAGCTTCCTCACCTCGGAATCCGGCATATCAAGACGATAGTTTAAATCTCCAAACCAAAATATTCTGCTGCTCCCATTAACAGATGCAGAAAACCAATCAAGCTTTTGAAAGCAAAATACTAGAGCTTAAACATCAAATTGTGTTACAGTTTCAATTTTACAACATTTAAGTGATAGCAAACGTAAGTTCTGACCCAAGGCACGAAAAAACAACCATATGGTGGTGAACACATAAGATAAAAACTGGTTAGCTTTATGCATCCGCAGGCAAGAAATGGCAGAAAACCTAGCTAACTACTATGCATATAGCAGAAAGAGGATAAAATTCTTCATACTTGTGGCAAGGTATTGTCTTTGGTTGTTCAGCATCAGAAGAAGCATTGGAAAAGCGGGTGCGCTGCAAGATATCATACACATCAGCATTGCGCCTTTGTTGATCTCCTTCTTTGTGCCCAGAAGTCAGATGACTACAAACAAAGCAGAAGCGATTTTGGAAAAGAGACATGCTCACTGAAACAGAACCCTGCAACACCATTCTATTCCTGATCAAACATTTTGAAAACCACCATTGCTATTTGCTAGGAGTATATGTATTTATATCTTGTTTGTAATTACAAATAGGTGAATACCTATTAGTCAAGTTCTTGACAAAGGGGTGTCTGACTCTTTATTCTGGAATTTTCCAAAAACATTGAAGAGAAAACTACCTATAATGGGAAAGGAAAATAAAAGATTACGAGATTAAAGCCAGATACCCCTTCATCAATGCATGTCATAAATACATATACTCTTAACATGACACAAGAAGAAAAGAGAACAAGAGAGATTGGATGACCTTGTTCCCCATGTAGCCCATGACACCAACACCTACAGGGCATACCTTCAGGTTGTTCACATGCCTCCTCAGCCGCCTTGCCACCCAAACCGAGACATAAATCCCGACCATCTGCTTGCTCACAATGCGCACATACCTTGCCCTCGGCTTCCCATGCTCGTCACTGTACCCATCATCACCTTTCCCTGTAGAAAACTTATCTGAAACTTCATTGAGAGCCGAACCAAAATTCCACAACAATGAAAGGTCTCCAGAGCTGTGATACACTCTCGTCATTCCAACATTGGATTGAGACTGTTGGGGAGTGTCTAGTGAGTACTCAGGCCAGTCTAGCTTGAAATGGAGGTCCTTTTTTGTATTGATTGGATCAATTTGATCATTATTTGCAGGTGGATTGATCTTATTAGGAAGAAGAAATGGAGGAGCACTGTGGCTCTTGCTGATTAACTTTGGTTCTAAGTATTTGTTGAGTGTTCTTCTAATTATGGCTTCCCATTTTGGGATTGGCCTGTTGTCTTCTGCTCCCAATACATTTCCTGCATTCAAAGGAACCACTTCCTGGAAACTGTGGAAAAGAGTTGAATATGAGATCAAATACTAGAAATTAGGTTCAAAATGACAACTGGGATACATATATATTCCACATATAAGGCTTTCTTTGGTAAACTCGAATGTTATAATTCAAAGAAGAGAACATTGATGCCTAACCCAATAATGTATAAATCTGCAGGTTCTGATGTGCAAAGCCACTGGTCAATCTCAAGGTCATCATAGGGTTCTCTGCCAGCAACATTCCATGATCCTATCATCACCCTATTAAGCCAATATAAACAAATAATATCAAGCAATATAATATAATATAACTGAATTCTTTTGGCCAAAGAACAAAATCAAGAAATGAGGTGAGAACTTGGCATGAATGTTCTAATACACTTCAGAATTTCATGGAAAACAATAGGAGTGGAAATTGAAATCCAAACCTCAAATCCTTCTTCCTTATATATTGAACTCGCAACGTTTCAGAGTTTCTTCTCCTAGACCTTGATAATGAACTCTTTGATTGCAATCCTAGATGCAACAAAAGGAATACTGAATTAGGAATCAATAAGTTAACACTTTAGTTTATATTTTTGGCATTACTATCTCAAGAAACAGGTTTAGATGCCCCTTTGAAAGCCATAAAAACCTTAAAGCACATCAGTTTATTGTCAAAAGAAATCCAAAATCAATGAAAACAATTCTCTGCTACAAGGGTAATTGGAAGCATTTATTTGATTCCATCTAAATTTGACAGTAGACTTAGAGCATTAGTTGCATATTGTAATACATAAAACCATATTAGATCACCAAAAACATGAGAAACGCTCAAAAAATAAAGAAAGAAAATGCTTCCACATTAAATCTAACAAATGAAAGAAATTTCAGCAAGCATTCGATTGCAACATGCAAAAGCATTTGACAGCAAAACAACAATCAAGATGCAAACTCAATTTATGATTAATTACATTAATCAGCATTCTTTAACATGTAATATCAAAATGAATCAACTTTACAAGTGAAACATTTACTTTAAATCTGCCGCTACCTGAAGCTTGATTTGGAACTGGAATTTCAGTGTCCACTGCTTTAAAGACCCATTCCCCTCTTACACCTTTTGCTTCTTCAAATCAATTACAATGACAAACCCCATTAGTTAGATCAATAAAACTAATATCACGAACGCAATAATCAATTGAACCTTCATGAATTCAAATATCCACACTATGAGAGCAAGTATAAACATCAAACCATCATCCTCGCTCTCAGTATCGACCTCATCCTCACTGAACTCATGCACCTTCGGCTTGATGTTGAGCCACTTCTTCATCACAATTGAAGGCCAAAATGGCTACAAAATAGGTTTAAAAAACTCGAGAATCTAGCAGCAGCTCTAATGTGCTATATTAACAAACACAAACTGATGAAAGAGCCTTAATTTCACCTCTGTGCTCTTTGACTTTCGGGTTCTCATGCCTGCACAGCCACAGCACTTGCTTGGCCTCTAGCTATATATATACCACTCCTAACTCCAGAAAGCTTTTGGACGAACACACGAGTACACGAGCGTAGATAGTGGTTCCTTTCAAGCATGAGGAGAAGTAGCGATGCAAGGCAAAACATATGGATCAAAGTTAAAGAAAATTTTGTGGTAAAATGCTCCAAGTCGCATTGAAAACAACATCCACTATTAAACTCAAGTTGTCCTTCTCTTTCTATTAAGAGCAAGGTATCCCTATCAACACCTGAAGGGCAGGTTTAATAACTCGACCGCCTCTGTCTAGTTTGACAGATAAACATACAAATATGCATATACATACATATTTTCTTTGTTTTTGCTTTCCATTTTTTTTTGAGAAGTAATAATCTGGACCGTGGTACCAAAGATGTGCATGAGAGCAATGGTTGGTGACAGCTGTGTGTTGGCCCCTGAATTGCAACTTTGGAAGAAGTGGAAGTGAGGTGAGTGAGTGTCTGAACGGGAAGAAAGGCAAGAAGAGCGAAAGGAGAGGACACAAGGAAAAGACCAAAGTGGGCCAGAACGGAATGGATAGAGATCGGAGTTGAAATGAAGGTTAAGGTTTGGAGCCTTTCAGAAGAACTACACGCAGCGCCAAGGATTAAGAGCATGAAAGCTATAAGAGTTGCATTGATTTTGAGCTAATTTTCGCTGGATGTTTTTAGTCCCCTGAAAAAAAGACCGCACATCTTACAAACTTTTATTGCCCTTTTCATTAAGATGTAAAAGGCATGTTTGCCTTATCATAAATGTAGAATCTGCAAATGTAACAGACCTCCATATATATATATATATAGATATATCTGCTTTTAGAATCTGATTAAGGCAAATATTGATAAAATTTACAATCATGGTCACTAATTTGGGCTGTGTCACCTCTCATGCTCATCATATTCAAAACCTTGGATCTCTTTCTGGTTACAAAGAATCTCGATAAGAACAGTAAAACACACATTAAGGGGAAAAAATGTTTATTTCCCATAATCAATAAGGAAACTCAGAAAAGCACTGGTTGTACCAAATATCTGTAATTAGGCCTTTGTTTTCAGAGTGGCAGTAGTAGGGACAGTTACCTACCAACTTTTCGTGACTAATCTATGGCAATAAGATATTAGGAAAGCAAAAGGACACAAATTCATATTGGCTACCGGAACCACCAAGAGAGGACCACCTCCTTTTTTATCCAAATGATGTCTTAGTCACCTCTCCCTACCAAGCCTCTGACAGCCAATAACCATAGATAATATTATTCCCGAAGATCCGATCACTGGAGTTGAATGGTCATCAGTGATCTTGCTAGAAACTATTGACTCCAGCGTCTGTACACTTTGAAGAGATAGTAACAAGTTCAGATTGGCCAAATTTGATTGTCCACTATTGAGAAAATCGAAAAAGTATCGAATCGGAATAATATAGTAGGATAGATATCAAATCATTTCAAAAACTTAAGCACATGAAATAGAGGCCTTTTTCACTATATATAATAGATCATATCTATCCAATATCCGATATTGGACTAATTTATCATATTTGACATTATAATAATTTCTCCTTTTAAGTGTAATTTAATCACATCAATTTTAACACTTTTAATCAAAAACTCTTTTACTCGATCAATTTCACCGTCTAATCCATACCAACGGGTTTTTGTCTCATTCTTTTTATTTTTTAAGAAAAACTAATATGCGATTCAATTCAGTCGCACCATCACGTTAATTTTAGTCTTAAGAGTTTGCACAACTTCGAACTTAAAGTTCTTATACTATTTGTTGGAAGAGTCAAAAGCATGTCGAATTGGAATAATATAGTCAGCCGAACACCAAATCATCTAAAAAACTTAAGCTCATTGACTAAGGATATTATTCACTATATATATTAAACTTTGTCTATCTAATATCCGATGTGAAACTAATTTATCGCATATGACATTATAATAATCCATTACCCTCGCACTTAGGCCAACATTGATCTTTTGAAGAATCCTCTGCAGACAGAGTGCATGACAGCCAAAGATTGGCTGAATCTGATGCAGAAGGATGATGAAATATCAAGGGATTCGTCGTCATCCAATGGAAGAAAGGACCCTTCATTGCTTGGCTGTTTATAGTTGGCTGCAAATCTTAAGCATCTGTGGCACCCTGTCTACAGCCACACACTCCTGGAATCAGTTCTCAGATCAAGTCAGAATAAATGACAGAATTATAACAACAAAGTTACTTTGTAGATATACCCTTTATTATGTTCCTAGTCCCGTGGATTTTTGCCCCCAGATCTCCGAACGTATAGCATGCGTCCAGGTCAAATTTGTCATCTACTGCGTATATAATTAATCTAATGTCATTTGAGGTATGAGTCAAATTTAGTAAAAACAATTGCCGAACATTTGAAAAGTTTTCAATTTCTGGCTGTTTGGTTGGATTTTGAGTGTGTGAATGACTTAACAAACACATCATTTTTTTTCTCAAGATAAAACCACATTATAACTCACTAACAAGAACATTTTCTCCTTTCATTTTGAAGAATTTTATCGTGCTTCAAATAGATAAACATCTAAGACAATACAATCAACTGTTCTAAAATAACAAAATAAAGAACGGAGCATGAAAGCAGCCACAGCTGATGGAATTGTAGCCTTGATATAGTCGAATAAAACACCAAGTAAATGAAAGATCTTACAAAAATATTCTCTCTTCTTTCCCTCATTTGATTCTCTTTGCTTTTCAGTAATCAACAAAATTTAAGAACTGATCAAGCTTCATCATTCTGAAAAATTGAAGATTGAGCCAAGATTGATCTCAGTGGAAGCACAGTTTCAGTATACAAGTGCAGAGAAGTACAGCAGTTGAAACCTGGCATTCGCTGATCTGCATGGCCTAAGTTTCCAATTGATGTCCTCAGGCCAAGAATATATAACCCAAAAAAGGAATAATGACAGTAACATTACATAGAGGTTCACCATAAACACGCAGATTAGATAAAATAGTGTAATCCAATCTGAAAAGAAAATTTCACTTGCAGTCATTACAATATCACAAGTATTGTATATCCAATCTGAAAAGCAACATAATTCTTATGTTTAGATGCTTTGGTATCTGACTATCAAACTCCGCAGCCCTTTGTCTACAATTTGCATTAATTTTGGCTCATACTGTCACAATGTACTGTGCCAAGTCAAAAAATAAATTAAAGGATAAACACCAACACTGGCAAGGTCCTCAGCACTGAGGGGTCTGCAATGCACAACAAATGACACATCAATAATGTTAAATAGTTGATACAAAGTGATGGAAACACAACCAAAAGAAGATTGGAAATGAAAGGGAATAGGAAATCTAAGAATACGAGAAAACAAATTTGAACAGAGGACCCCAACCTGAAATGATATCTATGTAACAATCTGCATGGGGTTTGAATACACATACATGTTGTCAAAATGGATATTGAAACAATCTATCATCGAGAATAATCCAATCAAGACACCTTAGTTGTAAATCAATCCTAATTTTTTTGGGTTAATGAATGGAAAATTTTTGGAGAGCAGATATTACAACACTAATCAATATTAGCTGCTCTTAGCAATGAGGGGGAATAAGCCCATAATTGTTACAAAGCACAACCAAGAATTATTGTCCTCCTAATCAATGAGGAGCTTTATAGAGCTAGTCTCAAAAAAAGACATAAATAAAATAAGGAAAGGACAAGTAGCTCCAGAATGACTTTAGTATGAATTTGAATATGCTAAAGACACACTAAGCAGACCAGGGAAGGTTAATGGGTGTCAAATTTGTGTTCAACTAAAGTCAGGATAGATATGTAGATGGTCTAAGATCTGGGATTTGGAGTATCACCGAAATATGCAAATCAAACAGAGGGACATGGAATGAGAGAGCTTGAAATTCAGCAGGCCAGAAGGAAAAAGCAAAATCAGGGGCTAAAAGGTGCTCAGTTTAAAGATAATGCTGCCAGAACCAGAACATTTAAAGCAAGAAACAACACAAAAGGAAGAAAAGAAAGTGAAAAACAAGTAAACAAGACTTGCTTAAAATATTGCGACATAAATATGAGAATAGGCACAATTAAATATGAGAATATTGCAAGAAAAAAAATAGCACAATTACTGCCACAGTCTATCATAGAACATCCCAACAAACTGTCTGATTCTGATTGTGTGTGTAACCGAAAAATGAAGAGCATGAACCAACAGATTCATTAATAGAAACTCACGGATTGATAACATTTGGCCATTGTAATCTCTTAAGTCTACTATATATTTTGACTCCATCTAAAACAAAATCCTATTTTAGCGGATGTCTTGGACTTTGCAAACATTCAAACACTTATTCTGTTTTAGCGCATGCCTTCAACTTTGCAAGCCACTGATATCTACTGCATTCAGATGATGAACAACAAACAAGGAGAACACTTCAGTCAACCACACTATGGTCCTTATGCCAAATGTCGAAAGATGTTTTAATAGAACAACATAACCTAAATACTAACTTTTTCTCCTTCACTCTTTCTTTGTGTGGAAACCATGGAAACAACAAAGAATACAACATTATCAGCTTTTTCATATGACTTTCTTCTCATTGGTTCCAGATAAATTGCAAAGTTCACAATAAATTTTGTGAATCAAACGTAATGTGTTAGAATTCAATATCTGGTTATTGTGTTTCAGTACAGTATAATTGCACCAGACGAGAGTTCGTAACTCATTATATTGGATTTGAATGTGATACATCAGGTTGTAGGATGACATTTGAAATTCTACAACATATTGTACAAAACAGAATGTAGGCGGTGAAGTTCAAGAGAAAAAAGATATATTTTTGCAAACCTCAAGGAGCAAACATTGAATTCTAGCAGCACAACACCATGTGAACTCGACAAGGAATAATATTAACACAGAAGAATTGCACATGAAAGGAACTGCATTTTATTCAACAAGCATGGAGAAGACCACAAAAGGAAGAGCACTTACCGATTCAGAGATAATTGAAGATGGGAAACATTTTGAATTAGGTTTGTGAAGCCTTGGAGTTGCGAAAATCCCTCTTGAGCTCGGTCACCCTCTTCATGCACTCCGCCTTGGACCTCCCGGGCACGGCAGCCGTTACCTTCTCCCACCTCATCGCCACCTCCTTCGGGAATGCCTTCAGCGCGTTCAGCAGCGCCAGATCCTCCCCGGAGCTCCATCCCCGAGCATCGGATCGCCCATACGCGGCCGCCTCCTCCTCACCCCCATTCTGTGCCGCCGCCACAGCCCCAACCCGCTGGTCCACGGGCTTCCGCTGCTTCAAGAACCGCTCATACGAATCCGTGTCCCCGGGCTTCTTCTCTGACAGTGACTTCCCCATCTTTATCACGCTCTCCAGCCCATGACGCCCCTGGAACGCTTCCTGAATCCGCTCCCATCTCCTCGGCTCTCCAACGGGATGCTTCGTGATCTGCTTCTTGAGAAACTCCAGATCCGCTTCTGTCCACTCTCTCTCCACGATCTTATTTGCTTTCCCGCCATTCAAGACAGCTTCTTCCTGCTTCTTCTCAGATCGAGAAGCGACGACAGAGGCGGTAACGGGAGCTGGGAGCGGAGTGCGGATCCGGCGAGTGGGAGCTCCCGGGGGAGGATTTGGATCGGGATCGGGATCTAGGGATGCATCCGGAATAGGAGGTCCCACACCGACGCGAACGTCGCCGCCGGTGAGGGAAGGAGGCGCAAACGGACCAGCGAAGAGGGAAAAGGAAGTCCAGAACAGGAGGGAGGAGAGCAACGGTCGAGCTCCAGCGAGCGACACGGCCGCGAAGAGGAGGAGCGCCCCGGAGGAGACGCATACTACGGCGTGGAGCTTCGAGACCTTCGGCGGCGCATTGAGATTCGGGCTCGACGAAACCGACGGTCGAGATTGCACGAAGAAGCGTGGGCGCGTCTCTTCATCAACGAAGTCCATCTCGATCTCACGGCAAGTAACGAAAACGTCCAGATATAGAGGACCCACTCGATGGCTTCGACCCGACACAACCCGATCTACCCCGAAAGACGTTCTAGAAGATCGTAGATAGCATCTGACTCGGGATGCTTTCTGTCCCCGCACGAGAACACATGAGCCGTCGATTTCACTGCGATCCAGCTACACCCTGGTGACTTTCTCACTCCCTTTCTGCCCATCTCCCTCCTCAACTCTCCTTCGTCCACGTGGCTGTCCTCTTTCGCATAAACGTGGCAAAGCGCCACATGGGCCGGACCGTTAAACGGGTCGATATCAAACACCCGCTCTGCGGCCCACTCCCCGACAGGCCTCCTCGGCCCGGGCCCACGGCCCCCGATCCCGCATGTGCCGAGCAGCGCGCCCCAAACTTCCAGTCCCGGCTCAACCGGCATCGCCCGCACGAACCGGCTCGCCTCCTCGAACCGGCCGGCCCGGCCCAGCATGTCCACCACACAAGCGTAGTGCTCCATCCCCGGCTCGACCATCGAGTCAAACATCTGCAGGCCCCGGTCCAGCAATCCGGCGTGCCCGCACGCCGAAATCACACCCAGAAACGTGACCCGGTTCGGCTTGACCTCCCCACGTGTTACCATCTCGTCGAACAGCATCAACGCCTCGTCGGCCATGCCGTGATGGGCCAGGCCCATGATGAGGGAATTCCAAGAGATAACATCACGTGACGTCATCCCATTGAACAGCTGGCACGCAGCTGTTATTTCGCCGCATTTTGCGTACATGGAGACGAGGGCGTTGCAGAGGATCGTATCGGTTTCGGGCCGAGATTTTATCATCAGACCGTGGAGCTGGGCGCCGATTTGAAGGCAGGCGATGGATCCCGCGGCTCCGATCAGCGTCGCGAGAGCGTGATCCATCACCGCAAATCTGCTCGCACGCATCTCGGCGAACAAATCGAACGACTCCGGGATCAGCTCGTTCTGCACCATCCCGGAAATCAGAGCCGTCCAGGCCGTCGCATCCCGCTGCGCCATCAGATCAAACAACTTCCGGGCCTCCGCAACATCTTCGCCGTCCAAATAAGCCTTGATCATCACCGTCCAAGTCACGATCATTGTGATCCACGCGATGTCCTTGCAATCGGCAGTGATCTTATCGAACAAGCCCCGGGCTAAATCCAGCCGTCCGATTTGAATGTACCCCTCGATCATGGAGTGCCAGGAGACCGGATCTCGTGGGCTTAGATCAAAGACCCAGTGGGCCCAGCCCATGAGCCCGAATCGAGAGTACATGTGAATCAGACCCTTGGCTAATCTCCCGTCGCGATCCTGACTGTTCATTCCACGAACGGTCAGATATGCGTGAATCTGCATCCCGAGGCGTTGAAACCCGATCCCGGAGCAAGCGTAGATGACGGAAACCATTGTTTCCGAATTGGGACTGACCTCAGCCGTCCGATTCACAGTCATCATCTGCTTGAAGAGCAGAAGAGCGTCCATGTGGAACCCGTTCCAGGCGAACCCGCTGATCATGGCCGTCCACGTCACCACGTTGCGCCTCGGGATCATGACATCGAAGAGCCGGTACGCCTCCCAGATCTCGCCGGCGCGGCAGTGGCCGGCGATCATCGCCGTCCACGAGACCACGTCGCGGTCGCACGCAGGCATCTTGTCGAAGAGGCTTCTCGCGGCGGCGATCTGGCCCTGGGCGGCGTGGGCGGAGATGAGGGCGTTCCAGGAAGCAGAGTTTCTGTGGAGCATTCCGTCGAACAGGTTGCGGGCGTGGTGGAAGTGGCCGCAGTGGAGGAGGGAGGAAAGGAGGGCATTGTGGGAGACGACGTTGCGGGTGGGCATGGCACGGAAGAGGTCGAGGGCCTCGCGGAGGAGGCCGGCGCGGGCGAGGCGGGAGAGGAGGGAGGTCTGGCGGCGGATGTTGTGGGCGAGGTGGGGGGCGATGGTGAGGAGATGGCGAGCGGCGACAAGATCGCGGAGGGAGAGGCAATGGAGGAGGTCGGCCTCGGCGGGCGCGAGGGCGAGGCTGGAGAGCTGAGGGTGGCATCTCATTAGAATGGGGAGGATTGGGTCGGAATGCTTCGGGTTTGCGCTCCAATACAAACAGTGGACACGTCGGAAAATTACAGATGCCCATTCAATGGAGAAACGACGACATGCTACTTCAGATTTTTCATGAATCTCTTGTAGAAATATCCGTGCCCTATTGAGCGGATTTATCGACCCTGTGCAGAAAATTTTATGAAAATGAAAATTCATGCAGTTCCGTCCAAGGGCTTTTTTTTCGGTCGACATTGATTTCATCAAAAATCAATATTTTCAAAACCTGAAAATCTCAAAATTTTGAAAATTTTCAAGCGTTTAATTTGAAGAATTTGAAAATTTTGAAGATAAATTCTGAATTTTCAATTTTTTATATTTAATTTAAGATATTTTAATTTTTCATATTTAAATACTTCGAGGTTTTGAAGTTTATTATTAATTTTATACCGTAAAATATCTTAATATTTAGAATACATTAATTATTAAAATTTTAAAATTAATCACTAAAAAATATCTTTAATATGAAAAAATTTATTAAATATGTCTTTAAGTATTAGAAGGTTTAAAAATTAATTATTAATATTATGTTTAGGCTGAAAAAAATTACAAATTGTTCACTGATTATGAGAGATGCACAGGACTAGATTTTATTTTTCAGACCGAAAATCAAAATCCCTCAAATGAGGGATTTTTTAATTTTCCTGAATTTCATTTTTTCTACGAAATAAATAACAGAAATCAAAATTTTCAATTTTCAAGACTCCAATTCCCTACAAAAACACAGGAATCTATTAAGTCGAACAATTGAGGCAAAGGTGACGGCATTAAATGAAGTTTTCATGCTTTGGAGCTTTTTGATGAGCAAAAGGAAGATGTATAAGTGAATTAGACTTTAATTGTTGGAGGAGTTGAAAAAGTGTCGAAAGAGAATAATACAGTGGATTGAACACGAAATTATCATAAAAACTTAATCTCATAAAATATGGGCCTTTTTCACTATATATATTGAACCCTATTTATTTAATATTCGATGTGGGACTAATTTATCACACCGGACATTATAACAATCTCTCCATTCCGGTATGATTTGACCACATCAATTTTAACACTCTTAATCAAGAATTCTTTTATTTGATCAATTCCACCGTGCGACCCATACCTATAGATTTTTGTCTCATTCTTTTAATTTTTTAAGAGAAACTAACATGCAACTAAATTCAGTCGCACCATCACGGTAATTTCGGTATTAAAAGTTTACATAGTTTCGAATTTGAAACTCTGATACTATTTGTTGGGAGAACCGAAAGAATATCGAAACGAAATAATATAATGGACTAAACACCAAATTACCATAAAAACTTAAATTCATAAGATATGAACCTAATCAGTGACGCTGATAGAAAACATCTCTATCGCCATGACTACCAACTCAAGTAGAATAGCCTTCTCATGTTATTTAATCATTGTTTAGCGTGTCAGATTGAACCTGTGCATCCTACAGAATCATGCCATTAGCTTGTTGACAATACCTGAAGTAAAGCCACAGCAATCTTGTACTGGGCACAAAATAGTCGTCTGTGCTTTAATATCAGCTCCGCGAGATTGATCGATCCTTGGCAAGGGCCAAGAAAGCTTCATCAAAGCAAGACAGTGCGTCAGCAATGTGATTCTGCTCAAGGTGAGCGAGCCCCGTCTCGAAGCATACTGAAGCAGCAGCTTCACAAGGTACCTAAACAATCAATAATTCAAGCTCAGAGGAATAAAACCAACCAGTAAAAACCGAGGAGACTACAGAAATAACAGACAGACAAAGCTTACTAGGCCTGGGCGGACGGCAGTTGGTCCAGATGGTGGACGAGCTGGGGATTTTGCACCAGTCCCTGAGTTGACGCGCGGGCCTTCGAGTAAACTGAGATCAATAGGCTGCGAGGCGGTTGGAACCGCAGGAGTTGGCGCCTCTGGCTGAGGTGGGACTCCACCATCAGGTAGTCCAACAAGCTGGGGTAAACCAGCTGGCTGTTCTGGGGCTTTAGGTGATATTGGACATTGCATTCCCAGTAGGAGCTGATTTGCTTCCATACATGGCTTGAGGGTTTTGAGCAACTCTCGATAAATATGTTCTACCGGGGGAAGAAAAAGCTGCAACCTGGAGTGATGGATTTGTGTTTTGGAGAAAGTCTTCCGTAATCGGTCTAGCACCACACACAATAAATATACTCCACATTTTACACAATTGTTCAATGAAATCAAGAGAAACGAGTATTTTTGGATTACCAAATATGAAGCATCGAGTGTTTTCAAATCATCGGAACGCCGTGAATCTACCATATCTCACTGGGAAACTACTTTTTACGTATTTTTTAAAGAATAAAATTTATTATCAAAATAATAAAAATAAAAAATTTAGACACAATTTGATTTTGGTCAAGATCAGAATTAATAATTTTTAAAATTATTTTTTTCTAAAATTAAATTTTTTTTACATCGCTATTTAATTAAATTATTATAAAAAAATAAATAATTTTTCCAATTTTAAATTATTATAAAATTAATTTTAATAAAAAAAATAGTTTATAAAAATAAGTTCACTAATCAGATAGTGGGATTTTGAGTTTAATTCTAATTTTGAATAAAAGATGTCTTATATCTCTCCTCTTGTAACCATTAAAATATGAATAAGTCTCAATAGGAAAAATAAATAGAGATTAAATGTTAAATAATTAAATAAAATAAGATTAGAATGGGACGTGATGTGAGTCAAAAATTTGAATAATGTGTGAAAAAATTGGAGAAAAACATAGGATAAAATGGTGATTTTACTTCGGGTGGCGGATTTGGTTCACCGGAAGACTTTAAATAATTAAATTGTAAGGTCTCGCTTGTTTTGGAATTAGGATTATGATCAGCTCATTTCAAAATTATTTTTTTATAAAATTAATATTTATTAGTTTATATTATTATTAAATTAAATTATTATAAAAAAGTAAACAATTTTTTGAATTTTAAATTATTAAAGTCTTAATTTTGATTAAAAAAAATACTAATTTATAAAAATAATTTAATAATCTTTATCTTTATTTTGATCTTATCCCTCAACTAAATGCCCCTAATTGCTTTGGAGGAGGACAATTTTATCCATCAAACCATTTTTTATGACACGGGGAAACGCAACTGATCCTGTACGTGGATCTGGGGTCAACGAGAATACGAGTTATGCTCAACCTAATAAAAAATAGGGATAATTACGGGTGACCCCCCGTAATTAGCCTTAATTACGGTTAACCCCACGTAATTTCCGTAATTATCTCATCCCCTCAAATTCGCCCATATTTATCCACAGTCTCCTGAGTGTTATTTAATCAAAATTTTACCAAAAAATTCCGATTTTACCCCGTTATTTTTACACATACACCCCTAAAAACTTATTTTTTATAGTTAACCCCCCGGATTTCAGAATTTTACAAATAACACCCCGAAAGAATTCAGATTTACAAAAACGTTCTCCAAATTCGAATTTTTGCAAATAAACCCCCGGAAATTATTTCGATATACAGAAAAGTCCCCGAAATTCGGATTTTTGCAAATAACACCCCGTCGCGCGGCCGGGAGCGGAGGAGGGGGCCGGCAGGCCGGCCGCGGGAATGGTGGCGGCGGCCGGCAGCGGGAGCGGAGGCGGAGGCCGGGACGCCGGCGCGCCGAAACGCGGGCGCGGACGGCCACGGCCGAGGCCGTTCCGCGCCCGCGTGCCGGGGACGGAGGCCGAAGCCGGCGCGCCCGCACGCGGGCGCGGGCGAGGACGGCCACGGCCGAGGCCGTTCCGCCCCCGCGTGCCGGGGACGGAGGCCAAGGCCGGCGCGCCCGCACGCCGAGGCCGAGGCCGAGGCCGTTCCGCCCCCGCGTGCCGGGGACGGAGGCAGAGGCCGGCGCGCCCGCGTGACGGGGACGGACAGCCTTGGCCTTGGCGGTCCGCGCCCGCGTGCCGGCGGGCCGGCCTCGGCCTCCGTCCCCGGCACGCGGGGGCGGAACGGCCTCGGCGTCCGCCTCCGCTCCCGCCGCCGGCTCGCCGGCGCCCCGGCCTCCGCCTGCTTCCCCGGGCGCGGCGCGGATTTTTGCAAATAACACCCCGAAATTATTCAAATTTACAGACAAGTCCCCGAAATTTTGATTTTTGCAAATAACTCTCCGAAATTATTCCGAATTACAAAAAAGGCCAAAACTTTCTTATATAACCCTCTTCTTCTTGTAGCCCTAAACGCATCTGCGTCGCCGCCGCCGCTGTGCTCTGCCGCTGCCGCCGTCAGTCCATGCGCAGCTGCTGCCGTCGCTGCCCTGCCGGCTTGCCGTCGCTGTCCGCTCGTTGCCTTGCGAAATACAGTGAAAGTTTAAAATTTTCAAATTTCAAATTACAAGTTTATTATTTTGTACATTTAAAAATAGACTACCTTCAATATTTTTCTTTATAAATACGTCTAAATTTTATTTATTTTATAAATAAATTTTACAAATAAGTCATCGAAGGTTTCAAAACTTAAAATTTAAAATTACAAGTTTCATATTGTACATTTACAAATAGACCCCTTCAATAATTTTTTTATAAATAAGTCTATATTTTTAATCATATTTTAAATAAAATTTTTACAAAAAAGACATTAGTGTTTTTTTATATTTATAATTATAAATTTAATATTTACAAATTTAAAAATAGACCATTAAATTTTTTTAAAAAAAATAACTCTAAATTTTTTTTAAAACTAATTTTTACAAATACACCCCTCGCCGGAGGCCCGACGGCGCGCCGGACGGCCCGCCGGCACGCGGCCGCGGACGGCCTCCGCACGCGGGAGCGGAGACGGACTCCGTCCCCGGCACGCGGGGGCGGAACGGCCTCGGCCCCGGCCTCCGCGTGCGGGCGCGCCGGCCTTGGCCTCCGTCCCCGGCACGCGGGGGCGGAACGGCCTCGGCCGTGGCCGTCCTCGCCGGCGCCCGCGTGCGGGCGCAACGGCCTCGGCCTCCGTCCCCGGCACGCGGGGGCGGAACGGCCTCGGCCGTGGCCGTCCGCTCCCGCGTTACGGCGCGCCGGCGCCCCGGCTTCCTCCTCCGCTCCAGCCGCCGTCCTCCGCCTCCGCTCCCGCCCGCCCGGCCTCCGGCTCCGCTCCCGCCGCCGGCCGCCGCCTCCGCTTCTGCGGCCGGCCGGCCGGCCTCCTCCTCCGCTCCCGCCCGCGCAACGGGGTGTTGTTTGCAAAAATTCGAATTTGGAGGACTTTGTTGTAAATATGAGTTCTTTCTGGGTTTTATTTGCAAAATTTCGAAATCCGGGGGGTGAAATATAAAAAATAAGTTTTTAGGGGTGTATGTGTAAAAATAACGGAGGTAAAATCGGAATTTTTTGGTAAAATTTTGATTAAATAACAATCAGGGGCTGTGGGTAAATATGCGCGAATTGGAGGGGTGGGGTAATTACGGAAATTACGGGGGTTAACCGTAATTAAGGCTAATTACGGGGGGCCACCCGTAATTATCCCTAAAAAATAATTCTCCGGATTCAACGTGAATATTTCCTAAAAAATAACAAAAACTTGTCTATTTAACACAGATGGGACAGATCCCAATGCACGCAAATTAAAACGGATCGGATCAGGCTAGACAGCGGTCAACCCGATCCGCTTCCCAGCTACCATTTCCGCGTGGCGCCCGTCCAAACCAAGAAGCCTCTATTCTTCAATGGCTACAAGGCCCAGAACCCGACCGTCCTCCCGCTACATCCAACGTCTCTACGTCTCCCTCCGCCGCCGCGGCCGCCGCCCCGCCGGCAACCACCACCACCACCACCTCCGAGAAGAAGACGACAGCGAGGACGAAGACGATCCTCCTCCTCTCAATCTCCACCACCCCATCCTTCGAGCCATAGACTCCGCCCCCACCCCCTCCCGGCTTCTCGACAAAGCCCTCGCCCAGCTCTTCCTCTCCGGCCTCCACGCCCACCCCCTCGCCGCTGGCCGCGCCGTACTCAAGCTCGCCTCGTCCTCCTCTTCCCTTCCCCGCGCCCTCGCCCTCTTTTCCTTCGTCCCCTCCCCGGACGCCTTCTTCTCCAACACCCTTCTCCGCGCCTTCCTCCACCTCCGCGACCCCCTCGCCGCCTTCGGCTTCGTTCTGAACCATCCCTTCTCCCCCAACCACTTCTCCTTCCCCCTCCTCGCCAAGCTCTTCGCAGAGCTCCGATTGCATCGACACGGCTGCCGAGTTCATGCTCAGGCGGTGAAGATGGGGTTCGAGGCCGATGTGTTTGTTCGGAATGCGATGATTCATATGTATTCCTGCTTCGGCGATGTCGCAGCTGCTCGCCGGATTTTTGGCCTGGGGTTCGAGCTGGATTTGGTGTCTTGGAATTCCATGGTAGATGGGTACGTGAAGAACGGGATGGTGCGCCTCGCACGCGAGCTCTTTGATGAAATGCCCGAGAGAGATGTTCTCAGTTGGAATGTGATGCTTTCCGGGCACGCTGCAGCGGGCGAAATGGCCGCCGTCAGGCAACTGTTCGATGAAATGCCGGAGAAGGATGTCGTCTCGTGGAACACAGTGATCGACGGGCATGCGAATCTCGGTGAGGTTAAGCAGGCACGGGAGCTGTTCGATGAAATGCCGGAGAGGAATTTAGTGTCGTGGAATGTGATATTGGCCATGTACGCGAGGATCAAGGATTACAGGGAGTGTCTGAAGGTGTTTGATGCAATGATAGCCGTTGGATATGTGCTGCCAAACCAGGCCACATTTGTCAGCGTTCTTACTGCATGTGCAAATCTCAGCGACCTCGAACGAGGCAAATGGATCCACTCATTGATAACCATAAAACCCGACGTCTTGCTCTCCACGGCGCTCTTGACAATGTACGCCAAGTGTGGCGTCATAAATGAGGCTCGGAAAATCTTCGACCAAATGGGCGAGCGAAGCGTCGTGTCCTGGAACGCCATGATCACCGGGTACGGTATGCACGGGAACAGTGAGAAAGCGCTCGAGACATTCCTGGAGATGGAAAAGCAGGGTGTAAGGCCCAACGAGACGACATTCATCTGCACTCTGAGCGCCTGCGCCCACGCCGGAATGTTGCTGGAAGGATGGTGGTGCTTCCACAGGATGATCCGGGTTTACAAAATACAACCCAAGGTTGAACACTTCGGCTGCATGGTGGACCTGCTTGGCCGGGCCGGTTTGCTGACGGATTCGGAGGAGCTTGCGAAGCAGGCGGAGCAGACACCAGCTCTTTGGGGGGCGCTGCTGTCGGCTTCAAGAACACATTCGGATTGCGAGCTCGCGGAGATGGTGAGCAAGAAGATGATGGAAATGGAGCCCAAGGACATGGGGGCGTACGTAATATTGTCGAACACCTATGCGAGTTTGGGGAGATGGAAGGACGTCGAGAAGGTGAGGGAGATCATGGTGAGAAATGGCGTGCAGAAGCCTGCCGGCGTTAGTTTGGTAAATTTGGGTAGTATGGGTGTCGAGAATGTATCGGCGAGTAGGAGAAGCATGGTGTACTCCATGTTGGGTGAGATGGGTGCTCGCTTCAAATCTTCAGCAAGGGTTTCAGTCTTGTGCCCCGGCAGTGCAGGGTTTCACTCATAGATAATTAGATATTCAGATTTACGGTTTAGAGAGTAGGTAAATTCGTGCGAGTTAATTCAATTTACACTCTTTAGATCATAGATTTGAGCATTTACAGTTCAAATCTATTCCTTCCCGCCCTGTTGGAGAAAGATTAACGGTTTAAGTGGCTGTCGCAAAATCTTCTTCGGGGAATTTTGAGGCAAATTAAGTTGCGATTTTAGGGAATAAAAATAAAAAAAAAAACTTGATTGTTTGTATTATTTTTTTTCGTTTTCGTAAATATAAACAAAGTTTTGCAATAATGCCATCAAACTTATTTTTTGAAGTTAATTAGCAAAACCTCGTGAACAGTTTTTAAAATTTGCAAAATATGACTTAAGTTAGCATATTTTTATAAAATCTATTCCAAGCAATTTATATTAAAATTTTAAATTTTGATTTCGAAATCAATTTTGATATTCACTAAATTGGTATGTTTTGATTGTTTCTACTAAATTTAATTTATTTTAATTTCACTAAAATTAATTTTAAATTTTTTGACTAAATTTTAACTTTAAACTTAAACCCATACCAACACCCCTGTGCAAACCCGTTCTCTCGCCTATTGTTGCAACACCAATTCTTTCCACCTCTTTTTGTTTTGGTCACCACTTCTTCGCCGGGCGCGCCAGGCCCCCCTGTTGCCGTCCCCACATGTTGCCTCCGACTCCCTCGCCTCCGGTAGCGCTTTCCTTATTAGGGGTGCGGTAGTGCTTCGAGCTCACCATTAAGGCATGTATTATGTTTTCAACCAATCTACCCATCCAAAGACCAAAAAATAGTCAATATATTTTATGTGTATTTGTAAAAATAAATTATCATACTAACCATTACATTTAATTCATATCGAATTTCACTAACTAAATATATCCAAAGATAACAAAATTCAAAAAAAAAAAAAATCATTCACTAGTCAGGCTAACATTTAAATATCAAAATTTTAATTAGATTATTTTTTAAAATTTTAGTCTCGATTTTGAATTTGAGCTTAATCTTGATTCCGAATCGAATGATACTTAAATAAATAATAAAATATAATATAAAAAATAATATGTAAAATGAAAAATATTATATTCTAAAAATTAGAAACTAAATTTTAGATTAAAACGCTTCGAATTAATCCGAAATTAAAACATTTCACCAAAACTTAAAACTTGATTTGTGTATCAGATGTCCAGGTCATTATTTTGAAACCAAAATCCTCAAAATTCATCGCAAGAAATTTAGCATCTGACGTCCATGTCACCAAAATATTATAATTTATGTGCCTATCCAATAAATTTGGAGCGTTGGATTGGTGATCGACGGTGTTTTATACGCAAAACTCATGTATATAACAATTTCAAAATTTTGCGGGTGTTATTTGTAAGTAATCCCACAGGTCTATTCTCGCTTACCAATCCCCATCTTCTTTTGATTGGCTGGAGAACCGATCCTAGAAGACAAACTTTGGTAGGTAAGAATTCTATAATAAGAAAATGATAAGCAGAGAAGCCAAACTAAAAGTTCTATCACAGGCAAATTTAAGGTTGTCTTGAGTTCTTGTTTTCTCCAACCTTGGTTCTCACTTGAATTGTGTTGTATTTAGAATAAATGTATTTAAATAAATTTTTTTGCAGATATTGTGTGCCATGCCTGTGGTTGCTTTAGAGAAGCCAACAATTTGTCTAAGTGGAGCGCCCAATGTGGGGAAATCATCTTTGATTCCTATACTTTCTACCAGGAAACCAGAGGTAATTTTTTTTTTAATTTCAGATTTAGATGGTATTGTAGTTTTAGTGGATTTTTTTTGTATTGTGCTTCCCATAATTTGAGACATTTTGCTATGTCAAGTGAGTTGCCTGCTCCAATGGACAAACAATGAATCAATACATTGCTATGAATTGTATACAACAAAAAATATTGTAACTTGTGGGTTTATTGAGGAAGTCAAGTTCCTGCTACTTGAGTAGAGGAACAATTGTTCATACTAAAACTCAACAACCATAAAATTAGAAGAAGAATCGAAAAAAATAATAATAATTATACACTTCATTAATAATAACATATTACATATTAATTCAATATAAATAAATCAAGTCTTATATATGGACTTGGTACATGCATAATTTTTATGAAAATATGGATATATGAGAAGTATCTAAAAAAATATTTGATCACTATTATTTATGTTAGTAAATATAAGAAGTTATCACAATAGTTATTTTAAGTAATTTTCTATCTCAACATTCTCTCTTAAAGTGAATTTTTAAAAACTATGAAAAATTTGATATAATTTTTTCAATTGGATTCTTAACATTTCCCGAGGTAACTTTATATTACTTACCTACAATGGTAAATGTTGTTGCTTCTCCTTTCATCATTTTCTACCATTTGAAATATTTCATAAATAATATTTAAATAATTTTTACCAACAAGGTAAGACTACATGCATTTCTCATTATGTAATTAAAGAAGATAAATATAAATATTAATTTTAGGACTCTGATACCATGTTGAGAAAGGCGAGTTCCGGTTTATCGAGTAGTAGAACAACAATAAAATTAGAAGAATAATAAAAAATGGAGAATAGTCCATGTGAAATACAACTCAAATAAATTAGATCTTATATATGAATTTATACATGCATAATCTCTATGAAGATATAACGATATGGGGAGTATTTGATTATACTTGACAACTATTATTTATCCTAGTAAATATGAGAAATTAACACAATGATTAGTATAGAAAATAACTCTTTGATGATTATAATAACTATCTATAATTTTCACAAAATCCACTTCAATCTCAACAAGATTGTGATGCGTGCCACATGTAGTTTCTCTATCGTACTTTTCTTCCTAAAACAGCTGCTTCTATTATAATTTGGACTTATTTTTCTGGCTTGTTATTCATCATGAACCGTGCTCTTACCCTTTGGATCACCTTACCAGGACATGACCAATCCACACTCTTTGACTGAATTTGATTGATATTATAAACTGAATCTGCTTTGACATGTAGAATTTTAAATAGGGTTTGATGGGATTGGTTGACAAGAGTCTACGTGGCTAAAGAAGTGATGACATGGAACTGAAAGTTTAGAATTGTTTAAAATTTATACATTATGTTTTGACTTGTGAAATTACTTTTCATTGGATGCTTTGAAGTCTCATTTCCCGTCTGTTCTAGCGTCTGTTTTTTTTAATTTAATTTGTGGATATGTTTTTTTCAGCATTTCATTTTTTTTCAGGTTTGCAATTATCCTTTTTACAACAAGAGGCATTCTGATGGGTCACATTGTTTTAAACTACGAGCGAGCGATCTCAGGTATATGTTTCTCATGCTCTATTTTTTTTTTTTTTTAACTTTTTATAGTTATGAAATCACTAAAAGGACTGAAGAGTTTTGAGTGCAGGTTACTGACGCTTCTCAGAAGGCATGATGGTAAGCCATCTCAATGCGTTTGCTACATGAATTTGCATGTTGGTATTCTCAGGTGCTTCTCATCTTGATTGTAGGACTTGATCACATAGATTGTGACCGGATCCGTGCCAGATATCGTTATACAGATGATGTTAAATCTTGTACGATCCTTTATCGTTTATTGTTGATTTTACTGGTCAACAATAACATAAAGTTGATTGTTGGTTTGAATTTTCCATGTCAATTATCAAAGCTTCAGAGTTGTGGATCCTGCAGTTTGTGATATACAAAGAAATAAAAGAGGTATAGCATAACCTATGTGGCTTGATGTTTCAAAATGTGATCTGCTGCAAATTCCACCACTTAAAGTGCCTTAGAAGACAGATGATTTGGGAAAAATATAAAAGGTTTGGACTAGATGGCGCCATCCCAGTTTCAATGAAGAAGGAAGCCTGTCTTCTAGAGGTTAACTGCACAATCTAGAACATGTTTTTTCCATAATATTACCATAAAATTGAGATTAGCCTATTTATCCTCATTTTTAGCTGAAGGAAAGAGTACCTCTAGGGGTTCACTTTGTAGTGGCTGTCTTTGTTGTTTCCTTGAATCTGGAGCTGCAACTTTTTTTTTTGGCAGTGAGCAATCCTATTACCAAAGCTCGCCACATTAATTGGTTTAATTTATTTTTGATATCTTGTAAATGATGAGATCGAGATGTTCTCAGATCCGTACGAGGAAAAGGCAACTCTCGATCAGATCAACAATGTCCTTGTCACTCTGATACCCAAAAAAGAGGATGCTACCGTCTAAAAGACTTAAGAGACCCATCCCATCTGCTTGTTAAACTGTCTGCTCTAGATTTTCACAGAAGTAAAACAGATTTAAACTAACAACTGCCAAAACTTCACAAAAAAATTGCCTGATTTAACCTACCATAGTAGAGCTTTGAAAAGAAGCATGCCAGATGATGATCAGAATAAAATAACCAACAAATTACACAAACTAATACATGTATATCACAGAAAAATACAGAACTGGCATGATATCTGGTCCATCTCTCACCTTGCCCAGGACACCGAGTCTATCTCATCCCTGGCAGATTTGTACAGCTCAAGCCGTTTAGCACACTGCAGCCTGCGCTCCATGATGGCTGGATCCTCATCCAGGAGCTTTACCAGCTGCTTGCCCTGTATGGGATGCACAATTTTCATCATAAACTTTTATCAAAAAAAATAATTATGATCTAGATACACTAAAAACTGGAAGGCAAAGGTTTTTCTCTGTGCATCCTGCAAAAGTTGTATTTGCATGTATAGCATTGCAATTTGCAAACAGGTTGGAATTATGTGCTTATATCCATCTATGCTGTTACATTTTAAAAACATTAAAAGTCACCACCAAAGAGGCATATATACACAGAAAATTCAATGGAATCATAATCAATCATATATATCCTAACAAAACAAGGAATTTCATGTACTTTTACAAATTTGCAAATATATACATCCTCGAATAAAAATTTTATAGGACTATAGAAAGAAGACCTTGAGAGTATCTTGCAAATATAGCTAGTGAAATTACTATATGGTTAAATGCAAATGTAGGAGGAGAGAATCTACATTCACCACACATGGTTAATAGGGACCAATCACAAAAGGTTATATCTATTCATAAAGATATCACACTTTCGCATGGGTAAATACCTCCCTAAAACTTTGTTATGAGCAAATTAATTCGTGAAATCTTTCTATTTGCATATCCATCCCTGAAATCATATATGTGCTATCAAAGCCTTCCTGTCCCACTATTTCATTGTGTTGTAGAAAATCATTTTTTTTCTTATTTTCCTGTTTTGCCCACTGAGAATATCAAAACATATCTCTTTTGAGATCAAAAGAAAGGCATGGAAAATCACCATAAAGAAGCAATCAATGAAAAAGAGAGCAAACAAAAAGCCAGAGGTTGGAAAGATTGGATACCTCTTTTTTGCCCACTTGTGTGTAGAAGTAATTGAGCAAGGACCGGTTGGCTTCTCTAACCTGGCAATAGACCACTGCCTTCGGGATCGAGTTTCTGAGTGTCTCTGAAACCATTGATATATAGGAAGACACATTTGAACCAATCCGCCTGAAATGTGCCTCACCATATCTGTCAGCATTTGCTGTAGCTGGATTCCCTCCCTTCTCTACCTCTTGTGGAAGCCTCCGAAAGAAGTCCACCGTTAGATACGACGACTCCATGTCAACCAACCGAACGGTCGTCTTCCGGCCATCTTCGCGGAATGTCTCAAGTGCTTGGTACGAGGCTGCCGCTAGTTCGGCTTGGAGAGTAGGGAATCTTTTCAGCTCCTGATCAGATAGCTAAACAAGGTTATTTAATAGAAAAAACAGGGAGATTTCACAATACATCTCTACATTTTAGTATTTGTGGAAAACCAGCTGCATTCATTTGGTGTTTTAGCCAGAAAAAAAAAATTTCCAATTAACCTGAGTTGTTGTTAGTTAGTGGCCATTGAAATAACAGGAACTAAAATATGCCCTCACACCCAAAAGACTTTTTTCTCCTTGTTTCTCTCGTTATCCATGTATACCTCTGCATAAATTAGGCATTGGAGTGAGAAACAGGGTACAAGGAGATAAAAGCAGCAACAAAGTAATTTTCTCATAAGGCCAGCATACTATCTATTTTGGCTAGCTCCAGTTAAGGTTATGATAGTAGACTGTCTCTGCAATGAAAAAGAAAAATGAAGTGTTCTCAATCTTGTTTAACCACTCACCCGAGTCTCTCCAATCGACTTCCTCACTAGTTCCTTGAGAACAAAGTGCACCTGTGGCATAACAGCTCAGTATACATTAACCAAGCAAATTTTATAATCAAGTGCAGTGGAAAGATGCCATACTGCGTCAACTGATGCTTCGGCTGGGCCTCTAAAATAACTTAGGGCACCTTCAATCAGGCGGCGGTAACCTTGCTCGGGAGCAATTAAATGGGGCTGATAACCATCTGCTTCTGAGACCACCTTCCTCACATTTTGCAGTGAGAGATAACGGTCAAATGGTAGTTTTTTTAGTGCAGCAGGAAGTTGATTATCAAAAACCCCATAGATTCTATCACCACCAGGTCGGCTATGCTCAAATAGACACATTTTAGAAGAAGACATAACAAAAGCAACAATTCAACTTATCTCAATAGAAATTGCTGGATGCAAAAAGAAGATTCATAGATGTAGTTAAAATGCTTCAATAGCAGCCAGTTTTGTCTTGTATGTGAGATTGATGTAATGCAATAGTGCTGTTTGTTTTTATCATAGTTTGCACCAAGGTTAAGCAACCAGCAACAACGCACGGAAGGCTGTTATGGCTAATAAAAAATTGCTTCAATGGAGAACAAGAAAAGACACATAAGATTTATGTTGCTAGTCAAATCAGGTTGCATTTATATTCTTCAAGACCACATATTATATTCTGTTGTATCATAAACGGATAATTGGGGACAGAGACAAATTTTTATTTGCCAAAAATATTGTGATATAGAACATTGTTCAAAGGACAACACAGAACCAATGCTCAAAATTATACACTTTAAAGTGAAATGCAAACACAATGGTTCATAATGGCTCAACCCTCATTAAGTACTTAGTGATGCATGCCCATTGTGAATGACATATCTGGAATACAAAGTTAGAAAGAACATTGTTTTTTCGATAGAAAAGCTGTTTTGATAACGCAACATTAAATTCAGAATCATCCAGCAGAGGCTTGAGTGAACTATATCAAGAACTCAACAAGCAATTTAGCCATCAGTGTAAGGAATGCTCACTACATTAAACACCAAAAACAAAAAAGATGCTTTGAGAAATAAGATTAAGGTTGATGATATTACCCCCCATCAAGATGTTCTTTGAATATCTTGTCAAACGCACGACAGAGTTCTAAAATCGTATATAATTGAGCCTGAAAACACAGAAGGAAAAAACTATTTAAGACTTCTTAGCATAAACTTGTCAGTTGGGAAGATAGCAGGGAAGTCCCAGGCATAAGCGCATTACCCCAGCATCAACAGCAATGGGTCTGCCAAGATGGTCCATCTCAGATTCGAGTTCGTCAATACTTTTATTTATCAATGATGTGATACTTGGAATCCTTGCTCTAATCACAGACTCCAGATGCTGAAACACAAATTTTATGTTCTCAAAATTTTGCAATGAATCCATACAAAGAGTACTACATTATGCCCTTCAGCCCTGGTACCTTGGAAAGTAGTTTAGCCAGATATTCTGAACCCATCTTACTGGCTAAATGTGAATAGTCAGGACTAGTTGCAAAATACTCTTGTTCCTTTCTTCGGGCAGCAATCATATCGACATTCTTATTTATATCTGCTTGGGAGCGATTAACAATTCCAACCCAGGGGTGCTGCAACCGGTAAGATCTTCCTTCAAGAACCTAATAACACCATAACAAATGTTTGCAATTAGTATAATGACCAGTGAAGGAGGAAAAACATGATGACCTCTAAGCTTTGGTTCTTTGTAGTTCTGCATATAATAAACATGGAACTGAAAGAAGCTACAAACTTACATCAAGAGCATTTGTTCCCTTATCCATCAGATCAAGCTTTGTCAGCACTCCAAATGTCCTTTCACCTGGAAGTAGATGAATTTTAAAAGTTCAAACTTCAGGGGAAAGCTAAAAATCAGTTTAGATGTGGAAAAATATTGGGAGAGAATGAAATTAATTTGTACAAATATAGGTAACCTAACACTAAAGAATCACCCCTTTCTTTACCCTCTCACCATATTTGTAAATATGGATATTGCAACATAAATTAATACTATTACTGAGGTTATCAGCCCTATCACTAACATCAAAAGGTTAATATTACAATTGGTTACAAAAAGTACAAAACCAATAAAAAAGATTTTGCCATATGATTATTGATTAATAAATCTCATGACCAATATCATTATCAACTGTTGTCAGAATTAATGCTTCAACCAAGGAGTTTAATTTTGTTGGGATATTGCAATCAGTTCTACCTGTTGGATCAACTTCTCGGGCAAGCTTAATTGCATCAGATGTTGCAATGTCTTGGTTTGCCGGAGATATTGCCAGTATAATGCAGTTAGGCTACACAAAAAAAAAAAAAAAAAAAAGCCCAACGTGAGCAACAGATAGGACAGCTGACAACTTTGATGTGAAAGAAAGGATTTTCTGAAATTGAAAAACACCAGAAAAAATAACAGTATTGTGATTGATCTTAAAATATGGAAATTTGTTTGATAATGGATTGACTGATTGCTTTTTAAAAGAGTAAAGTGGTGTAAAAGAATTAAAACCATATAATCAAGAAAATCATCATCAACAAAAATACAGGAACCATGACTTTTTGAGTGGTTATCAGATTATAAATGCAGGAGGAAAAAGGATATCTGATTAACTTGAAACAATACACCAGTAACCATGATAGAGCTTAACCATATCCCTTGTCAGGCCTAGTAATTTAAACATACTCCAGAAATTGATATAGACGCAATCTTATCACCAAGAAGGTGCTGAAAGTGGACCATGTAACAAATGTCCTCATCCAACCATTGCAAGAAAAGTTTCAAAGAAAAATTAAATTGGTAAAGAGGAGTATCATAGAAATTTTATCTAACATAAGCAAGCAACTTATAATTTCTATTGGCACAATAAAAGTTGCAAAAGTTTGCAGTTGAGTACAAGTATGCAGAGTAAATGAACATATTTCAATAGGACCTGAATCGAATCTCTTATACTGTTGGAAGTCTTATGATTCCATTAGCATGACGCCTCTGCAATATTAGCGCAGAGAAGCATCAAATCTTTTCTCTAGATGGAGCTAAAAATCCTAAACAAGACATGAAACTCCTTTCAGATCAGCTAACATATGAAGTTGCACATCTCAAAACATCCGAAAATTAATTTGAGATTTTGACCAAATAATTGAAACATTGAGGCATACTAAGCTACAGGCCTTGTGAAGGTGCTAGACAAGATTAATATTGGAAGAACATAACTTTTGTGATTCAACTAAATTACTGTATGCCAAAATTTACACCTTTCACTTTAGTGAAATAGAGATCAGCGCACACATGTAATCAGCTGACCAATAATGAGTTTTAGCATGTAATAAAAAGGTCTGGAAACTAGAACAAACTGAAATTTCATATGTTAGACTAGGCATGGATAAGGCAACTTGTGCATCATCTTGTTACCTTCTCAACGTATGAGCGGACCATGTTTTCAATGTCCTGAACGATACTATCTGGTTGCCCCTCTGCAAGAAAAGAAAGTCACCTGTTACATATGGCCAAAAGCATTTAAGGTTCTTAACATACTAGAAAAGGAGGATAGCAGAAAATCTGGGAATGTACCTACAGCAACCTTTGTGAGACCAGGTAGATCAATCAATGTTAGGTTGACAACTGTTGAAACAAAACAACCAGTTAATCATAAGAAGAGATGTAAAATATTCAACTCAGAAAATCAAATAACAACAAAGGGATACACAAAATAGATACTGCATAATTTATAAGTATGCATCTACTCTTCAGAAGAAAAGAGCAAAAGTGTATCTAGATAAAAGTCTAACAACAATAAAACATTTCTTGCATTCTGTAAAATATGTATTGATACCTCTGCCCTTCTGTTTGTTAGAAGATTCTAGTATATGTGAGCTGTCATAGTTCATCACTCTAAATCTCATTGCTCCATACACACTACTGCTTACTGGCTACGCTTCTAAAAACTGATCTCTCTTTTTATTTCATAATAATATTATCATTTTCTTAGCATAACATTGTCACTTCTTAAAACCTTTATTTTGTAATATTTCTAGCAATATAGCATCAAAAGAGAAGTATAATCACTTCAAAATTTTCCAAGGGAATAAATCACAATAATAATGTAATGGCATGCAGACAGATTTTCAGTTCCCAACAATCAATTAAATGATAGAACAACGAGTATAAATATAAGGCACAATGCAGATGTGAATAAATCTAAAAGTTGATTATAAAATGAAATTTTGGTTTATAACATTAAGAACTGACATAGGAAAACAACCAAATAGTACCAGTAATAATCCAAGAAATTTGGAAATGACTCCCATAAGTCAAAACATTACAATACAGGATCATAATTATCAAAGTCCATACCATTTGGTGAATAAATGCTGAGATGAATTGGAATAGGGGATATTTGTTTTGATTTCCCTGTTAATCTATCAGTATCGTCTTGAATTTCCTTGCGGACAAGGGCTGCAAAGCATAAAAAAGAACAATTAAAAGGCATTGTAACTTTGGTCCAAGTATAAATGTGTACAACTGATTCATGAGTATGCTAATTAAGTCAAAATTTTAGTTCTAAAATCATTGCAGAAGGCTCATATGTAACAAAAAACAAACTTACAATCACAATTCCACAAACAGCATTTTGCTGAAAAGAAAAACCTTCAAACATATAAAAAAATTGAAATCACATACTCCGGTAAAAACAGATCCAATATTTTGTAGCACACTAGTCGTAGCAACCTGTTATATATAGCTCATAGATTGCTATCCACACAAAACCCAAAATAGAGCAAATAATGCTTAGTTTCTCCCTCAAGTCACTTTATTTTCTTTTCCTTCATTTTCCTGCTAATTCTCATATCACTTCATACTTGCCCAAAAGCTAAAACTCATAAACTTGCTCCTCTAGATTAAGAATATTCTTGAAAACCCAATCGTTTGATCCAATTAAACAATAGACCAAAGAGAAGAATCAGAGGTATTGAAACCATACCAAAGTCCGCGAATCTCCTCTTCGGTAAGTGCAGGAACTCGGCGTACTCCGCTTGCCCCGCCTCCGTCTTGTGCAGCTGCAGCACCAACGGCCTCCTTGTCACGATACCTTCAAAGTTCAGACCCCATTCACCACAAATCAGAAACACAGAGCAACAATCCCTCAAACAAAACCAAAATAAATCAGAACCCCAGAATACAGACCAGATCCACGAGGTAAGAAATCCCGCCCCACGATGCTCTCCAACACCGATGACTTCCCCGAACTCTGCCCCCAAACCCCATCAACCACCAATTCAGCACACCAATTGATTAGATCCTACAACAATCAAGGAGAAGAAAGGATGGGGGAAAGGGACCTGCCCGCCGACGACGGCGACGGAGGGGAGGGCCTCCCAGAGGGTGGGGAGGGCGCTGTCGGCGCCACCGTGGTCGCCAAGCACCGTACAGGCCCTCTGGATCCGGTTCACCAGGCCGATCAAGCTTTCCATCGTCGTCATCTCCGGCTTAAAACCCTAGATTGAGAGGAAGAAGACGAAGTCGAGAGATTACTTCGAAGTGAGAGGCGCTTGACCAGCTGGAACCGCATCTTTATTGTTCGAGCAACGGTATGCTCCTCCCGAGATGATACATTAGCTATTATTGTCTTCTACATGTCTCATATTTGAATGGATAAATTAATTTATCTTAACCAATAGGAGGACGCGGCGTATACGGCACGAGGACGAAGTCGGGATATTTAGATGCAGTCTTCTGTCGCTGGAAGTGTTGGTCGGACACGTGGGAGCCGCACGGTGTGTGATAAGTGGCGCGCGGATTTTGATAATCGCATGCTCGTGTGAGAATTGCGCTTGGATAGGAAAGAGAAAGGGAAAGGCGTGGTGAGAGGAAATTGCGGTGTGCGGATATGCCGTTTTCAAACGATTTCAAAATTGTGGTCGTTGGGTGGTTCTCACTGGCGTTGTGCTCTTGAATGCGACCGTTTTTAGATATTTCTGACAAACACCCTGAATATTTTCCCTAATTACAAAACGTCTGTTTGGCAACGGATTTTTTTTTTCGGGCTCACAATAAAAAAATGCAATATAACAGCATCTCCGGAAAATTACATATCCAACATTCTGAAGTCCCGCGGGTGAGTGCAAGCGAGGCCATCAAGCTAGCTGCCACAGTCAAAGATCTCGGTAGTTAAAAGCATCGAGAGGCGGCATTTTCCGTAGCTAATCTCCGGCCAGCAACCATGAGCTAAAGTTATCCAACTACAGCATTCCGCTCACCTCTACAAATCTCAGATGCTTGCCAGTTATCAGAGAAAATGCCACATTGAATAATCAGAGAACAGTGGAGCTACTTCCAATCCACTGACAATGGCTTTCATCTCTGTTTCGAACCGCGTGATGCTCATCATGTTGATGATACTCTTCTGTGCATCAAACACAACCCCAACCTACAGCTGCTGGATTAGCATTGCTGGTGAAGGTTCGTTCCATCATCAACGATGATGTACAAGTCAAATGAATAGTTGAAGATGGATGTAGGTAACCTTGCCAGAGTGTCCTTTGAATATTGATTTGAACATAATGGGGTATGGCAATGACTATGCAAGAAGACTTTTACAGGTTGTTGACAATGGAAAATCAGAGCATCGAAGTTAGCTCGAGTCAATAATAGATTTGGAGTGGTATGGGCGATACGAGCACCTTGCTAGAGATCCAAAGGTTGTTGTCATAGGATTTTGGGTAGACGATGGGCTACCCGACTCCCGAAAAAGAGTGCTAGCTGTGTGTCCGCGATGGGCGCTACGAGCATCTTGCTAGATATCCTCGCGCGACATTTTGTTTCTCCAGGGAGCTTGAGGTTCGGTTTTCACACTTTCTCCTTTCGAAGGCATCGTTCCACTAGTGACCTAAGGAGAAGATGAGCAAAACTCGATTATTGATCTATATCCTCGCTGTCGGTTCCAAATGGTTGAGGAATCTTGCGAGTTGCGCTTGTGATAGATATGCTAGTGCTCATCCTCGGATCACCTATGAGATTAGAATCGATGCGAGAATAGTCGGAGAAACAGACGATTCTCCTTTAATGCTCAAGTCAGTGGTGATAGAGACGAAGAAAAGAAGAAATGAGAGAATGTAAAAAAGTAAGTTCAAACTCAATTCTGTATCTTCGCCTTCTTATCTACAATGGTAGAACACTGATTCTTACCCACTACTTACTGCAATTTTCGCAGAGGACATACTTTCATCAATGCATATTCGTTATATGTTTTTGCGGAAAAAACTTCCAACTTGTTTTGTGGACTCTTGTACTTTTTCCGTACCGACAGGCTGAATTTTGTTGTATTTTAGCGTCGTCATTTTATATTAAAATCAGATATAAATTCATAATTAAATTTCAACTATAATTCGAATTTATCCAAAATGATATAATTACAATTAAAAGACCATATTTTTCAAAATATTCGTCCAAATGATATAAATAATAATTCGTCGGAATGCTAAAATTGTGTCATATGTTTTTTTTATTATTTTTGTTAATTCAATTTTTATATTAGTCAAAATAATAATCTATTTTTGACTTCGAGTTTGTAACCGTCTGATATAGAAAAAAATTTGGATTAAAAAAGACATATTTGTTTCACAGGATTTCAAAAATTTTGAATCTCCAAATTTTGAGATTACAAAATTTAGTATTTGTTGTTTAAAATTTTAAAATTTTCGAACTTTTAAATTATATCAAATATAAAATTTATTAATTCTTCAAAATTGGTTGGATATCGTTTGATTCGAGATCAGAATCAGGATTAAAATGAAAATTAGCGAACCACTTTTGTAAACTAATATATTTTTTATCAAAATTAATCCTACAATAATTTAAAATTTAAAAAACTATTTTAATTTTTCATGATAATTTAATTTAATAGCGGTGTAAAATAAATAATATTAATTTTATAATAAAAATAAATAATTTTAAAAAATACTAATTATGATATTGATTTCAAATCAAATATTATTTTAAATTTCAGCATCTTAGACCTTAAAATTTAGCACGTGAAGTCATCGTGTATTAGATTCTATAGTCAAACAAAATACAAACTTATAATTCTGAAATTTATAAGTAATAAAATAAACATCAAATTCAAAATTTTGATTTTATATATTTTATAAAATAAATATATTATCGAAATTTCTAAATTTAAAATTTAAAATTTAAAAATTTAAAAAATTGTATAAAATAAACATGCCGTCAGAACAAGATGATGAATTCGAGACGATTTGATAATTTTTTTCAAACCCTAAATGTGTGGTTTTTGCCATGTATGTCAGGATGATGACAAGGTAAACTAATCCATCTGGTTTTGTTGGATATGCCGATTTGGATGTGACGCGTTCCTCTCGAAATACCTGAACTGGGACTCCCAAACTGTAGTTATGATTGATCCAACTCCAATTTTCCGAAAACATCCCTAAAGAATTAGATAATGACAGATCACCGGCCCCATCAACCAATCATTTCTGCATAGAGCACTAGCTTAGTGCTTTTCAATATGGGGGACAAATGCATTTGACTCCGGATGGATCCACTTTTAACATGCGCCCTCGTATTTATATATTATACGATATTGGCCATCATCCACCATTTATTTTATTAATAGACTCGAAATTTGCCAAGTGCTCGAAGAAATTAATCTAATGATATTTAGAGAAATTTTATGCAAAACGTATCTAAAATTTTGCAAGTGTTTTATACAAAAGTTTTTTTAAAAAAACTTGTCTAAAAGTTAAATTTATCTTAACAGTTTAAGAGATCGTTTGGTTCGAGATCAATATCAGAATCATGATCAAAACTAGTGAATCACTTTTGTAAATTAATATTTTTTTATCAAAATTAATACTTCAATAATTTAAAATTCAAAAAATTATTTATTTATTTCATAATAAATTAATTTAATAAAAATATAAAATAAGTAATATTAATTTTATAAGAAAAAATTTTGTGAAATGGACTGATTCTAATCATGATCCCAAACCAAACAAGATCTAAATATTTACCAACAAGTAATAAAAATTTTTTAGACATTAATATTGTCGTATTAGGCTGTTCATTTTAGTTGATTAGCAGTCGCTTAATGCAGAGGAGATCATTTAAAGACAAATAAAATACGGAATGAGTTGGAATCAAAGTGGTTAATCTAACTCTCCAAGACGATGACCGATCTAAATTGATTATAAAGACAAGTAAGATGATGCCAGTGAGAAGAGATATTGATTTTGCCTTCAACATACAGCCGAGAAAAAAAAGACTACTCTAATATATCATATCGAATGCATACAATCACAAACAAGGCCTTCGGAAGACGGCTGAGGAGATCATCTAGCGTCATTAACTTATTTTTTGTTCTTATACATAACCACTAATCCATTGTCATCAAGTGATCAACCACTTAATCCTATGACTTGATTCCTTTGCGTCCAATTTATTCGAAGCAGATGGATTAAATTATTTTAAAAATAACTCCCCCTTTTTAAGGGTATCAATCTGACAATATCCACTTTTATTTTTCAAAAAATATTTTTTTTTTCAAATATAAAACTCGATGTCTTCCTTGCCCACCGAGACTTGGACAGGGCTCGCGTTATTATGCGAGTCACCACACCGAGAAATTAATGTGAAACCGCACCCTCTTCTGTGTGAATCCAGCCCCACACACAATAATCCTTATAACTGACGCTCATCACCGTCCAATTCCCATCCGAAGGCCACACCCATCAGGGCATTATCGTCAAATTACACGAACAATAGAAAGCGAAAGCTCGGCTGATGATGCCCATCTTACGTCCCCATCCGAAGTCCAAATTGACTCTTCCCGAGTTTTGACCGAGAAAACTTTATGGCGTTTTTACAGATATCCTCATAAAAAACTTATATTCATAGTTGTTTAAAGATATTTCTGAAAATTACAAAATGTTTTTTATTTGTATTAACCGAGAACCTCTTCGTCGTCACCCATCTGACTACCTCCCATCAAATAAAATCAAAAAATAGTTATACATAATTTATAAAATATCAGTAATTAATATGTGGATAAATTATTTTCAAAGTTTACATATCAAAACTGCAAAATTTATGCTACTCGGTTAGTTATCAAAACTTCATTACTTTTCCAGATATTCTCATAGAAAATTTATATTTATCATTATTTTATAATATATTATAATTATATTGTAATGAATTTTATTTTCATCAACCAATAATTTCTCATTATTAGCCTTCGATTGCATGCCACTGGCAGCAAAACGTAAATATAACAATTACAGGGGTCTATAACTAAAAGCCCCAAAGTTTATCCTACTGATGGCGGCAGGTTAACAAAACCACCAAAGCGGAACATGTTACACAAAATCCCTCCGTATAAAAGTGCCCCTACTACCCTGATCTCCGATACGACACCTTCCATCCCGAGCGCGGACATTCACAATTCGGAAGATCAGAATTTAATTCTAGGGTTTTGAGATCGATCGATCGCTCGCTCGCTCGCTCGCTTGCCGCCGTCGTCGCCAATGGTGGTGGAGCGGACGCAACGGGGCCGGCGATGAAGTGCAAGCGCCACCCTTACGAGATCGGCGTCGGCGTCTGCGCCTCCTGCCTCCGCGAGCGACTCCTCGCCCTCGCCGCCGCCTGCAACGCCACCGCGGACCTCGCCTTGCCGCGGCTCGACTTCCCCCGATCAGTCTCGCCCTACCTCTCCCGCAGCCGATCCCTCGGTCCCGACGACCCCCACGACCTCCAACGCTTCTACAGCACTTCGGAGTGCGGCGCCGGCCCCTGCCCCGGCCCCGGCCCGCACAGAAAGTTCTCCGTCCTGTCAGCGCTCTTCGGCAACCCCAGATCTGGCAGGATCGAGCCCGATTTCGACGGTCAGAAGGGATCCAGGCCTCGATCGTGGTTCTCGGTGCTCATTCGCCGGCGCCGGAGGAAGGAGCGGCATCCTCCGCCGACCTGGCGGCCGGAGGACAAGGGCATGTCGCCGGATAGGAAGGCGGAGGCCGTCCCCGACGACGAGTTGGAGTCGGAAAGCGCCGACGATGAAGGTGAATGCGGACGGCCGGGGCCGACGCCGGCGAGGAAGTTCCCGTCGAAGGGACGGCAACGGGCGAATTCCATGTCTGGATTCGTGGTTTGCCTGAGCCCGCTGGTGAGGCCGAGCCCGAACCGGCGTCGGTATCCGGCGGCGGAGGGGGGGTTGATTGGCGGCGAGGGGAGCGGGCACCGGCGACACGTGTCTGGCGGATGCGCGGCAGTCGACCCCAACCAATCGCCGAAGCTGGGTGTCTTTGGTAGGTTCCGATGACGCTTTTACCCCCGATATTTCTTCTGATTTACCTTAAATACCCTCCCCATTTTAAATTTTATTGTTTTCCGAGAAAAGAAACTCAGTGAAGTTGGAATCAAAGTCAGCGGTGATTTAATTGCTTTTGTATTTGACAAATAGTGAAATTACATGTTTGTCCCTGAGGGCGCTATGGTCATTAAAGTGTGAATTCTTCCTTTTTTTTGGGCTGATTTAATTTTTCAGAAATGAAAAAGTCAGCGATAATCTAGTGATTTTATTTTTTACAAATGCTGAAATGACGTGATTGCCCCTGGGGTATTACGGTCGTTGACCGTTTGCCGTTATTTTACTTGTTCTCTAATTGATGGGGCGTCTGAGTGACCGACACGTGTCTCTGGGAACTGACCGGTGCCCGCTATGGTTCCATTGCAACGGAAACTGTTATATGATGTGGTGCGTCGGACCAGGGTCTTCCGTTTTCTTCCAAAATACTGAGAAAAAAAAATGAGGAAAAAGATCTTTCCGTTTTAGAAATATTCTTTTTGGAAGTTTTGATTTTTGAAAATTTGGAACTTTCCAAATAACTTGGTAATTTTGGCTGGAATTTTTCGTTTCTTTGAATTCTTTTTTTTTTTAAGTACGGCTAATTTTCATGGAAGAAAATTAGTACAAATTGGATACAAATTGGGCGATCAGGCAAAATGAATTGCCAAACGAAATCAATGAAATGATCAACCAAAATAAATTGTCAAATGAAATCAATGAAGTCATCAAGAAAAGAAAACTAACTATTCGACAGGGTTGACTTGGTCTGAAATTGCCCACTTGAAATAAAAATATTATCACTTGCTTGCGTTGATTGTTAAAAACTTACATTTCTGACTTTTAGGTATTTCTTGCTACAAACTACGGAACAGGAGTAGTATTTGTTTCTTTCAAAACCAGGTTCAATTGCTACAGTACGACCTTAGCGACAAATATGGATCACTGCAGTCAAAGATAATTGCTCAGATTTATTATTATGGTCGCTGTTGTAACGACTGATTTCAATTTTTTTTTTTTCCTTTTTATTAAATGGAGAATGAATAAGTGACATCTTCAAATATTGAAAACCGTGACTTTATAAATAAATGAGAGGTTGATACCAAACTGTTTCGCGTTTTGGATAATCGCGGGTATTAACTCCAAACTGTTGCTAAACAATATTGAAATAAGATTATTTCACAACTGTCGATATCTACCATCATTTAATCCAGTCCTGGTCCAAGCATCATATACTGCTTCTATTTCATCACTATCCCTTGTCAAGCCCCAATCCTTCCCAAACAGACCCCAAATGATCATCATCGCCTTACTCTCTATTCGCCCATGTGTTTTGAATTTAATCCAAATTCAATCACACCAACGTAGAAAACTCGTGTGCTTCAATTCACTATGATTCACCACTCATCTCACTAGCTAATCGCGATTTTCTCCCGATCATCCCAATCCAAAATGTGCATAAGGCTTCCGCCTACAATTTCATCAAAAACTTTAAACCTTTGTAATAATTTAGTCTTAAGTTTGATTTTTCAGACCTATCGATAGTCACCATCCACCTATTAAATTAACCAACAGCGTGGATTGCGATTTTGAATTAATTAGTGTTAATCCTTGTCATGACTAAATTAATAATGGTCTAAAACTTGATAGCATACAAGCATTGCTGATCATATTCGACTTTTCTTCTCAAATCATATTTGCTTGCGAGCAATACCTTCTTTTTTTTTAATTATTATTTTTCTAATCATCTTGTTTGCAAACCAATTGAATGGCTATTCTTTTTATCCTCCATTGCCTACTATCAAGTTTCAATCTCTTTTAAAGAGTGTCATCTCTGATAATATATTAACTATGACTCAATTGGTTAATGTTTAACAATTATAAATGCGCAATTTATAGAAGCTAAACATCAAATAAAAAAAAGGAGGTTTCACAGAGAAATGAGAAGACTTTGAAAAATTTACTTAGCAAGGGACGACTCATCCATTTTTATTTCTTTACTTGTAAGAAAAATAGAAATTTTTACATGGAACAAATTACAATGCAAAGAACATAAATTTTAGCGATCAAGATAATCGAAACCAAAAGAAAATCATGCTAAGTTGGATACAAGAAAAAAAAATATATAAATCTAGGCAAGATTTTTAATATGAAATTTAATTTTGAAATATTTGTTTATAAAAGTTCGATCGTCAAAAAAAAAATAAATAAATAAATAAATAAAAAAGAGAATTAAGCAGGTAAACATGGATCTAAGCAGAAGACAGGTGGCCAATATAATTGATTTGAGTAGTAGGATACGACACAAATGTCAGTGCCACAAAGTCAAAAGTGTTTTCATTTGTCTGTTTTCACCAAGCAGCTCATCATTCCCTAATCCACCAAGCAACATCGCGATCAGCTCGAGAGAGCCATTTGTTTGTCTGACAGAGCGGACTGTCATACTTAGTAGCGGCAGAGATCTCACCAGATATGGGCTACTTGTTCGGGTAAACTTGTAAATCCCCAGTCAAGTCCATGGCCGCTTATGCTTGGTAGTATTTCAAAATCACAAGTTTCTAGCATATTTCTGAAGTCTGACCACGACTTTAGGCTGCCTTACGACTAACAACCAAAAAAAAAATTAAAAAACTTAACCAAACTAAGAGTCTGAATTTTTTTTTTAAATAAAAAAACAAAATTACCAAGTTGCCCTTAATATCTTCCTTTTTAAGGGCAATTTTGAAAGAAAAATTGTAAAAGCAATTTTGGAAGAAAATATTGGTCTTTCACTGATTGTATTACCAATCAAAGACAGAAAAAATAATCAAATTATCTTTTCACCAGTCGAATTAAAATTTAATCCGACTAATCTGAGATCATCAGCTCAAACCAAACAGTGAGCTCAAATGTCCACGGGGTTTTGACATCCATAGATTTTCAAATCCACCCACACAAGCAGATGTGTAACTCCATCCTAGCAATGGACTCGCTCAGAAGAACTCTAACCCAAATTCGGCTGGGGTAAACTAAACAAGCTCAACCAAGTTTGGCATCTGAACATAGAATTGATATTTCGTGGAGTAATATGCAAATAAAACATTTGAAGGGAAATAAATACAAACAAATCTTAGCTTCCTATTGATGTACTCCATTTATGAATAGAAAAACAAATTGGAACAATACCAACACCAGATCCCAAAATGATACCTACTACTCATCCAACAACAAAAAGTTTCTAGATGAATACATGAGATGACATTCACATTGAAACAACTAAAAGTACCGAAGGAACCTCAAAATAGCCTGAAACATGTACCAAAAAGCTTTAAAGATTCAAGCCACAAATAACAGTTGAAGGATACTGAGTTTTGGTAATGCAAACCTCCATGAAGTCCTCTTGCTGAGTAGATTTCTACGTCAAGAACGAAATCCTGGCAAACAGACTGACATGTAGACTTACTACTAGATGGCATGAGATTCTACAAGCACCTGACAAACATCTGATTTGGATTTAACAGCTGCACCCTCCAGATTGTGCCTGTGATTGGGACAAGTTTGTACTGGTGGTCTTCAGGTTCACGTCAACCATGTCTTCTTGTTTAGTTGAAGAGAGCGTCTCCATACCCGGAAGTGCAGCTGCAATTTTCCGGAACAGTGCCTGCAAAAGAATGCAGTTTTCTTTTCATGTGCATCAAAGCATAATTCACACGGAGCAGAAATCAATGTTTCTATGTTCTTGTCTCAAAACAGCTGCACATATTTAAGGGCCAAAGAATCAATTTGTATGCTAACAAATGGATTCTGCATCCTTGTTGTCTAGAACTGAGCAGCGTGCTGTATGATTACCACACAGAAAAAGATAAAGGATTTTATAGTGCAAGACACCTTTATATTGAAGCCAGCTTTTGCACTTGTTTCGATGAACATGACACCAAGTTCACGTGCTTTAGCCTCTCCCTCCTCTATTGAGACTTGTCTGTTACAAAATCCATGTTACAAATAACTTCTTTATTTACCTTAATTGACAAAGCCACTAAACATCCACAAATGCAAATGGCCATCCATAGAAATAAAAAACGAAATTAACTCGAGCTACTCTAGAGACTAAAATGATGAAATAAACTATACAATGATGACAAGCTTCTAGAAAAATACCCCATGACATGATGACTGCCAAATTCTGAGCTTATATATAGCACATGACAATAGGAATAGCTAAAGGTTATGCTTCTTCCTTGGGGAGAGGTTGTAGTCTAGCCTTATTTGTTGGCGCCATGAGACATCTCATGTCACAATAGCGAATGGATGGGAATTTACATTAATGATGTACCCTCATAACGAAAAAAGCATTTGTACTATCATAAGAAAATGTGTAGAACAACTTTGTTTGATATTGGAAACATTAAGTGCACAAAATTGATGTCTTTCCCGTATCAATGTTTCAGCGTGAAACTAATTCAAGTAAATAGCACTACAGAAGGTAAAGCAGGAGAAGATATGCAATAAAAATCACAGTAGCATCACCTTTTGTCAACAAGATCAGTTTTGTTGCCAACAAGAACAATGATAACATCACCACCCCTCTCAGTCCGAACTTCTTCAATCCACTTTGAAGTGTTTAAGAAAGATTGCCGGCCTATGTTATAAGATGTCCACAAGTAGACAGTTAAAGTTCTTATATGCAAAAGTCAACTTAGCTGAAAGAAGAAGCTCCAATATCTATGCTTGAATGAAAGGAAAATCTGCCTTCCGTATCTTTGAGCCAGTACATAAATTTTCAACATGGATGGCAATTATATAGAAACAAAACAAGACCGAATGCTGATTAAAGTGAATCATACTTGCAACATCATAAACAATGACTGCAACAGAAGAGTCACGAATATAGCTTGGAATGAGGCTCCTAAATCTCTCTTGCCCTGCTGTATCCCTGTAGATGATTGAATGCAATGAGGGCATCTAGAATAAACTAAATCATGCAGGACATCACAGAATCAATAACTTTGCAAGAAGATCGGATGGTACTCATAATTTCCCATAACATTTCTTGTTTTAAATCTTGGGTTATTGTTGTTACCTAGCAGCCCACTGTCAAAAAGAGTTTAAATCATATTATTGTCTTCTATGATGACTAGCTTGATTTCATAAGGTGATAAAAAAGGATTATTGTAAGAGACTTGTTCATGATATACTTCAGAGAAACAGAATATATTAACCAGAAATACAAAATCCTAACTAAAGCCCCCACTTCTTTTAAGGACTTGCTTGGTCGTTAGAAAGTAGAGAGAAGTAGTTGAGAGTGTAATCACGTCCGTCCACTTTGATTGTTTAGTTGTTTAGAAGTAATTTCGCGAAAGTTAGCCCACTTTCAATCACTTCCAACCCATGAGTTAAAAATAAATTAAATTTTACATCGTATTTTTTACTCTGAAGAAATTTCTAAAAGTACATCTAATAATATTTTGAATTATAATAATATTAATAATCCCACATACAATAATTATTTTTTAAAAAAATAGTTATAAAAATTTTAAATAAATAATATTCTACATATTAATAATTACATTTACAAAAAATATTTTTGTCCAACCAAATGCCAGAAATGAAACACTTCCCATCACTTTTAGAAGTGGATTGAAAGTGGAGAAAAATTAACTCTTCACATTTCCGTTCGCTTTTGAACAACCAAATAACCCACAAATCAAGTTCAGAGAATTTGATATCAACCAAGAATAAGGTTTTACCAACTGGCATAAAAGGTCGAAAACAAAAGTTCCTTTCAAATTGTTGCATCAAAATGATTAGGGAAATCTCCACATAATCATCATAACAAGATTAATTTACTTACTGATGAAAAGGAAAATGAATCTTCAATAGAATTCAGAATATGATAAACAAAGACAGTATTATCAATCACTGATAGAGCGAGGACAAAGAGCATTAAAAACACAAGATAGAAAAACAACATATAAGCATGCAATGGCATAAGAGCAAACAGGAAACCAAAACGTTGCAAACTCTCTAGAATCTCAAAAAACATATCAGGATCTCAAAGGCCGGTAAGAAAAAAATCCTAGATAAGACAAAAAATATAATATGTTGCACCTCTTTCAAAAATAGCAAAACTTGACAAAGCTTTCTCTATTTCTTTTTTAATTTTGAGAGAACCACAACATCATTGGTGGCAAGTTTTAGTACACATTCCCAACCGAAGAATGTTAAGGATGACTCAACCGTACCCATTGTTGGTAAGGAGTTGACGTATCTCACCATGCACAAGATGGACTCAAATTTTCGATTTGAATATATAGTGCAAAATTCAAGTTTGAAGAAAATTTGACAATAAATCTCTACAAATGGATGTAATCTGTAATAGCAGTTTATTCAAATTAAGCATTCACTAGTTGTGCTCAAATCAGCATCACCAATCACCAAATCCAATCCAATTGAACATACCACATAATGCAACAAAACATACTGAAACACCATCACATTTCACAAAAACGCTAAAATCTCTAAAGATTTTTACGATAAGACCACAACCAACATCAAGATGAAAATTTTCTTGGGATTAACAAATAAATGATTCGAAAAAACAATTATAACACCCGACCACATACCACAGCTGCAACCGCACCGTACGGTCCTCAAGATACATGGTCTTGGAGAGGAAATCAATGCCAATGGTCGCCTGCCATCAATGAATCGCCAGATCCAACAAATCCCAGACACAAAAAAACCAGAAATCAGATCGAACTATCAAATTTCTATATCAGAAACAACCAATCGAGGCACGAATGGATCCTGAACCTGGTAAGTGTTGTCGAACTTGTCGTACATGAAGCGGGTGATGATGCTGGTCTTGCCGACGGACTGGTCGCCGAGGAAGACGAGCTTGTACTTGGCCAACGCTGAAACCGGAGCCATCGCTGCCGGCCGATCTTCTCGCCGGAGAAGAAGATGGAGGAGGAGAGAGAGGAGAAGAAGAAGAAGCGTAGAGAGATCGATGCGATGGAGGTGTTCGGGCAGAGAGAAAACCGGGCGTTGGTTCTGGTGCTCCGCCGGAACAGCTTAAAGTGTTTGGAAACTGGCCCACAGGTTTTGGAGAGGGGCCGAGAAATGATTGATCGGGATTATGGGGCCGATAAGAGCCCAGGTCCAACAATAGAAAATTATTTGCATGGCCACTGATGATACGTTTGTTTTATGGGATTTTAAAAATTTAAAATTTTTAAATTTTTACAATTATAAAATTCAGTATTTATTATATAAAATTTTAAATTTTTAAAACTTCTGAATTATAGTTACCGTAAGATTTAGTGATTTTTTAAAATTAGTTAGACTTCAAAATTTTGAATTTTAAAATTTTATATGTGAAATTATGCGTTAAACTATATAGTTAAATAAAATACAAAACGTGTTATTTTGGAATTTATAAATACAATAAAAATAAATATAAAATTTTGAAGATTTGAATTTACATGTCTTATAAAATAAATACATTATTAGAACTTTTAAATCCAAACTTTTAAAATTTTAGAATATTAAAATTTTTAAAATTTTTAGGCACTATTTAATGTAAGATCAAGATCAAAATTAAGACGGATGGATTCCTTTTATAAACTAATAATTTTTTTATCAAAATTAACCTTACAATAATTAAAAAAATAAAATTCTATTTTATTTTTTTAAATAATTTAATTTAGTAACGATATAAAATAAGTAATATTAATTTTATTAGAAAAAAATAATTTAAAAAATACTGATCGGGATCATGATTTTAAACTAAACGGTAACTTAAATATTTTTTTTGGATTTTCAACTTTTGCTAAAAACAGCCCAAGTTTTCAATATTTACAGAAAAGATAATGTATTGATTTCCATTAAAAATTGGGTAAAGGATGGAAGTATCACTATATTTTATCTAATCGCAGTAAAAAATAATATAATGACTATATCGATTTGACGAATTTGAAGACGAGTGGCGGAGCAAAGAGCATGAGCTATTGGACCCAACAGTCCAGACCGTTCGGTCCACTACTAACCCACTCTGCTGTTAAATTTTTTTTATATATTTTCATTTGTAAAAAAAAAAGAGGACAACCCTTTTTGCTGTCAACATGTTTCGACTTTTTTTTGCCCATTCCGTTGAGCTCATCCGCATTCGCAGTACTTTGCTTGAAATTTTATGTCACGCTTCAACACCTAATCAACAAACTTTTCATCGCATAAATCCCCGAATATTTTAATAAAAATAAAACAAAAGAGCATATAGCCATTATCATTCTTCGTAATCTTCGTATACTAGAAGCAATCGATCAGCTATTTTCCAAGGAGACTCGAGATGGCCAGAGAGATGACGGCGAGTTTGAAGAAGTTCCTGTTCTCCTTCGTCAATGGCGACGCAAACCCACCCTCGCCGAAGCCGTCCTCGCAACTTACGGGAGCATCCACGGCCACGCTGAGATAAACATTGACATCATCAAACTTATGGCTCTTGATCGCCTTCTCCGCATCTTTCATTGAAAAGACGGCGCTGGAGTATAGGTTCTTACATGTCTCCAAGCAGGACTTCACGTACCGATCCATGGTCTTCTCCATCTTCAGCAGCTGCCTCACTTGTGACCTCACGTTCGTCGCGTTCTTGATGGCGAGCTTGAGGGAGATTAGGGTTAGGCCCTTGAGGTCCGCCCGGTGGCTTCGGGGCACTGAGCTGAGGGAGGCGACGCAGAGGCTGTAATCCACGTTCGGGTCTCCGTTCGCGCATTTCTTGCATGTGGAGGCGATTATGTCTGGCCCGGTTGCCGAGGCCGGGAGGAGGAAGATGAAGAAGAAGAGAGTGGAGCAGACGGAGGAGATGAATGATCTCATTGGCTCTTTTACCATTGAAGATTATTTGTCTACTTCGGTTTGTATGGTGATATATAGAGTTTGGAGGAACATGAATAATGTGGTCATTGCAAGGGAGGAGGTGTGGATAGGAGAACAACAAATGGTGTGACTTGCGGGTAACCCAAAGGGCATGACAGGTTTCCAAAGTATAGAAGGTGCCGGCCATCACTCCCACATTGTATTGTTTCAAGCAAAGGCAAGCTAGGATAAGAGCCAAGTTTGACTTACCCTATTTTAACTACGGTTAACCTCGAAACAAACTGAGTTAGGGTTTCCGTTAGTTCTATCGATCGATTGATCATCCTTGAATCGGCTAAGGTTAACGTTTACCTATCTTATATTGTCTTAACCTAGTTTAATTTAGCACATTCTACTTAAGGTTAACATCAAAATGGATGAGTTAGGGTTTCAATCATTTTAGGCCAACTCAGTTCTCATCGATCGGTTTTAGCTGTGTTCCATCGATCGATTAATCATCATTGAATCAGATTTTTGACACTTATTTTCTTAATGTGAATGTTCATCTTCCTGACTACCCAAATTTAACTTATCTTATTTGACCTAAGGTTAATCTCAAAATGAATGAGTTTTGAGTTTCAATCATATCATATTGAGCCACGTCTCATCTGTCGGTTTTGTTCCTAAGTTGGATTGATCGACCGATTATGTTTATCTAAATACAGCATATTAGGGTTATGGGTTGAGTAGATCGATCGATATCATGTCCAAATTCAGAATTATTCGGTCAAATAGGATCATTTTCAGTGGGATACGAGCTGATATTAGGCTTTAAATGGAAGGGATGAGGGATGGGGGAGTTGTGTGAGCTTACACGGCAGGAAAGCATGATTGAAACAAGACGTGCTTTTAAAGTGTGATTGGGGATTAGATTAGGTAAATTTTTTCACTAAAGTGGCGTGACATGAGTAGAGTCTAATATATTAGAAGTCTAAATCACGCTAAAACAGCACGTTAATTACATGCTATGCCACTGAATTTGTACCCTAATTCAATTTGCTGAAGACAAAATGAAGACAGAAATAAAACAATATTATTAAACTCACTGAAGAAAGGTAGAAAGCTACACTGCCATGCATGAAGGAAACCAAGAACAAACACTAGAGAGACAGAGAAAAGAGAAAAAAAAAAAAAACTCATCACTCCACAGCCTTGGCGATGGCTCCTGCAATCCTAGCCAGCCTCACATAGTCCTTGTCCTCCCGCGATAGCGGCGCCGATCCCTTCTTCGCCGTAGCGAATGCCGCCTGGCAAGCCTCGGCTGCACCCTCCGCCCGCCCCATCAACGCTACTGCCGCATCTTCCATCCCCGAACTCAAATTGTCCACAGCGTCCTGGAGCTTGTCTAGCGCCGCCCGGTACGCCTCCAGGCACCGCTCAAGCACCGCCTTCTCGGTGCCGTCGTTCTCGAGCTCCATCAGGTCCTCAATCTTCATCTCACTGCTCGCCACGTAGGCAATGGCCAGCTTGCCGGCGGTCACCGCCAAGGTGCGGAGGTCGGCGGAGGCTGTGCGGGAATCGGTGGAGAGCGATCCGATGCAGAAGTTGACGTCGATGGATGGGTCTTGCTTGGCAATGGATTTGCACGTCTGCTCTACGCCGGCGACACTGTTGCATGTGCCTTTGTCCTTGGTGTCTGCGGCGCTCGGCCGGAGAGACATGAAGAGGAGGAGTGTGGTGATGAAGTAGAAAAACGTGAGGGAACTCATCTTCTTTTTATCCCTCATCCTGTTTCTTATTTAGGGTGAGAGAGAGAGAGAGAGAGAGAGAGTTACGGTCAGGGCTTGTGAAGAGGGTGAATGGAGATAATTTAGTTGGTATTTATGGATTTAGAAGGCAGCAGGAAGTCCAGTTATTTAGGGTTTTTGAAGTGGAAGATGGGAGAGCGAGAAGGATTGAATGGTTCCAAACGCGGGGGATCAGGGCTTTCAGTTGCATGAGTTGGCAGAGTAACGGAACCGCTGAACGATTTCTAGAGCAGTTTTGTTTCTTGGAATAACACGTGGCATCTTTTTTCAAATGTCGATTCCAGCTCAACTCCAACTCTTCGCAGAAGGCAGATTCCACCGACAGATGCGCAAATTCGGTCCAATGGATCATTTGGATCTGAATCATCGCAGTCAGATCCAGAGATCTGGGTCTGCCGACAGACTTGTATTCAGAACATGGGGACCGACTCAACTCAATTTTGTACATCAGAATAATTAATATTAATTATATGTGGTTGGAATATAATAGAGACTGGAGATTCAGTGAAAACCTTATTTTTTTTACTATATTTTTTTCTTCTATATACTATTTAATATAAATTATTTATATATTTAAGTAATTTTTTATATACCCTAAATATAAAAATTAAGAGTACAGATAAACCAAATTATTAATGGTCAATTTGAACTTTGCCGTTTCCTATATAATCTAGAAGATTTCATAATATATTTTTACTTTAATTTCAATAAATTTTTTTTGAACCAAAATTTCATTGTCATGAAATATAGAGAACTCCAATGTTATTTTCTTTGATGTGTGCAATTGATTTGCTAAGTCATACCTACTAATCATATTTCATGAACAATCTTATTGCATTGAAAATGAAAAATCTCGACTTTCAATAATATTCTTATTGAAAAAACTCAATAATGCCAATTTATCGATATTATATGATGTTTTGTGTATTCTAAATACATAAACTAAGAGTAAAAAAAATCAAATTACTAATTATCAGCTTAAAATTTACTACCCCTGTATATAATTTAAAATATTTTATAATATATTTTAATTTAATTCTAATATATATTTGATGAACTTTAGTACATCCATCGTTTTACAACGCATTCACATCAACCTCACCACGAGGGTTCAGTTGCTTAAAAAAAATCACACCGAGCACAATATGATAAGTAATTATTTGGATCAATTCTAAACAATTTAAATTAGGCGACTTAGGAGAATTAGAGATCCAATTCCTTCAACTCTAATATTTAGTTACAATAATAATATTTAGAATTGTAGAATTGAAATTTTCAATAATTTCTAATAGGGACATTTGAATTTTTCTCCCAACGAAGAAGAATTCATAATTCTGAATTAAAATTATGTGGGACCTATGTTCATGTGAGTGGGTTAATTCCGGTCTAAAATTATTATAAGAATTGGAAATTTCTACAATTCCAATTCGAAATTAGTACAAGAATCCATAATTTATGATTTTTTAGTTATTTTTTTATTTCTTTTTCTTTCTCTTTTATTTTATTTTTGTTCATAATTTCAATCAATGAAGTATAACACCGAGGCTAATGTTCAGATTAATCCTTGAATTATATTTTTCCTTGTTTTTGATTAACTATTTCCTTTTTTTACTTTGTTTTGATTAAATCATTAATATTATTTTTGAAAAAAATAGATTAAATTTTTTGCATCTAAAAATCATATGAAAATTTTTTTTCCTCTACTCATTAATTTCTTGCATTTTTTTTGTAAATATTGATACCTATAAATTATCAATTTCTAATTTAAAATATATTTTTTTGATTGAATAAATATTTAAATAAAATTATTCTATTTTTTAACATAATTTTTTTTATTATTTATGTACATTTTTAACCACCAAAATATATTTTTATTAATTTATTAATTAAATATTTATATTTTTAAAATAAATATGAATAAAAAATAGTAACTTTATTCACTTGAAATTGAGCCATTATATACTCAATTTCAACTCCAACCAAATATCGAAATTTTAAAAATTAATGAAATTAATTAATTTTTATTCATATTTCGAATATCAAAATTTACGAAATGAATCAAATTAATAATTTCTTAATTTTATTTTAAAAGTATATTTCAATACCAAAATTTATTAATTGCGTAAATTCCTTCAATTCACTGAATTGACATTCCGTCCATTCCAAAATTGAAATTGAACCGCGCAGCCCCTAAACTCAACAAACCTTAAATTATATGGAGCTATTCAGTGGTGTACCTCCTCGCGGTGCAATCCGAGCTCTGAATGGCTTCTTCATGGTGCAGACGAGCCCTGGCTTCTCCGAAAGATCGACGCCTTCTCCAGCGACAGCCTCCCACCGGAACTGATGGACCAAGTTGGCCACAAAGTACTGCAGCTGCAGCATCGCTACCCCGGCCCCGGGGCACATCCTCCGTCCGGCCCCAAATGGCATCATCTTGATCTCTCCCTTTCCGACCACGTCCACCCCTTCGCCCTCCCCACCGGGCAAGAACCTTTCCGGCCTGTACTCTGTTGGATCACCCCAGATTCTCTCATCAAGCCCAATCGCCGCCACTGCGCAGTTCACTGTGGCGCCTTTGGGCACCGTCTGCCTGTCGAGCCTCACATCATCACTCACTATGTGTGGCAGCAGGTAGTGTGCCGGAGGATGCCGCCGGAGTCCTTCTAGTACTGCTGCCTTCAAGTAGGCCATGGACGCTAGGTCTGCTTCTTCCACTGCTGGCTTCTCATCCACGATGCTTTTTATCTCTCCGGCGAGATTCCGTTGGATTTCTTGGTGTTTCACGAGGTTCGCCATGATCCACTGCAACGCGGTGGACGTGGTCTCCGTGCCGGCGTTTAGAAACTCCGAGCAGAGACTCACTATCTCCTCTTCACTCAGCTTTCTGTCTCCTTCCATCGAGATCTTGATATCAAGAAGTGTGTCGACGTAAGAGGGGTGAGCCTCAAGGTTTTGCTTTTCTCTACCACGACCGCGGCTCCTGATTATCGGGATAAGAAGCTCGTCCTGCCTCTGCCGGACGTCCAGCAGGCGCTTCCACCTCCGCCAAAAGACCGGCATCGCGATCCTGGGCAGCATATCCAAGACGCTGAGGTCCACGGCAAGAGATAACAGCTCTTGCTGCACTGCTTTGATTTGGCCTATCGTCCTCTCTCCGAGCACGTCTCCAAAGCACAAGAAAGTCATCAGCGAGAACACTGCATGATGGATGCTATCACAAGACGCGACGACGCACTCACTGTCACCGCTTTCTTTGAGCCGCCGGAGAAGTATTTCGAGGGCCCAACCGTGGGCCGTGGTGGAGGAGGAAGCCGTGAGGGGTGGAAGACGCCGGAGGAAAGGTTTTGCCGCAGGAGGCGCCAGAGAGGGCCGTAGGGGGAGTTGTTGATGCTCCGGAGATTTGCACTCAGGGCGCGGGAGGTGCCGAAGGGCGGTGGACGATGAGCGAAGGCGGCAGCATTTTGGACTAGGGATCTGTACGGGAGGTCGCCGTCCAAGATGAAGATGGCGGGCTGCCATCCGATATAGAGTGTGATAAGGGGACCGTACTTGGAGCGTAGACGGCCTAGAAGCGGGCCGAGGGAGGAAAGGGAGGTGAGCGGCCATAGGAGGTTTCCAAGGAGCGGGATGGGCGGAGGACCGGGTGGATGGCTTGGTGGCCGACGATGGCTCAGGAAGAAGGTAAAGGAGAGGAAGGAAACAAGGCAAAGGAAGGCAAAGGCGAGCATGGTGAAGATGGAAAATGGAAATCATTGAAATGAATGGCGAACTTCGGTTTTTTGTTAAGTTCATGCAAACGAACTAACGTATTTTTTTGATGTTATTTTGAAAAGGATGGATGCTAAGTGCTGAGACAAACAATTTCACGTAATATTTGACCATGAAAAATAATTATTATTCCGATGATCGATGAATGACGAAAATTCATTGTCAATAATTGACGACAGCGGGAGAAAAACAATTTCTTAATTTGTTTTAATATTATCAGAAACAAACCATGTGACGATATCTATATTATGATACAAACAATCTTTAACAACACCGAGATAACGCCTTGCTTATGCGGCCATGTAACTCTTGAATCAAACGCTTTGAAGTACGCTATAGAAAACTGTGAACAAGAACATCGATCAAGCAGAGCATCCGATGGAAAGATATTCCAAATCCATGTCCATCTATAAGCATAACAACAGGACATTCGTATCAAAAATAAGGAGCATTTGACTTCGTATATGGGCATTTTTGTTTTGAAGGAACTCGATATGCTCCAATCAAATACGACGAAAATCAACTGACCGCGAGTTTTCGGTAGAACCAACCGCTGTTTATGTGTGATACCGTCCTCTCATGACACCATCCGCATCAAGTGCCAGCATCTGAGTTATACATTTGTTCTATTTAATTATCTAATTGTACTGAATAAATAGAGAAAATTAAAATCAAATCGAAACAATTAGTCCTTAAAATTAAATTCAATTAAATCGGATTTTCTCAGTCCGGTTCGGTTCCAATGATGCGTAAAATTCTGTTATCAATTTTCATGACTGAAAAATTTAGATCGGATTTTTACTGAATTTAGAGTATATTTTTACTCTGTAATTCCAAAAGATTTATGCACAAATGTGAATATAAAATTTTATTTATGAAATTTAATTATCTGTAATGTCAAATTTTAAATCGCTAGATTTGTTTCGAGATTAGTGTATGACTCGATGTTTTATAAATTCTAATTTCTAAATTCTTAATTATGAAACTTTAAATTATAAATCCTAAATTCTTATACCTTAAAATTCTAAATTTTAAATCTCAAATACTGAAATTTTATTATGAATCTTATATTCTAAATACTAAAATTCAAAATCATAAACTAACTAAACCCTAAATTCTAAACTTTAAATCTAATTTTTTTTAATTTATTTCAAGTTAAATTAGACGGTTTATGAATTAATGAGATAAAATACTAAAATCCTATCTATATCCCTATCCTTTACCTATGTAATTGGGGGTGGTAAGAGTGATTTTACCCGCCCATGAAAAAAAAAATAGAAAAATAAAAAATATAATAAAAAGTCAAAATATTGTGTTTAATTATAAAAATATATAAAATTAGAATGCCTATATTTCAAGCTTTATAAAAGTCACACACTAAGGGGTCGTCTGGATTAATTCCGATTTGAAATTGAGGGAATTCTGGGAAATTAAAAAAAATGGTCGAATTAGTAATTTCGGCGTTTAAATATATTTTGAAGTAAAGTCAAGGAATTATCAATTCCGTCAATTTTATAAATTTCAATGTTTAGATTGAGAATAAAAATCAATCATTTTCAAATAAGTAAAATTACTCTTATTTTATTTTTATTTATCTGTTTAAAAAATAAATGTTTAATAAATAAATTAATAAAATATATTTTGATGGTTAAAATATATATAAATATTTAAAAAATAATTTTAAAATATTTATTCAATCAATGAAATATATTTTAAATTAGAATTTGATAATCCATAAGTATTAATATTTAGATAAATAAGTAAAAAAATTAATGAGCAGAGAAAAAAATTTGTGGTTTAAAATATAAATAATGTTAGGATTGCATATTTATAATATTTGATAAGTTAAATTAAAAAAAAAGTTATTTTATAGGTATTAAAATTTTATAACAATGTAAAAAAATAATGAGTAGATAAAAAATTTATATAATTTTAGATATACAAAATTGGGTGAAAAATTGGGTAAAAAATTCTTAATTTTAATTGAAAATTATTATTCTTATGGGTCTCACACAATTCTAATCGGAATTGTGAATTCAATTCAATCTCATCCAAAATTCAAATCCAAAATTAGAAAGGGTTGATATTATCAATTCCAACATTTTTTAAATAATATTAATTATTCAAACATTAAAATTGAGGGAATTGGACTTTTAATTTTCTCAATTCAGCTAATTCGGATTATTTGAAATTGATCCAGCCCCAAACATATTTGTAACAATTATTTATTGAGGAACACACAACATCGTCCAAGTCACTCGGCAGGGAATGTTCTACGATTATGCAAACCTTCTGGGGGATGTTTGGAATTATCCCTCTTCTACACGCACATTTAATGAAGATCACAGGGAGTAATATGCAAAACTCCACAAATACTTTCAAGCTTCGTCCCTTCTCGCGATAATTCTTGCATGTAACGGCTCCTTCATGGCGAAGAAGATCCCGGCCCTCTCCGTCAGATCCACCTCCTTCCCCTCCACTGCCGCCCACCGGAATTCCTTGACCAAAAAAGCCACAAAGTGCTTGAGATGCACTACCACGAGCTCCGCGCCAGGGCACGTTCTGCGCCCGATCCCGAACGGCATCATCTTGATCTCTGCCCCGCCGCCGGTCATCTCCAACTTCTCCCCTTCTCCTCCGGCCAAGAACCTCTCCGGCTTGAACTCTGTTGCGTCCTCCCATGCCTCCTCGTTGAGCCCAACCGCTTCAATTTCGTAATTCAGAACCGCGCCTTTCGGGATATTGTAGCCACTCAAGCTCGTGTCCTCCTTCACCGCGTGTGGCAGCACGAACTGCGCCGGCGGGTGGCGGCGCAGCCCCTCCATGACCACCGCTTTCAGATACTTAAGTTTGTCTAGTTCATCTTCTTCCTCCGTTGCTGCTGCGTTTATCTCCTTCCATAGCTTTTCTTGGATGTCTGGGTGTTTCACGAGGTTCGCCATGATCCACTCTAATGCCGCAGCCACGGACGTTATGCTTGCCTCGAGGAACTCGGAGCAGAAACTCAATATTTCATCGTCATTGAGCTTTCGATCCCCGGCTTCGTCGGAGATCTTTAGCTCGAGCAGTGAATCAACGTAGGAAACGTTGGCGTCGAGATCAATTCTTCCTTGCCCTTCGTGCTGCTGTTGTTGTTTCCGCTTACGAGCTCTTATTATTGGAAGGAAAAGCTCTTTTTGCTCTCGTCGGAGGTCGAGGAATCTCCGGCGGCGCCAGCAGAGAACTGCAACAATGGCAAGCGTAGGCATCAAATTCAGCGCGCAGAACCCGTCGATGAGAGATAGGAGCCCGTGCTGCACATCGGCAACTCTGGCGGACACCTCGTTGTCGACCATCTGACCAAAACAAATGGAGGTAGTGTAGATGGAGATTGCATGCTTGAAGCTCTCCGACGGCACAACGATACCATTGCAGCGACCAGCCTCGGCCCTTAACCGCGAGAGTAGGACGGCAGCGGCTTGGCGGCGGATGTGGGAGGTGGACTGGAGGCGGTGAGGGCGGAAGACCTCGGTGGCGAGGTTCCGCCGAAGGAGGCGCCAGAGGGTCCCATGAGGGGTGTTGTTGATGCTGTGGAGGTTGGGGCCAGTAGTGAGCGGGCGAGGGCGATCGGAGAATGCGAGGCTATTCTGGACAAGGGATAGATAAGCAAGCCGCTGGTCGGCGATGAAGATGGTTGGGCGGGAGCCCACGTAGATGTTTAAGATAGGGCCGTGGGCAGCGTGGAGACGGCGGAGAAGGGGCTTGAGGTCGGAGAAGGAGGTGGTGAGCCAAAATAGGTTGCCGAAGAAGGGGATTCTTCGGGGACCCGGAGGGAGGTTGGTGGGAGTTTTGGAGTGTCGGAGTAGTGGGAAAATAATGGTGACGAGGAGGAGGAAGATGGGAAGCCAGGCAGCCATTGGAGACAATGCAGAGATGCTTGAGCTTCTTCTTTGCGAGGTGAGAAGAGGCACAACTTTTTGGATTATTATATAGGGGACGGAAGAGAGGCGAGGGCTGTATAGGATATTTGCAAATGCCCTCCTAAGTTCAAAATAACTTTTTGGTATCCCTAATTACTATATAAAAAATGTTTCAAATTTTAGGTTTTTTTAGCACATTACTGCGTCAAATATTTTAAAATAACGCAAAACTGTCTGTATAGAAAATTACATATACCTCCTCATAATTCTAACAAATGTAGAAATACTCCCTCTACTTCCAAATTGCTCTTTTCTTATGAGAATTAACATGGACTTGTCAAAATCCAAAATTCCAGGAGCAAATGACTTTTCTATAATTTTTTATAAAATTTTTAGAAATATATTAAAAGAAGACATTAAAACGATGTTCTATTGCTTATTTCATCACAAGTTTTTTCTAGAAAAATCAACTTTGTCTTAATAACCTTGATACTTAAAAGTACTAAATGTTTTAAAGTTTTTAGATCTATAATGCATGCTAAACTGCATTCTAAAAAAATTCACAAAATTGCTAACTAAAAGATTGAAAAAGAAAATTATTGTTTTAGTAGATTCCATCCAAACTGTTATTGTAATTAACAAATATATACTGGATAGTGCAGAATTGTCCGAAAAATCATATTCAAAAGTAAAAAAACAAAAGAAAAAAAAAATTTATGTCGAAGCTTGACTTTGAACATGCTTATGATAATGTTGATTAGGTCTTTTTATTGGAATTATTGGAAGCTAGGGGTTTTGATTCTAAATGGATGTCTATATCATATTTTCGAATTTGCATTATGCAAATAATACTTTGACATATAGGAAACGCGAGTCTAATCAGTTCTAAAACTTGAAATGTATACTTCACATCTTTGAAAGTCTTTTGAGATGAAAATATATTTTCACAAAAGTTTAGTGGTCAAACCCGAGAGTGAATAGAGGGGGATGACTGTCTATGACACATCAAATTTTTTTTAAAAAAAATTGAAAATATGGAAAAAGACAAATGCTTCCGTAATTCTCATTTATTTGATCACCTTTTGTCAACTTCTAAAGAGGGTATTCAAAAATTCCCATCAAATTAGAGTCAGATATTTATGAAGAAAATTCGATAAATAGAAGAAATTTCATTTGAGAAGCTGGGACTCTTAAGTCGCACGATCACATGAACTTACACAGCACCGCATCATGGAACAAACCTCGTGGGTCCTTCATGTGCGAAAAATTATATTCCTTCGCCAGCAGTTTGCTGCGGGGGCCACTTGATTTCTTTTGCGCGTTCCCAACCAACCGGAGACCACGGAGTTGCCAAATGTCTTCCGAACCATCGATAATTCATCCCCTAAATATCCCTAAACCGGGTTCGGATTCCTCTCAGTCCGAATCTGAGTCCGAATCACAGTATTCAATTTTGAATCCGACCTTTTATACTAATTTTTTCGGGCCGGCCTCAAACTTGGGATTCGCCCTATTCGTGTTCGATGAATTTTTACATCAAATTTCGGGACGGATTGGACCGGGTCTCGAGCCGTCCGAATCCATTAACAACCCTAATCATACCAATCAATTAAATTTTATAACAAGCTGATGTATGAGGAATGTTTTTTTTTTAAAAAAAAAAATTTTGTGCGTGCAACAGCTGAGAAATTAAATATGTCCATTGTGACCCATTCGGATGCCGGAAATGAACAAATTCACAAAATATTGTCCTTCGAACGTGAAATTGATTGTTCTGTTGAGTATCGATCGTGGACTTCCACAAATTTTTTTTTGTTTAATTTATAGCTTTTGGGACTGATGCTTTCGGAGGTAGTTGGAGAGTCCAGTTAAACAAAGTTTTTTTGTATATACCCCCTTTTAAATTAGTAATATTTCACAACAAGAGATTTTTGCAGATGTGTCCTTGACAAATTTTGAATTAGCGTGCATGCTAATTCTGGTTTCTGACCTATGCTCGGAAACATTGTGCAAAAATTCTGTCTGTAATAACCACTTGTCTCGTAATTTTATTCAGTAAAAACACTTATTTTAATTAAATAAATTAAATAGCCAGTTGGACCTAGTTTCATCGAGTAAATCATTTAATTAAATGGGGTAAAATAGTTTGTGCCAGTTAATTTGATTTTAATTCGAGAATTCTTATCCTTATAGCCTAGTTCATCGCTAATACATAAAAGAAATTTTTTTGAGGTAGCAATTTATAAATTTTTTGTGCTTCCAGTGCCGGTCAAATTAAATAATTCAAAATATTTTATTGCCCAATATTTTATTATTTAACTTTTTTTTTTTTACCAAATCATTGAAAGGAAACGAGAGATGGTTTTTGCAATTTGGATAAAATACCGGGTTGTTTTTTAATTTTGTTTGTCACTTCATTGCATAAAACTACGGATCTTCCTAATATTTGTTAAAAATTACGTGCATTTATTAGCTTATTTTTGGAAAACGACCTGACTCGCAAGTCAGTCCTGTTTTTGGAAAAAAAAAACAGAGTTTGCAAATTCCTCCTTCTCATTTTGAAAATTTTATTTCTGTGTAATATCCACCGGTCAGCTTTTATTTTAAAATCGGCTTCAATATTCTTATTGTGTAAAAACACTCTTTATTATTTCTTTTATTTGTGAAAATATCTTTAACAATATTTCGTTAAAAGAGAGAATATTTCACAAATATACCTACCATAATATTTTTTAAAATAAACTACACGATTACACTATTTGTAATGAATTTTTCCAACACTTACATCCACTAATTCATAATATTGTCATGCGATATCATTATTGCGAATAGATCATTGCGTACTTTGTTTAGGAGCCATGTCTAACACAACAGCAACAGTAGCATAACAGGAACAAAAACAACAGAAGAGTAACATAAGCAGATGAACAATAGTAATAATAATAGCAGAAGACTAGTAATACCAACACAAATTGTGATAGAAAGAAATTTATCTATAATTAAGCAAAATAAAATTTTGATTTACTAGCAAATATTCGCATAACCTCAAATTTCTTGATTTATTAACCAATTTCCTCATAAATTTAAATATTTTTAATTTACTACCTAATTTTTACATAAAATCTTATTTTTAAAAAAAATTAAAAAAAGCTCCTTTTTTGTATAAATTTATTGACAAATACTAGCTAATTTTTGCATAATTTTAAATTTTTCTGATTTACTAATTAATTTCCATATAAATTTAAATATTTTTTATTTACTACCTAATTTTTACATAAAATCTTACTTTTTTTTAAAAAAAATAAGAAACTCTATTTTTGCACAAATTTATTACCAAATATTAGTTAATTTTTGCATAACTTTAAAATTTTTCGATTTACTAACTAATTTCTGCATAAATTTAAATATTTTTGATTTACTACCTAAATTTCACATAAAATTTTATTTTTTATAAAAGTAAGAAACTTCACTTTAGCATAAAATTATTAATAAATACTAGCTAATTTTTGCATAACTTCAAAATTTTCTGATTTACTAACTAATTTTTGTATAAGTTTAAATTTTTTCGATTTACTAATTGATCCATCTTTAAAACAAGTTCTTAAGCAGCCAAAATCAATTTCATTTGGATTTCGATTAAATTATTTTATAATTTTTTTACTATACTTAAATTTAATTTAAAAAATATTATATAATTTACAAAAATATGAAGAAAAATATACATTTTTAAAAAGTTATTAAATACATAATTTCATAGTATAAAATTATCTTAAATAAAAAAATACATTGTAGCAAATATATAGTAATTCAACAATTCTATATATGACACATATAATAATTTAGAATTTAGAGAAATTTCTTACATTCTTAAATCTGATTGTAGCCTACAATAGAAGAAAAACTTGCTCATGCTCTTATTTGCTTCTTGAGTCTTATGGCTCTTACTTAATATAATGGATGCCAATTATGGTTTAACAATTACTTTAATCATATCATCACTACATATGTTAGAAAAAAAATAACAAACACTCACGCGCACTTCATTCTTATCCCGTAGTAAATAAAACACACCACACTTTAAAAGCTTAGATTAGATACCAAAATCTACAAACGGTTGATCTCAATCAATGGAAACAAAGAAACAAGTTTAGCCATGCACTAAACCAGTGACGATAGGATTCACTCTTACATGGCTTCAGCAACATTAATAGAATTGTACATAACACCAGGAATAGGGGCACTTATAGAAATATCTTTGTCTATATTGAAGGAGTGCTTGTAGTGAGCAATGGTGGGTTGGATCCCGTCTTATTGCTAGATTTCGTTGTAGGACTCAATGGCGGAGACGAAAAAGGTGAAAGGATTCTTGCATCACTTGGACACTTCGAGGCTATCCTTGACCTAATTGGAGTGGGCATAGCAGGAAATGAAGACCTCCTCCACACTTGGGATGATGAGCACATCAAGGGAGGGGTGCTTGCTTTGGGCAGGAGGATGTACTCACTCCATTGCTTGGGATGACGAGCACCATTTTGGGCGGATGTGCTCGCTTTTGCCTCCAGAAGGATGCACTTGCTCCGCCGCTACTCGTTGTTTGTTGCTTCTACTTTGTCGCTACTCATTGCTCTGTCGTCACTTGTTGCTCGTTGTTTCTGTTTCGCCACTACTTGCTACTTTGTCATTGCTGGCTGCTTGTTCGCTTATACTTATCCCTGCTCGTTGCTTCTATTCTGCTATTGCTCACTGCTCCGCCGCTTCTATTTTATATCGTGCTTGCTGCTCCATTGTTGCTGTTCATTGGCTTCTGCTTCGTCACTGTTTGAACTTCAAACTCTAGAACCGAAACTTTTGAAGGCTGATACGGTTCGGCGTAGCCGAAATTTTAAAGCTTCACGCATGAGGCCTTTATATAGCCCATATATAGCTCAGTAGTCCTAGGCCCGTTCAATTGGCCCTAAGTGGGCTTGATGTCAAATGAGGCATTGTAGTCTGGGCTGTGGCCTGACTTAGGCTCGGCTCATTGATACCGATATATACATGATCTGACTTTCTAAATATATCCTCAACTTCTTACTATTTTGAAGCAAGAAAAATTTAGATTGAGAGTAAAAAAAAAAAATGATCCGACTTTCAACAATTTTTATAATAATAATTTTTTATTGTTTTATTTTTATTTAAGAAGGGGCTCAGTGTTAATATGCAATACATATGATTAGTTTAGTTGTAACATATTTAACCTGTGTGCTTTTGGGATTTTGTCTAGTACAATGGGCCTGGGCCCATCCAATATAGGCCGCCAGATTAATTCCTCGTGGGCTGTTCTCAGTCCTGCACAGACTTGACCCATTGACACCCCGGTCCAATGTGTGCCAAAATGGGCCGGCCCAATATCCACCATTCCTCAATTCCCATGTTGGACCCGGAAACGAAAATCGCAGAGAGCACGGATAACGGAACCGTTGGTTTTTATTTACTGCTGTTAACTCCTTCCCCGATTCCTGATTATTTCCCCGTTCCCCCCACCTTCTTCTCCAATTCGAGACCCTCCTCCTGCTCCGCCTCTCTCTCTCTCTGCCCCAAAATCCTAGCTCTTCCCCAATTCGAAACGCTCCTCCTCTCTCTCTCCTTCCCAAAACCCTAGCTCCGCCTCTACAGCCACCGCCACCGCCGCCAAACCCTAATCGTAATCCGGCGGCCATGGCCACCCAGCCTGTCCCCAACAACCTATACGAGACGGCCTCGCAGCCGGACACCAGCGGCGACGCCTACACCTTCCTCGAGTTCGGCGCCCCAGACAACGACTTCGACTACCCCGAGTTCCAGGAGCTCTCCCAGCCGATCCGCTCCGATCTGCCCCCCTCCGACTCCTCCCCCCTCCCCTCCCCATCGGCCGCCGCCGCGTCCTCGTCGTCCGCTTCCAAGGGCCGCGGAGGCGGTGGGGATCGGTCGTCGGCGGCGGATTCTTTGGCTGCGGGGATAAGCGGGCTCAATTTCGAGGAGACAGCTGGGGATGAGGAGTTCGGGAAGGTTGGGTTCACCGAGCACGCGTGCAGGTACTGCGGCGTGCAGAACCCTGCGTGTGTCGTGCGCTGCAACATGCCGTCGTGTCGCAAGTGGTTTTGTAACTCCAGAGGGAACACGTCCGGGTCGCACATCGTCAATCACCTGGTAATTCTGTTTCTTTTTTGGATCTGTCTATCGTGTATTGCTGCAATTTCTGAGTTAGAAGCGATACCTTCTTTGAATCTAGTTAAGGTAGTTTGTTGTCTGGACTCTGGATATTGGGAGAAGTATTAGGGAGAATTAAACTGTCTTTTAGTTACTGATAGTGGTGTTACTTGGCCAGAAAATTCCACAAATCGACCTTGCTTGGGAGCTACGATAGGTATTCTGAGGGCAAACACTGAGATAGTGATTTTAAAGTTTTGATGTAGTTGTCAAAGATTGTATTGATAGTGATTATATGCTGGATAGGGGTATTATTTTAGGCCCCAAGGTGCTGGTGGTGTCAGTGGCATGTGTAGAAAATATCATACCACGTACTGGAGTTGTACCAGTGGCATTGCAACTATAGAAACTTGACCGATTGTAAGATGAAGCCTCTCTTTTGCAAGAGGGTACGTTATAGATGACAAGACTACTAGGCATCTGGTGATACATGATTGGTACAGTTATGTGAAATGAGGTTAATGTGAAATATCATTGGACTATCATTTGAGGTAGCAATGTCTGGTGCAAATTCCTTACTTGCCTAAATAGACTAGGTCTTCAACCAGAATCCCTGTAAAATAAGGGGTTAAGCTATATTGATGATAATGGAACCCCTTTCAGTGGATCTTTCCCTCTTTTGCTGCTTCTTTTCCCCTTCCCCGTTCATTATTGTTCCACAGCATTTTGGGAAAATGCTGGGGAATAATACAGCTAGCATTGTAGGAAGGTATTGAGCAGCTTAGACTTCCATGGGTGAATGTTGAAGGACTCACACAAGATACCCTTTGGCTATCACTCCAAGTTCTATCTAGAAAATTCATATAAGTCTTTGTCGTCGTCTAACTGATAAGTCGAAGGTCCCGTAAAATTAGAAATATTGTTTTCATTCTAGGCTATCATTGGGTGTATTCATGTTTGGCTATGAGATCAATTTGCCTTGTACCTTTGTAACATTGAATGCATGGTGCATTATCTGCTAGATGGATACAAGTAATTTAAGTAACAAATCCCGTGTTTTAGGTCTTGTGGGGTGTGGTAAATTCTGGCTGATGCTTTACATTATCGAGTCTATCTTAATTGTTGTGCAAACATATTGGGATGTTTTACTTTGTACTGAGTCTAGCACTTCAAATGATGTATTCAGCATGATCAAAAAAGTTCTGCAGTTAATTCCTAACACACATCAGGTGTTTTTTGACTTGTATGTTTATTTTTGTTGCACTTAACTTTAGCATGAATGTAATACAAGGGAAAACCTTGGTGCATTTATAAAATTGCTCCATTTTACCTCCAAGCTATTGATTTGAGGTCTAAGAATGGTTTTGCTGTTATGCATGGTAGGACTCTGTTCATCTAACCCATTCTAGGTTTTGTTTAAGTGTCATACCTTTTTCGCCAGACTTTTTTTTATTGAACTAAATGCATGGAATTGCAATGAAATTATACTGTTGGCATGAAAAAAATGCCTTCTAATTTATTTGGGTTGTAAATTTTTCTTCCAGGTCCGAGCAAAACATAAGGAAGTTTGTCTTCACAAAGACAGTCCTCTAGGTGAAACAATTCTGGAGTGCTATAACTGTGGTTGTCGGAATGTGTTCCTTCTTGGATTTATATCTGCGAAAACAGAGAGTGTTGTTGTTCTCTTATGCAGAGAGCCTTGCTTAAGTGTCAATGCATTGAAAGATATGAATTGGGATCTTAGTCAGTGGTGCCCTCTCATTGATGATAGATGTTTCCTGCAGTGGCTTGTCAAGGTTCATTTGTAACTGTGATCTGTTTATGTACCATTATATGCAGCATTTCCTTGTGCTGAAGGGCTTTTTTTATTTTTAGATTCCTTCTGAACAAGAGCAGCTTAGGGCACGCCAAATCAGCGCTCAACAAATCAACAAGCTTGAGGAGCTTTGGAAGACAAATCCTGATGCTTCTTTAGAAGATCTTGAGAAGCCTGGAGTAGATGACGAGCCACAGCCGGTGGCTCTTAAGTATGAGGATGCCTATCAGGTATGGTGTTATTGCAAGTTTTGACATGGGATCTAAACCAGAAAACCAGCTTTGTGTACCTTTATCTAGCATTCTTTCTATATGTTTATTTATGTATTCACTGGTTGTACTCATTGCACAGTATCAAAATGTATTTGCACCACTAATTAAACTTGAAGCTGATTATGATAAGGTATGGATTCTTGTTTTATGCTGTTCACCTTACTGCAAAGTATTAATTTCACTTCCAGAGTCTAATAGATTCTCTCACTGGTGTATTTTCTTTGTAGATGATGAAAGAATCGCAGAGTAAAGATAATGTGACAGTTCGATGGGATATTGGCCTTAACAAGAAACGGATAGCTTACTTTGTGTTTCCCAAGGTTGTGAAAGGGATTGCATTATATGCCTTTCTAGAAATTAATCACACATATATTTCTGCTTCTGTTGTTTCTTTTTCCAAATCATTCATAACTTATGCCAAAGATAAATATACAAACTTTTAGGAAGATAATGAACTAAGGCTTGTTCCTGGAGATGAGCTGCGGCTGCGATATGCAGGAGATGGTGCTCATCCTGCATGGCAATCTGTGGGACATGTGGTATGTTCTCTTTTTTAGATAGTACTGGTTTTAGTTGAATTTGTCTTGTATATTTCTAATGGACCCAAAGATTTTGGTTTCATTCGCAAGTGGATTTGGATATTTTGATATCTGTGCTCACTATCTCTTAACTCCTGTCAGATTAAATTGACTACTCAGGAAGAGGTTGCACTAGAACTTCGTGCAAGTCAGGTTGGATTTGGTCTTATGCATTTGTAGCGCTGCCAAGAGATTCTGTGATGTTGAAAGTTTCTTCCTGTTTTTCTTTTTTCAGGGAGTTCCTGTTGATGTGAACCACGGATTTAGTGTAGATTTTGTTTGGAAGAGTACTAGCTTTGATCGTATGCAGGGGGCGATGAAAACCTTTGCAGTAGATGAGACTAGTGTCAGTGGGTAAGTTGCAACTTATTATGACAAGAACTGATATCTTGTTGATATACTGGTGAATGGTGGTAGTTCTGTATAAGTAGTTGATTGAACACACTTGCATATCAAGGCAGAAAGTTTTTCATCTTTGTTCTAATGACATGGGATAATAAAGTGTCGGAACTGATAACCTAAATAATATGCTTCATAATTCTCTGCCAACTAGATAATGTTTGGTTGTTACAGCTGTCAACTGGTCTGGCTGGGAGGCATGTCCATGTATTGTCTGAACCGCATCTAGTCCAACCCTGATTGTTTATATGTAATAGTTGAGCTGGGCCTGGGATTTCAATCCTTGCCTATCCAATTTCACTAGTTCTCTAGAACCTAAACCAAATCTGAAGCCAAAATGCCTGCCTCCAGCCTGGTATTTTCTGGTCAAGTCCAACTTGCTTTTGGGCCTGACTGGCCCATTGGACCCTACTGGTTGTGCTTGTCACTGCTTGTTATGGTTTTTGATGGTTATGCACATGTCTCTGCTAGTTTTATCAGTGATCATGCAGTTATTTAGGACGTGGTTGTTTGCATTAGATGTTGATTTCCCTTCTTTCAGGTATATATACCATCACTTACTTGGTCATGAAGTTGAACTTCAAGTGGTTCGTAATACACTGCCTCGTCGCTTTGGTGCACCAGGGCTTCCTGAATTAAATGCATCTCAGGTAATGGTCTCTAATTTCAACTTTTACCACACTCAAAAACCTTCAGTAGAAACTGGTGTTTAATTTGCTGCTTTTTTTGTTGTTATAGAGAAGGACCATCCTTTGCGTTTGGGATGGCAGTTTGATGTTTTCCAGCCATTCTTCTGCAATCCTGTGAAATATTTCTTATAGCCTATTTGATATTATATGCTGATTGATTGGCTTAGTTCTAGTTTTACTATGGTTTGTATTGATTGGCTTAGTTTTAATTTTCAATACTATGGGTTGTATTTGATTGTACTTTTCCATATCAACATTTGGCTTATTTCCCCCCCTTCAATTGCATAGACCATGAACATTTGCTTACCTGTTGCTTAATGGGCAGGTTTTTGCAGTAAAAAGTGTTCTTCAGAAACCCATTAGTCTAATCCAGGGTCCACCTGGCACAGGGAAGACTGTTACATCGGCATCCATTGTATATCACATGGCCAAACAGGGGCAGGGACAGGTAATTGATTACCTTTGATTTAAATTCTAATTCAATTTTCTGGTATGTGCAATGTTCATTACAGTTTGATGCACTTACAGGTCTTGGTTTGTGCTCCAAGCAATGTTGCAGTTGACCAGTTGGCTGAGAAAATAAATACAACTGGGTTGAAGGTGGGAATTTTTTATTGTCATTATTTATATTTCTTTGAAGGTTCCATATTCTGAATTCTGTCCACTTATGCACTGTTAAACACTCATGGAAAGTTTGGTTTTATGTGCTGACCTTAAGTCATACATTTTCAGGTGGTTAGGCTTTGTGCCAAATCAAGGGAGGCTGTGAGCTCTCCTGTCGAGCATTTGACACTTCACTATCAGGTTCCCTTCGTTTTATTGACATGTTGTCTTTCTTGTGAATTTTGTTCATGATGTGGGTTGTAGGTTATCTTATTAGTGAATATTGCAGGTTCAACATCTTGATACATCTGACAAAAGCGAGCTTCATAAGCTCCAACAACTGAAAGATGAGCAAGGTACTTGATTTCTTTGAACATGGAATGCTATGCCACCCATCATTTCACTGTGGGACAGGAGTTTTTTTTTTTCAAACAATTCCTTTTCAGATTCTTGCCACTAGTCAAGGTTTCTATTGTTGGCATTATTGGACACCTTTAGATTTCATATATTTTTGTGTGGATATGCATTACTGATCTATTTACTAATGAAATGTTTCCATGTTTAATTTGCATAATAAGATATTTATGTGATATGAAAATTTTTCTAGGTGGTCACGCGTTGCTGTTATTTCTCATTTCTATTTTGTTTATTTATTTATTTATTTGTTTGCATTGGTTTTAACATCTTACAGATGGCATTGTAGGATTGGCCAAATCAGGCATCTGCCACTAGATGGCGACCCATGACATTATTTTCTACAGTTATAACACTTACTCAGCATGGTTGTGAATGCTTCATTTTTTTTGTGGGCTTCTATTTTGCATGTTTAATTAGGTTTTCACTTATTCAGAATTGCCGTTTTGAAGCACTTCATTGAGAACCTTGTTTGCATAGAATCTGGTTCTTTGTACTATCAATGCATCTGAACCAGTTAGACCAAGCCAATTGTATAAAGACAAGAAAGATGGCTTAAACCCTTCATCAGCTTGTTTGGTTCAATTTTTGGCAACTTTTTTGGACTTCGGTTGGTCTCAAAGCAATTTGGATGAATATTTGCCAATTTCACGTAGTTGAAATGATGTTAATCACATCAAATTAGATTTTGGAACTGTTGAACCTGCTACGATCTTGTTTGTCTGGTGACTGACGTTTTCTTAATTGGTGAAATTGGATCGCATTGATCTTAGTAGATTTGTGTTGTACATAGGCTGGTAAGAAAATACTATTTGAAGCAGGGTCTGATAAACCTAAAAGCTGCCAAATTATCTTGCCTTTGGGGATAGTTTTGGTTTGAGTACAATCTGGACTACATATGCATGCTTCCTATTTCCTATTTTTCAATTTCAACTTTTTTGGACAAGATGTATATCTCCTATGTTGTTGCCAGTTGATCATCGACCTTTTCTGAATCTTCAATTAGGAAAGAATTGAGCATTTATTGTCTTCAACACTTCTGTTGGGTCCTGGGAGGCACATCATAATAAGAGCACCTCTGTTGCATCACTCGATTTTCTGCTTTTTTTGATATTAAGCCGCATAGGTAAGGGGGGACCTGTGAAAGAAATGTTGTTCAAATATGTTTTGGATTTTAGATTTGGAATCCACTTAGAGGTTCTGATCAGAGCATGAAATGATCATTCAAATAGCTGCCCTTTTTCATGCAAATTTTCAAATAGAAATTTAAATTTCTACCAAAAAATCATATTAGATTTTTAGTACTAGGCATATATTTCATGACAATTGCTTATTAATTTTGATTATGACTTGCACAAATTATCCTGGGTGAGGTTCACTAGCATATTTTTTCAGCTCATTTGTAGCTAATCTCATGCTGTATTCTTCAGAAAATTAAGAATGACCATGTAAGTTCGTGTTACCATTGCATTCATGATCTTGTAAAATTTGGATTAGTCTTTACTGCTGGGTAAAGCAGTGCACTTGGAATGCTTCTACAGTTATTTTCTACATCATTTTGCATTGTCTCCACATCTATAAAATTTAAGTACCTGAAATAGGGGAAAATATTTGCAGGGGAGTTGTCAAGCAGTGATGAGAAAAAGTTCAAGGCTTTAAAACGGGCTACTGAAAGGGAGATTTTGCAAAGTGCTGATGTTATTTGCTGTACCTGTGTTGGCGCTGGGGATCCACGATTAGCAAATTTCCGATTCCGCCAGGTTGGTAAATGGGACATGATTTTGAAATTTGATTAGTTTCTTGTATTATGCAAGATCATGTCACTTCTTTGCCTTTTTACTTTGTGTTTCAGGTCCTTATTGATGAGTCTACTCAGGCAACAGAGCCTGATTGTCTCATTCCCTTAGTTCTTGGTGTCAAACAGGTAGCTGGAAACTCTTGTGGTTTGAAATATGCTTTCACCTCAGGTTTCCTCATTAGGTGCCTCTTTATGAATCAGGTTGTTCTTGTTGGAGATCATTGCCAGCTTGGTCCGGTTATAATGTGCAAAAAGGCTGCTCGAGCTGGGTTGGCACAATCTCTTTTTGAGCGTCTTGTGCTACTTGGACTGAAACCATTTAGATTGCAGGTCTTCACTGATCTTTTGTTTGTTTTTACTTTCTTTCCATTTCCAGGTATTTCAATTTGGTTGTTTTTTGAATAATACACTATATGCTGCAATCATAATTACTTTTTGGTGCATCTTCATATGGTACAATGTTAAATTGTATTGCTTTTCATAGTTGAAATGTTAGTGCTGCTTGAGGTTTTGCATTTGTGAATAAAGAATGACAAGTTGTGGAAAGCAGTTTTGTCAGAGACCTGGCTTGTCTGTAGGTTTTTTGGTTCTTATGCTTCGATATCCTCAAGGAAATTGATTTCACCAAAATGTTATTTTTCTTCAATCTCCTGGTATTACGTGGCTGGGAAAATAATGTTGATATGGTGGTGGATCTTGATTTTGGGAAGTAAATTTTCAAAATATGTTGAACCAAATTTCTCTTTAGGTATTCATTTTGTTAATGTTGTTAAAAATCCACTACAGTGCTAAGTTTCTTCAACATTATTGGAACTTTGAGAACAGAATAATACCATGAAGATTGCTGCTAAGAACAAGGGAAATATGCAGATGAGTGGTTTGGGTTGCTGTTTTAATCTTCTCTCCAAAAACTGATGCTGAAAATGGTTTACATTCTTTTTAGCTGTCAGAAATTGGCTGATAATGTTTAATTGGTTGTTGGACATGTCTGATGTTAATTGAAAAGTAGGTGGAGGGTGTGGACAGGGTCAAGGTTTTGTATGAGATTTTGCATTCTTTGATGGCTCTTTTGTACAAATCTGTACCGTGTTACTTGTATTTCATAGCTCTTTTGATTAGCTTTACTGCTGTTAGTACCATATGAAACATTTAATTGAGATTTTCAGGAATACATTTGGCTTTCAAGATTTAGATCTTTGCTCTTCTGAGCATTTCCTATGAGTCTGTTACTCAATTGTTGTTAATTTTTGAGCATGTTTGAGTTTGCAGGTCCAATATCGAATGCATCCTTCCCTTTCAGAGTTTCCTTCTAACAGCTTCTATGAGGGGACGCTTCAGAATGGAGTGACTATAAATGAAAGACAAACAACAGGAATTGATTTTCCTTGGCCAGTTCCAAATCGCCCAATGTTCTTCTATGTTCAGGTATTTTATTTACCTTTACATCTTTTCTTGCTCTTTTTTTTTCTCTCATTGTCTTCATTTTTTTATGTGAATCATTGTTTAGATGGGACAAGAAGAAATTAGTGCAAGTGGAACCTCTTATTTGAATAGAACTGAGGCTGCAAACGTTGAAAAAATTGTTACTACATTTTTGAGGAGTGGTGTGAATCCTAGTCAGGTATTTTTATGTGGTGATCAACAGCTATTTTACCTTTTTGCTATCAACCTTGATTTTTTATCTTCACATTCTGCAATGGGAAAGTACAGATTGGAGTGATAACACCATATGAAGGACAGAGGGCATATATTGTTAATTATATGTCTAGAAATGGAGCATTAAGGCAACAGCTATATAAAGAGATTGAGGTTGAACACTGATCTGGGTTGAAATGATTCCGTTTGTCACTTGATTATTGTTACTCTAATCGACGAATCTATTTGTCATAGGTGGCCAGTGTTGATTCTTTCCAGGGAAGGGAAAAAGATTATATCATCTTGTCTTGTGTGAGAAGCAATGAACATCAGGTGTGAATTGTAGTGCTCGTATGTTTCACTTCAGACTAGTAATTCCTAATATGATAGTTATGCCTACATGGTTTAATATCTATTGCTTCTCACGCCATGCTCTTCGGTAGTTCTGATAGTAAATTTGTTAGCCTTGCACACAAAATAGCCCTCTACATGATGTTACTAGCACATTGTCATGCAATGATATATTATGCCTTGAAGCTTCTTGAAATGGTCAAGTTGCATTTAGTGGAGTTATCAATAGTTTTACTTTTGTATGATGATTTCTGCTGTTTGTCTATGGTGGCTTAAATCTTTGTTTATTTATTTGGGCTTGCCCTTGCAGGGTATTGGATTTCTTAATGATCCACGCAGGCTTAATGTGGCTCTAACTCGAGCTCGTTATGGTATTGTCATCCTGGGGAACCCCAAGGTTTTGAGTAAACAACCATTGTGGAATAGCTTGCTGACACATTACAAGGTATATACACATTGCTTACTATTGATTTGGTAAAGCCACTTTAGGATACAATGTTTGTGAAATAATATCTTGTTTTACTTCAGTTACAAATTAAAACTCTTAGGGACCATTATCTTGTTGATTTCATATATTTTTCTTTTATTGAACAGCTAAGAGTAAAAATCTATTGCTAATCCATGTTTTTCTCGTTCAGGAGCATGAATGCCTGGTTGAAGGACCTCTGAACAATTTGAAGCAGAGTATGGTACAATTTCAAAAGCCAAAGAAGGTAATTTCTGCTACAATCTTTATCTTATGAGTTCATGTTCTTATCTTTGTTCTGATTTTGTGCAACCAGTGGAAAACCGTTTGATATCTCTACTTGGTAGAGTGAAAACTCTTGGCTACTGCTATACTGGTTCAGTTATTCATGTCTGGTTCTGCTTGTCAAACAGATCTATAATGACCGCAGACTTTACTTTGGTGGCATCCCTGGGAATGCACCTGGTGATGGTTTTGGGTCTGTCAGTTCTAGCCAGAATGCTGACAAGCGAGGTGGCCGTGGAAAAGGTATCATAATTTATACACACCATGAATAATGACTTGTTTGAGTTATGTTTTAGTTTTCAAACTGCCCACTAACCAACATTTATGTACACTTGTTTCTGTTATTTTTTTGCCAAAAAAATAGGTCACTCCTACATGCCTTTTGGTCCATCACCAAATGGTACATCAAAGCCTGGTGTACATCCAGCAGGATATCCCATTCCCAGAATTCCTTTCCCACCTTTTCTTGGAGCTCCACATTCTCAACCATATGCAATTCCTACCCGTGGGGCTGTTCACGGACCAATTGGAGCTGTTCCACAAGTTACTCCACCAGGGAATCGAGGTTTTGGGGCTGGTCGTGGTAATGCTGGTGGGCCTATTGGAGGTCACCTTGTGCATCAGCAAGCTTCTCAACAAGGCATAGGGAATATGGGTTCTTTCAATTTTCCGCTGGAGAATCCGAACAGCCAACCATTGGTTGGGGCTCCTTTATCACAATCTGGACTGATGACTCAGGTTAGCAACTGCAAGATCCATATTAGTAATACATATACAATATTAATACAAATTTTGTTCTAAGTCTTCTTTTGATTGCTCCAGATACCAGTTCAAAGTCTTAGCCAACCATTTCATGAAGGCTTTTCTATGGGTGGCATGTCACAGGTATCAACCTTCTCATATATAATTAAATTTTTTACCATGTTAATCTGCAAGCTGTATGAGGATACCAAACCTTTTATTGGTTTTGTCAGGATTTCCTTGGTGATGACTTCAAAAGTCAGGGTTCACATGTTGCATATAATGTTGCAGATTTCTCTACACAGGTGCAGCTGCTGTTCTTATGTGCATTTTCTGCATGAATCTTCTAACTAGGGTTAAGACTACATGTTAAACCACTTTTGACCATTCATTTTACTTTTAGCTTTGTGCTTGTGGGAGAAGGTGATTTGCTCAACATAAGATCAGATAGCATTTTACTTCACAAAGCTGCATACATCAACAATAAATATTTATTAATATTCTTTAAAAGAAGTGGAAATTAGTACAGTTTTTCAATTCTTTCCTACATATGTTAACCTAACTTATTATCATATATTCCCTTCCATTTACATACTGGGCTTCATGAGAGCAGAATCAATTGGCAATTTATATTTTGTAGAGAGTACTTAAGTTATACATGTGTACTACTGACAGCTTCTATGCTTTCATATTAATGCAGTTTAGCTAGGACACTTAAAAGAATGCATGTTTGGAAAATTATACTTGTTTTGAAATTTTATTTTGTTAGAGAGCAGAAAATATCTGAACACCCTGAGGAAGATTCCTATTGCAGTTTTTGTATTAGATGACATGCCACAAGCCCATAACTTGACAACAACTAACAATGGTCCTACAAGATTCATTTAGCTACCCCTATATAGGTCATCCTGTATATTTCTTAGTCTCTGTTAGTTTAGTTGGCCTAAAGCTTGCTACTACACTCTGTAGGCTTCCCAAAGTGGATATGGGGTTGATTATGTCACCCAGGGACCACAAGGTGGGTTCCCAGGGAATTACTTGAACCAGAATTCTCAGGCAGGGTACTCTCATTTGGGCTCTGGAAATGACTTCATATCTCAGGTTAGCTGACTCGAGTATAAAATGCACATAATTGTGTGCTAGTAACTCAATTATTTGGAATATGTTGAAACCAATGTACTACTCAACTAGAAGTTTTTGGTGTCTGTTTAGGATTATATGGCCCATGGTGGATCACAGGGTTTATTCACACAAGCAGGATACAATGACCCATCACAAGATGATTCTTCCCAGTTTAGTGTTGCTGGACGTCGACCGGTTCAGTCACAGGTCATTATTTGATTAATCCTGAATTTACAATAGATTTTTATTTTAAGAATATGAGGTATTGACTACCCAAATTTCTTCAGGGCTTGAATCCTCTATACTCACAGGCCTTCACTCAGTACAGTGTCCCGCCTCCAAATTCCCAACCTCCACAGCAGAACCAGAAGCTTCACTACAATGGCTGAGCACCGGTGAGAGCTTCCATTTTGATGGGTTATATTCCTTGCATTTAGCATCATGCTTGTGCCATGAACCTCCTCCGTATCATCGCACACGGGAGGCAGCATGTTGGTGTTGGTTGATTTCCTATATATGCCATTATACAAAGCCAAAGAATCTGTTGGTGGCTTCAGAGGATGCTGGGAATTGTTGACCAAATCAATCTGCATGCTGTACTTCTGGCATAGCTGGAGCTTTGTGAAGGATTGCCCACCTGCCTCTTTAATATAATCGTTCTGACGTGAGTTGACTGCCAAAGGGAGCATTGAGATGCACATACTTAAAGATCTGGTTTGACTATAGGAAAGTATTTCTCAAGCACAAATGTGCATGGAAAAGTGAATTGGCTTTATCGATGAAGAGGAGCGATCATTGCCTGCTCGTTTGCCCATACTTTTGACTTCACAGCCATGATTACAAGTTTGTACAGGGTCCTGTGAAGGTGGCAGCCATTTTCGTATCTTTGATATGTGCAGCTCTCAGTTAAGACTCCCATATGGAATGATTTAGATTATTGTTGGGTATACGGTATGTTGCTTTTGAGCCTTTATATTGTTGGGGTTGCCTGTGATTCCATGAATATTGGGGTGGTGATTGTTGGATTTATGCTTGTGTTACCTGTTTGAAATTGTGTGATCTATTTATTTTGGATTGATTTGATGGTGGTATTGATTTGAATGTTGATTTTATCTACCAACAAAGGCATTTTGATTTTGACTGCCCTCTCCCACAAGCAATTGCCCTTGTGCCTTTTGTCTCTTCAGATATTGACCATTGACTATCATTGGATCAATCTGCTTAGTGAAAACTGCCTGAAGTTCCGGGAATGTCGAATTGGAACCATGATCAGCCTATAGCAAAATTAAGGTCAATGAAATATAAGTCAATTTATTATTTATTATTTGGTTATTTGCAATGGAATAATTCTATCTCACACCTTGCTCATTAGCTAGACACTGCTTGGTTTGAGATCATCTTAAATAGTTGAACTAAATTTTAATCTCACTAGTGAAAAATTAGTCCTATTATTCTGTTGGTGTTTGGTTGTTAATATAACTAGTGAATGATTTGTAATTTTTTTTCAAAATTGCCTTTATATTTATTTCGTATGGGCTACCTGATTATCTTTTATAAATATTTTCATTGAATGCTAAATTAGAGCAGTTAAATTATAAATAAGCAATACTAATGATTATATTATATAAAAATATTAAATAAAGAAGACAAGTTTGAATTAAAATAAAATATGATAATTTGAAATAAAATGGTACCTTATTGTAATATAGATATTGTACATATGCGTAGTATAAATACATAATATAGATAATCAAACAAATATTTAATAATAAAATATTATGACAAATAGTATAAGCATAATAGCTAGATTGACGGTAATACAAACAGTAGAGTATAGACAAAAAGCTAGTGGGGAACATAACCTCATCATGAGCAAGATTGGGGCATACATAGTAGACGTGTGTCGTGCATGATTTAGGTATTCGGTAGTGAAAACAAATAATGAAATGTGATTTGAAGGCAGTTAGTGCGGCGTTCCATATATATGATATCTTTTGAAATATGTTCTTGAGTATTCAACAATTTTTACGATGTTGTATACACTTCCAGATGATGACCGACGAATACAATATATGCTATCTAAGACTTGATTGTTCCTTACAATTAGATTGATATAAATTTAAACATAATCAAAATTTACAAAATAATGAAATAGAGAATAAATTTGAAAAATAAATGAAGTAACATATAATAAACAGATATTGTAATAGTAAATTAGTCACTTATGCGGTTCATAGGGTTGCAGTAATTAGATTTCAAAGTGTTTCTTTATTATGCATTTTTGGCTGCCAGATGTGCTTAGATTCCTCTATCTCAAAATTATCTTCACCATCTTATTCATTGTCCTAAGCATGTCAACTAGATTCAGCTTTCATGGAACGCTCGGTGATCACCAAATATTTGGCGTATGAAGTTGTGCACAACAACACAAACCATTAGTAATGCACATTGTATTTCATAAGAAAATAGTTAGATCTTACAAAATATCTGAAATTGATTTTTTTAAAATACTAAATGTTCTCTCCACATGATTTCTTAAATTAGCATGTATGTAGTTGAATTCATTCTTTGAATTCTGATATCAAATGAATCTACGGCCGAACTAATCGATATGATAGCACTCGTTTCTGTAGAATACTAAAAAGTGATCATTATTTCCATAATCAATATTTACTAAATAGTATTTACCTGAAATAAATTATTATTTTTTTAGTGGCAATTTGTATTCAACATATTTAATTGAAAATTTTATACATGAGTTAAATCTTCCAAAAGTGAGAAGCTATCACACTCCAAACATGTCCTTAAAAGACATACATGTGCTGTGGATTCCTCTCATCCATTGTTAATGTACATGAAAATTAGAAGAAACTATCACCATAACATTCCGAGAGAACTTGTAACAATTGATATATGCATGTCATTAATTGCATTGAGTGTATCCTAAGAGTTGCGCATCAAATAATATAGTTATGATAGCCAATACTAAAAATATTAAAAATGATAATTAGTTATGCAAATGTCAAACCTTAAAGTAGGGATATGTTTCACTTTTGTTTTGAACCACAAGATGTATTAGAACTAGACCTGGTAATATATGATCTGACTTGTTAATCCGACCCGATTTAAGCGAATTTAGGTTTGTTACAATCAAGTTTAAGTTGTAATTGAGTTGACTCGATTATGATCCAAAAAAAAATTTGGATTATAATCGGGTCAATCCGTATAATCTTTTTATAACCCAATTGACCCGTTTATTTATCAGATCATGAATGGGTTTGATTAGATCGGTTTAACCCTTTTACCAAAGAAGTCAATTAAATTATTTAATATTTTATTTTACAATATTTTTTTAGTAATTCTTCAAATTATTATTTATAAATAATTATTTTATTATAATAATTAATTTTAAATATTGTTATTTTTTTATTATTTGAAATATTTTAAAACTATTAATATTAATTAAATATGTTGGATCGACTTAGATCAATTGGGGTAAATTCAAATTGATTCGAACAAATTAGATCAATTCAAATTGGATCAAATTATAACTTATTTAATTAAATAGGTTAATTCGAGCTAAATTGGGTCATAATCTAAGCCTGATCCGTTTAATAAATGAGTTAATTCGAGTTAGGTCAGGTTATCTGTTTAAAAATCGAGTCAAGTTTTGGGTTCAGAAAATTGACCTGTTTAATAAATGAGTCGGATTTGGGTTAACCTGTTTAGTGAAATATTATAAGTTTGACCCGACTCATAAGCCCGAATTGCCAAATCTAATTAGAGCATTATTGGGAGGTAATTATATTGATTCATCCTTAAGTGAGATGATACTATTTAACACACTCTTGAAATATTTGTTAATTATCTTCATTGAGTGTTGAAATACAAGATGCAAGTCTCTATTCGACATCTCACAAACAACATCATAAAAGAAAATTTCAACTTGTCCTTGAGTCGCCACGTTCTACACTGAGGCAATGGCCTCTTTTTGACCAACATTCTAAATAAATATAGGAAAACTTGTGGTACCATTTAAAATAACCCAAAACATCGATCCTTATTATCTACATATAATTATACATGTCCACATAGTTAAGTGAAATTAACATGTTGAAAAAAGTCAAATCACTACTTTGATGCAATTAATGTAAATGTTAATCATATATTATAGATTCTCAAAATATTTGAATATATCAACTCGTATCCTAACATGTCAAGCAAAGAAGTAAGGATTAGTGAGAATATACTTGGATATTAAAATATAAGTAATTAAACTTCAAAAATCAATACATGAAAATGCACAAAAACACACTAGAAATGTGAAAACTATAATCAGCCTTGGCTTGATTTATAGACCAAATTGGGACTTTACATGCTAAATAGTACATATTTATATTGATAAGTCATAAATAAAATTAATTCATATGTTAGAACAGTAAACATTAAAGGCCATAATACACGGTGAGGATTTATTTTTCACAAAGTGAATAAAACTTTCATGTCGATAAGACACAAGGACAAGATGTTTCACATTCTGAATAATTTATATTTCATACCTACAAGATATAATCAAAATATATTCTTTATGTCCTAAATAATACATTTTTATTTTGAGAAGACATAATTAAAATTTATTCTTCATATACCGAATAATATCCATAATTAAAAATATTCATTCTTCAAGATATTTGAAAAATAAATTCATATCTTAAACTAACAAACTTAAATTACTATCTAAATATCAAAAAGATAGTCAAATTATCTTTACATTACTTTAAAAAGTAAATTACTATATTATCCTTACATTTATTCATTCAAACCTAAATAAATAATATATTCAAGGGTATAAAGGTCCAAAAAAATTTAAATCATTCACTAGCCCGATTAGCATTCAAACACAAAAAATTTGACTATACTTTTTTTTTTTGCACCTTAGTTTTGATCTTGAACTTGAGTTTGATCTCAAATCAAACGATACCTAAGACACCGTTTGGTTTGGGATTAGAATCAACATTTTTTAGAATTATTTTTTATCTTATAAAATTAATATTACTTCTTTTACATCGTTATTAAATTAAATTACTATAAAAATTAAATAATTTTTCAAAATTTAAATTATTGTAAGATTAATTTTAATAAAAAGATATTAATTTACAAAAGTAATTCACTAATTTTGACTTTAATCCTGATTCTGATCCCGAATTAAACGATGCCTAAGAGTTTGTCCAACCATCTAAAGTTCATCCAACCATTTGAGTCGTAAATGTCCAAATCTCAATCAAAATTGCTGGATGAATCCAATGGGTCTTAAAGTTCATTCAACCATCTAAACCATACATCTAGACATTTAGGATATATTTAATAAGAGATAATTTATAATAGTCTGAGTAGAAAATAATTTAATTAAAAAAGTAGTTAAATTATTTTTTTAATATTTGATTGTTAATCAAATTAGTAGAAATTTCTTAAAAGACTAATTTTTTTACAAAATTGACTATAATAATTTGATATTGACAAAACTAATTAAATTTTATAATAATTTAATTTTTTTAGTAAATTAAAATAATTAATTTTAATTTTTTATCAAAAAAAATTAAATTCTTAATCTGATATTTTTCTTTGTATTTGACTGTTAATTCGAGTAGAATTGAGGTTAATTCTAGCCCTAATTTCAAACAAAAGGAGAGCTTATTGCCCTGGCCCAGAGCATACTATCCCATGGGAAATTATGCGACCTAAACTTTTTCTCACCATCTGATTGCCATGCCAATATGCCATCCAAGTAGTGCCCCTCCTCAAGAGACATCAAATGGCTGCTCTGCTAAGACTCCAGCACAGCATAGGATCAGCCTCATTGTGATTTTTTTCTACAAGCTCCACGAATCCCTCCTCTACCTTTCTTCCATCTACAACAAACCTGACAAAGCCAATCCATTTCTAAAATGAATTAGCACTGCAAATGATTCATGCTTGCTCTGTTCCTCCTCTCCGTTATGGAACTAAATGCAAACACCCTCAGCATCATCGGTTGCAATCACAGTCTCCCTCAGCTCCCTCTCCAAATCCTCAAGCACAGCAAAGATCTTCTCTGCCTCCGGGTGCGACTTGTCTCCTGCATTGAACGCCTGAAGCTTGCTGTCTATCTCAACTGAGCTACAACCAGTGTCCTTAGCCACGCCCCTCTCCTTCATCAACATTCTCACCTTGGCAGCATCGCTCCACATCCCTGCCGATGCATAGATGTTTGAGAGTTGCACGTAATGCCCGGCATTCAAAGAATCCAATGCGAAGATTCTGTTGGCAGCATGCTTTGCTAGCTCAATGTGTCTGTACATCTTGCAAGCATGCAGCAATGCTCCCCACACAGTGACTGCCGGCTCCAATGGCATGGTCTTTATGAATTTATAGGCCTCTTCAACATGCCCCTTACGGGCAAGGAGATCGACCATACATGCATAATGCTGATGCCTTGGCTCGATACCAAGTTCTTTCATCGAATAGAAGAACTTCCGACCCTCTTCAACTAGCCCTGCGTGGTTGCATGCAGATAGGAGGCCAATAAATGTGACATCGTTCGGTTTGACACCCGTATCCTTCATCTTGTGGAAGAGACTGATGGCTTCATGCACACGGCCATGGAATCCGTAACCAACTATTATTGCACTCCAGACCACCACATCCTTGTCGGAGATTCGATCGAACACTTCATGAGCGTGGGCTATGCTGCCACATTTTGCATACATATCAATGAGAGCAGTATTCACAAACACATCATCCTTGAATTCACCGCCACAAGTATAAGCTTCCATCCACCTCGCAACCTCCAAAGATCCAACTTGAGCGCAAGCCATGATTGCTGCTCGTATCGTGATCGAATCGGTCCTCAGGTTTTTCGCAATCATTCTCCGGAAAAGCTCAACAGCTTCATCTGCATATCCATTTTTTGCGTACCCTGAGATCATAGCATTCCAAAGCATAACATCAGGCTCGGAGACTCGGTCGAACAAGGACTTGGCAACAAGCACATGCCCGCATTTCGCATACATTGCAGTGAGACTGATCAACAAGTCAGGCTCCTCCTCGAACCCACCCTTGATGACCAATGCATGAACCGACTGCCCGTGTGCCAAGTCTTCAACATCGGTGTATGCCTTCAAAACACTAACAAGCAATACAAAATCTGGCTTAGTATTCGAACCCAAGGAACTTCTCATTTCTTTGAAGATCTGGAGAGATTGCAGAGGAAGACCATTCTGAGAGCAACCAGAGATAACCGAAGTCCAGGAAATAACATTCCTGCCACACAATCGGTCGAACACCTTGCATGCACTACCAATGGCACCGCACTTCGCATACATTGCAATGACGCCATTGATAATAAACAAGTCAGACTCGAAACCAAGACGTAGAACTTGTGAGTGGACAGCACGGCCCATTGCAGCGGCTTCTCGGCCGCTGCATGCCTTGAGCACCGGCGGAAATGTGAACCCGTCGGGACGGACACCGTGCCAAACCATTTTGTTGTACAAACAAAGGGCGTCGGAGAAGGAGTTTTGATGGGTGTAGGATTTGATGAGGGTGTTGTAGAGGAAGGCGTTTGGTTGGGGAAGTACATCGAACAGGCATTGGGCGTGGCGGAGGTGGCCGACTGAGGAGGCGGCGAGGATGAACTTGGCGGCAAGGGAGTGGGAGCGGTGGAGGCCGGAGGCGAGGAGTACGGCGTGGGCCGGAGGGACAAGGTGGCGCAGGGAACAAGCGTCGAGCAGGTGGGCTACGTAGTTGACGACGAGTTTTTCGTCGAGGGCTCCAAGGGGGCGGATGGTTGATGAGGCCGAGGCAGTTCGGATAAAACGCATGAATCGTGGAGTCTCAGATTAAGGACCAATGTGGTTTTATATCATTCGTTCTTTTCAAATAACTCGGATTTGGTTTGAAATTAAAATCAAATTTAAATTTAAAATCGATATTAAAATATATATATATATAAATAGTATAATTAAATTTTTGATATTTAAATATTAATATAATGAGTAAATGATTTAATTTTTTTTTTTGATCTTTACGCTCTTGGATATATTATTTATTAAAATTTAAATAAATAAATATAAGAGTAATGTAATAATTTATTTTTTAAAATAACGTAAAGATAATTTAATTATTTTTTTAATATTTAAATGATAAATTGATCAATACATAATGATCTTGATTCTAATCCTAAATTAAACGCACCGGTATGATTTATAGATTAAGATTGGTCTGCCATCTTTTTTGTTCTTTTAAAAGAATGGAGTATGACTAACAATCCAAATGGAGTTAAAAGCTTTTTACTAATTATATGAAGGTCCTCATTCCTACAGCTCTTGGGATTATTCAAAACAATCATGATAAGCATTCATGGCTCATCTTATTCATCCATAAAATCAATACATCAACCTGGTTCTTTGAATGCTGGAACTATGTAATAACTACTCAAATCTATTCCAAAATTGCATAGATTTTCTATATTTTTTAAATCACAATTTAATTAATCACATTTCATTGGACAAAACCATCTTTAACTAATAATATATAGTAATATTTCGATTAAGAATTTTTTGGTATTTGAAAATAAACCATTTCCAATAATAACCAATGTGTCAATTCATATTTAATATAATAAAAAAAAAATTAAATGCATAGCGCTGATAAAATTTATCCATAAATATATAAAAAAACTCCATAGTTGAAAATTCTTGGATTACTAACTTTTGAGTATATTAATAATTCATAGTATATACAAAAAATAGTAACTTAATTTGTATTTTTAAAAAAATTAATATGGCTTCAATTTGGTGGCTTTTTTTTAAAAAAATGTAAAATTGCAATCAAAATCAATTTTAGAGTTTTACAAAAATTGAGAATCCGAACTATGGTAATTTATTTTGAATTTCTTTTTTCAGTAAAATTCTCAACCGATGCAATATAGTATTCTCAATTTTTTGATTTTTCAGCTCACCCCTAGTTCTTAGTAATAAACCAAATGGGGCCTCAAGCATCCAACTCATGATCTCCCCAGGAAAAAATAACTACAACTATTAAGTCAATATTTATTGTACAAATAGATAAAATATCAAGCAGAAAGAAATCACCGATTTCTGGTCAATTGTTTCACAAAAATAATTTCCAATTTTTCTCTTCCAACATCAACAGCAACCAAAGGAATGCCTCGCCCACCAAGATTTACAACAAAACCTAATCTTTTCCATCTCCTGACTCATGAACAAGCGGCAACAACATTTCAAAACCAAAGCATTACTCGCATGAAAGCCATAAAAATGAAGCTCTCCACCAAGAAGAGCCTCCTCTTGTTTCCAGCATTGCATGGCATCTCAGTTCCACTGAAGCAGCCACTCCTCTGCATGATCCCCTTCCCACCTTCAAGAACAAAACTGGAGTTTGTTTTCCCAGTACTAAACAAAACACCCCACAAGTATGGCCCCCTGTGTTCTTTCCTGAATCCAACGCCAACTTCAGTGTGTTCTTTTCCATGCAAAAGACTGAGCTTTTTCCAGTCTGATACTAGAACAGTTGACAAGGCTTGGACTGGACTTAGATGACTCCACTGACAGCCAACAAGATGGCCAGATACAATCCCGACAGTCGGGAGCTCTACCCCGCAGTTCGGGGCGTAGACCTCGGTGATATCAACTTCCGGGGGCTCACAGATCAGCGTGTTGTTGCTGGTGCAGTTCTTGGCACACTCAGAGATGTACTGCAGTGCCATGCAACCAAGGCCTGGACTTCCATATAGTTTTGGTAGCTTGCTTGATGTTCTGTTCTGATTCATTAGATTCACAATCTCATTAGCCGGGTTTCCTGCGAGATAGTAGGATTCAGTATAGAATTGACTGAATAGATATCGATCTGAAGGATTTCATCGATGAATCTGTCAAATTCTATCTGCAAGACACCGTAAAAAAGTAGAGAAAGATTTTACGGGATTCCTTCCAGTTTAAGGGAATGATAAGTATAATTGAGATCATCTGCAACACCGAAATCATTTTACTACAAATTCTGCAACTCAATTGTTTTTTCTCAAATATTCATTTCCTCCGCATAACCATAATCACGAAACAAGTGAAAGAAACAAAATTTAGAAAGAGTAAGGGGCAGATTTGTCTCTTTGTACTTGACTGAGCACTAAGAAAGCTTATGTGATGCATTGTATGGCAAATCGTTTTATAAGGATTTATTACCAATGAAACCTAGAATTTGCGCAATGCAAATGTTGTTTTACGCAGAGGTAGGCCAATATGATCAATTATCCGATGAAGTACTGATTTATTGTTATGATATTAAATGTGATGCATTAGTTTATACAGTATTTTATCAGTTTAAATTTTTCAGATAGTTTAATATTCGATCCACTGAATTGACCCAAAATGAGGTGCTGCTTGTGTTAGATCACATTTCATGTCTGAATATGTACAAATACAAGCATAATTATAGTAAAACCAAGTCAAAAAATTTGCCACATTTTCCGTCTTCCAGTTTTCCAGAGTTTTGTTTACATAACTAAGCAACTATCAAATCAGCGAGAATATACATCCAATCTCGTGACATTAAAGGGCTAAACCCGAATCATGAACTGGGACTTCGATAACACAAACATTGCCATGTGAATTACTAACAATGCAGGACAGAAATGTGACACAAACAAGCAGAGAGCAAAATTAGGAGAGCCAGAAACAGATTGCACGCAATGCACCTTGCGCTGCCGCGGAGGCGACACCGAGGGCGAGCACGGAGAGGCAGAGAAGAGCAGCAGCCGCGTCCGGCGCCGTCATGGCTACAAACGAAGCTGGAGCTCTGACAGCGCTGGCTAATGCATGGTGAGTGTTTGAGGAAATGCCGCGGAGAGATGAGAATGGGATCCAACCTGTTTGCGTTTTGCCTGTGGGGGACAGAGCCGGCAAAAAGAAAAAGGCTGCAGTGATGGCCGGTGTTTTCATCGTTTTCGTGCTTTTTCCCGGGATTTCAGGTCCACTGGAGTGAATGATTCATCTGTTATGGCGACCGTGAAATTGACGGCAAAATAGACCCTCATTCGTGAATATTGGGTTTTAAGAGGGTAATTTTGCACCTTCGTGTTTGGGCATTGGGACGACAAATTTTTTTTTTGCGTTTCGGAAGTTGGTTGATTCGATGGTCGAATGGGCAGGCTGATACATCATGCGTCGCGTGCGTCTCGCTGGGGCGTAAAAAATTTCGGCGGTGGGGCCCCCATCAGGAAAGTTTCACTTGAATGTCATGTGTAGTGATTTTTATGCCTTCTGGCAATTCATTATTGTGTTTTAACACTCATTTAAAAGGTCATTATTGATTGCATTAATTTATTAATTAATGACCAAATGTGCTGAATAATTATAATTGTTGCCAAAGCCTCTAGAATTGAGAGTTTGGCTGATAGAACTAAGGAGCAATATTATCCCCCAAGTCAATATCCAACCAATCATGCTGGAGATGGGATACCAGTATAGCTTTTTTTTTTTTTGTTAAAAGCTTCTACAGCTTTCCGAATAATAGAAAATTTTGATTCAAATGCGGAATCGATTTTCACATTCAAGCATTCCGTCCAAGCTTCAAGTGTGCATTTTTTTGTTAACAAGGAATAAAGTTCTCACCATAGAAAATATAGTCAAAAGAAAATAACAAGATCATATATGCTGCCAAACAAGGAAAGCAAGTAAGATTAGATGAAGTAAGAGCAGGTGGATTCTTTTTTCTTTTCTTTTTTTGGTGAAAAAAGCTGATAAACAGTGGCAACTTGCCGGGGCATTGTTAGGCCAACGGCAGCTAACCCAATTTCCATTGTCTTGGCCGGGGCGGGCCCGGGTAGGCCTCAGGCAAAGTCTTAAGCCAGGATGAGTTGAGCGGGTGAACAGAGTTCATATGGTTGAGCCTCCGAATCTCTGCTTCCACCAACGCCTAAAACTTCCAAATATGGCAGCACAAATGGGGTCAAGATGACGGGCACTGATTGGGTCGAGAAATTCTTAAAAAGAAATTTGGTCAACAAATCATTGTGAAAAAAAATTGGGATCGAACCAATTCTGTGATCGCAAAATTCGTTTTGAATCCTATATCTAAAAATTTATAATCGAAATTTACCATTTAAATAAATGGGATTTTATTCATTCATTTGATCTGTAAGATAATCAATCCAGGAAATTAATTGGGAGACTCAGATATTTAAGATAATAAATTAAACAATTCGACAATAACCTTCCAAAATGGAGCTCAATGACTACCAGAGTGACCGATCCAATTCATTGGATCCAAATCCAACGAATCGGATCTTTCGCGAACATCGCTACGCAGCAATTGAATTCGAATTTCTCCTAATATTTGACATATTGTTTGGATATTCAAAAAGAACACCGAGATGAACTTATTTTTAAAATTATAATTTAATTTTTGAAATTATGCTTTCAAATTAAATTAATTCCCCCTGTTTTTTTATTTTCAACCCCTGCTCTAATTCCGTGATAGCGATCCAAAATATGATACACACATGTAAAACCATGACCGTTATAACGTGTACAACTTCCCGATATTCTCACCCCTTTAGCCCAAAAATCACATCCGATCGCGCCACGAAGCAACATAAGTAATAAAAATTACGGCGTGACAATAGCAGCTTCGCTACCGCATTCCGGATGGCACATGCCCGTAGTTTCACTGAAATCCCTGCCCGATTTCACATTCCCCAAACATCCTCCCGCGGAAGCTTCGAGTTCTTTGCCTCGAGATTCCCACTCGCAGCAGGGAAATCAAACTGCCCTTGGCATTGCCATGAACTACGAGTTTACCCCCATGAGCCACCCGTAAAACGAGGCGGACAACCCGCCTCCGTCCTCGAGATCCCAACTTTCTCTCTCGCCGGCGTCGGAGCGGCGACTGCCGCGGCGGATCAGCGAGAACGACTCCATTGTCGACAACGCGATCCGGTCCATGTACTCCTTCAGCCACCCTCCCCTACCGCCGCCGTCTCCGCCGGCCTCCTCCTCCGCCGCGGCCGCCATATCTCCGGACGCGTCCCGATCCCCGCCGAGATCCTCCTTCGGAACTCTTTCGACCGAGGACTCGAGATCCTCAGAAGACGATCCGGTAGAGAACGATCGCCAGAATGGGTGGAGTTCCGGTGCGGCGCGGATCTCCAGGCGGGGGGTAGTGATGGCGGAGCGGCACAGAGGGCAGGAAGGGGAGGATCGGAGCCAGGTGTCGATACAGGTAGGGTGGAAGGCGTGGCGGCAGGCGGGGAGGAGGCGGAGCTTGTCGCTGGGGCGGAGGCGGGACAGACATACCGCGCAGTCGCCGGAGATCCTGGCCGCCGCGGCGTGGGGGAGCGGGGAGATCACGGCCGTCAGATCCGAATCGCAGGGCGACGATGATCCGGAGGAGGAAGAGGAGGAGGAAGAAGAAGAGGCGAAGGGGTGGGTGGCGGAAGAAGAGGGGCGGGAAAGGATGCGGAGGAGGAGGTGGATAGAGGCGGAGGCTGCGATTACGAAGATAAGGATGGCGGCGATGATGAGGAGGCTGGGGTTGTAGGAGTCCGATCCGATGACCGGCGGATCTGCCGGCGGCGGAGTGGCAGCGGCGTAGCGAGAGGTAAGCATCTTGATTTCGGTTCCCGATTTTCTCTGCGATCTCTTTGCGTTCGTTTTCGCTTATATTGCATGAATTCTTGGATTTGTTGATTTGTTTTTTAAATAAAAAAATAAAATGATGGTACGAAGTTAGTAATAAAAGTATTACAAAAATGATTTTATGGGATGTTTTTAGAGGGTTTTAGTTCGGGTTGGTTTGGAATCCTGGAAAGTACTCAAGATTCCCGGAAGGAGATCGGATTTTGTAAATTAGCCCGCCTCGTTTTGATTATTAGCAAATATCGCGAATAAACCCTGCGTAAATTTAAAAATAGATCGTAACTTATTAGTATATTATAATTTTGGACTTTGGATTGAGCTGATTGCAAAACAAATGCGCCAGCGGTTAATATGAGTTGTGATTCGTGATGTAATTTTCGGTAGCATTTGGATAAGTTAGTGATCACTGATGTGCTGAGTAAGTATGTTGATTATCTTATTGAGCTCAATCCAAACGATAGTTTAAAGAAAATATATTTTATTTTAAATACTCGAGATTTATATAAACTGAAGATGATTGCAGGGATAATATAATTATTAGAACATATGAAGTGTTAAAGAGATTTTTGCGCATACCTTCTAAAATTTTTCATATATATATTATAGTATCTAATGTGATGTATTAATCTTTCATCAAAATAATTGATTAAATAATATATAATATAATAATGCTTTGGCTCATATTCGACAAGTTAAAATTTTTGCAATAGTTTGATGTTCAATTCAAAAATCATATATAACTTTTTCTAATTTATTTTAATCAACCGAGAGAGCCCTCTTCATTCGTGTATTTTCGCGGACTATTTGTTGATAAAGTGAAAGAGAGGAGGACTGAAGTGTAATGTGTACAATTTTGTAAAATTTGAAATGTTAGGGTGCAAAATATAAATATGAAAATTTTCAGAGGGTAATGTATAAAAATCCCTTGAACTCAGTAAAATGCAATTGATGAATTCTAATGAAATTGGAGGGGTTTGGTTAACTGAAGTCTATCTTCAAGAGTGGAGCGGTTTTGGATAAACATAGCAGTTGAACGAGAGAATGTTTTTTTGGGACGCGGATTTGGGGCTTAGTTAATTACATGGAACATATTATTAGTTTGATTTTTCAGAAATGGGCCCAATTGACACTTTAATCGGGTACACCTCACTAAATTTCCTCCCAAAAGGACATTTTAATTGCATAATTACATAAACTTTTGTCTTCTGCCTGTTTTTATTCCAAAAACATCAATATTTTGCATGTATACCCTTCTACAATCACAAAATTGCATACGATCATGCGCCTTGGGTCTTTTCATGATTTTTCTAGGGGCATATCTACACATGCGAATTTCAATTTTCTGTATTTAATTTGATGATATCGTTGGGTACATATGCAAAAGGTTCCTAATTTGAGCTTTAGGTCAGATTGCAAAGAGTTGCAGAGGAGCTGAGATTACGGTCCAAAAGTTTGTTCTAACCAATTCATTTATTTGTATACGAGCTGACATAAAAATTGACGAGGATTAGGGTTTGTGAGTTGGTTGGGTTGGTCTTGACCACGTCGAATTGGAACGCGCGTATATATGCTTCTCTAAGGGTTGTTTGAACTAGGTGTGATAATTCGGGTTGACGGATTAGGTTAGGATCGTATTAAAATGCATAGTATTAGATATTTCGAATCAACTCAATTCCCTTTAATAAATAGATCAAAATTTTTAATTTGAATCCAATTTATTCGTTACATAGGTTACACCCATTTACTAAATAGGTTGTGTTCATGTCATGACCATCCGTAATTCATATATCCCCGTTTAGTAACAGGTTAAGATGAGGATTAGTCCTGATTTTAAATTTTTTTCAAAAAATTTAATATTAATTATTTATATTGCTATTAAATTAAATTATTATAAAAATAATTATTTTTTTAAAAATTAAATTATTATAATATTAATTATAAAAAAAAATTTATAAAAATAATTTACTAATTTTAATTTTGATTTTGATTTCGACTCGTTACTGAACGAACCCATAATTCATGTGCCTGTATAATTTAAATAAATCAAATTAACCCATTTATAATTAAACAGCATAACGTGCATTTTATACAACAACAATACTACAAATATAGTTCATATATTAGTTAAAATAAATTTAATAAAAAATATAAATATCTTATGCAATTGATTTATCGATATAAATGGGTTTATACCACTGCATTTCAGATCGTGTATGAGACTTGCTAACTTGATTAATTAAACGGAGTAAATAGATTATAATTGGGCTAATGGGTTGATCTCTTTATAATTCAAACTAATTATGATAAATCCTAATGTACTTGTGTCGGATCAGATATTGCCAGTCCAAATTTGGACCAGGATAAAATACGTAGTGTATACAAGATGTGTAATGGTGACTACTTTCCATAATTTGATGCCACCGCTATGGGCATTCGAATTCTGTACTTTTTTTTTTTTCGGAGAGTAGTATTTTTCCTATTATATTAATGATGATTTGACTTGTTTTTAATTTTTAATATCGCGCATTTGTTTGTTGTCAGAATTATTATTTTGATTTAATATTTGCTTTATTAAATGATAATGTATCCGTAGTACATTATTCAAGGCTCAGATAGTGTAGAGTTCTCCATTTTCGCCCGAAGAATTCTTGGATTCCTATCCAACAGACACCCACAACGCTAGTGCGGTCGCACGTGAAGATGTATGTCAACATTTTTCTTGCGCGAATATGATGTTTTCATCTTTGAGAGAATGAGAATCCGATGCTATCATCCATTCCGAAGCAAGCAATCCGATCTTGGTTTTTTGCAATATTTTCTATAATTTTTATTTAATTTTATAAACGATCTACCATGAGTACAAATACGTTGCGGATTGAGTGCCTATTTGTGAATGTGCAGACTCTTAAATCGACTTTAGGATCGAGAAGAACTATGTTTGGATTTGTTTTGCTCAGCCATGTTCACCTCTCCCTAATCACATGTATTGGCGTGTATATTTGCTTCGGAAACAAATGAGAGGGTGTTTCAGTGCAGTATGAAAATTAATCGATATCAACAAATTGTTATAACAAAATATATGAGACTTGCGAGACTAGGCTATATGTTGAAAACGGAAACAATTGTTGACATATTTGTTATCTGCGATCGAATTAATTTTTAAGGGCCCGTTTGGTTAGAGACTAAAGTTAAGGTCAATATTAGTGAACCACTTTTGTAAATTAATATTTTTTTTTTATCAAAATTAAGTCTTCAATGATTTAAAGCTCAAAAAACTATTTAATTTTTTATAATAATTTAATTTAATAATAGTATAAAATAATAAATATTAATTTTACAATGAAAAAATATAATTATAAAACAAACTAATCCTGTTCCTGATTCTAAAACAAATGGAGTCTAAAAGATCTATTCTTTTTGTATTTTTTGTCAATAAAATGAGTCCCGTTAATGTTTAGTTCTTTTCCCGACAAAGCTTTGATTCGTAAGACAAACAAAGACCAAGACTTAAAAATTAAAATTATTGATAAATAATCACCTATTTTATTATTAATGTATTAAAAAAATTATATATTTTGTTATTATTAGTAAAAAATTATTCATATTATATTATAAAGTTTAAAAAAATCGCCTCAATTAAAATATTTTATTTTAATTTAATTTTTATAAATTAAATTAATTTTAAAAATAAATTATTTTTATTTGGTTCTATTTTTGAATAATTGGTTCGCAATTACCAATAGTTGGTTAGGGAGAAATTTGGATTTTAAATTCCTAGTTTCATAATTTCGGATAACTAATTTTTCATAAAAAATATAATAAAATAAATTATTTTTATAATAATTTAATAATTTTTTGAATCAAAATCAAATGAAGATAATTTAGATTTTACTATTAATTTTAATTGATAAAAATGAATTAAAACACAAAATTTTTTGGATATATTTTGATCAAAATGGTTTCTTTATAAACTTATAATATAAAATGTGTGATTTTTTTAAACACCGATAAAATAGGTGATTTTTCGTAAATTTATAATAAAATATATAGTTACTTATTAAAAATACTAAAAATTAAATATTTAATAAGTAATTTGTTATGTCGAAAGTGAAAAAAAAAAACATGGAGAAAAATAATTTCATATTTTCGTCCAATTAAAAGCAACCAAACAAATTATTCAACCTCCATTTTTGTGCTGTAGATAATTGACGCCCAAATCCACTGGCGAGAGGAGAGAGATGACAAACAAAACCATCTCTTCCCGTCCTCGGAAGATGAATCCAGTAAACCCATCCATTTCCTTTGAAGATGAATCCGGTAAACCCAAAATTCAAAGTAAGGATGATTTGGGATTTTTCAAACATTTGCACCTATTTATCATAAAGTAGGACCTGAATTCAGGTTGTTGGATCGGATTAGATCTATTACATTAAACATGTCAACTGAAATTCCGTCCGGTCAAATTTTTGAACCTAAATTCTACTTATTTATATTAAACGAGTCATTAAGCCTCAATTCGAATAATTAGTTTATTAAATAGTTTGGATCACGACCAAACGTTAATGTCTTTCAAGTAATTATGTTATAAATGGATTGATCTGATTGACTGACTTAATTCTTAATCTGATTAAATAAATAAGTTAATTTGATCATAAATGGATTGATCATAGTAAATTATTGTATAAGTAGGGTCATTCGGTTTGACCCGCGGGTCATACCGAATTAAACCGGTCTGGAAGCCTTTTTCCGGTTCAGGTCCGCCCGGCTTTGACAGACCAAAAGCGAATTTCCCCCCCGAAGTAAACCTTCTTTCTCTTCCATCGCTCGATTCGCTGCTCCTTTCTCCGCAAGCCGCCGCCGAGACCGTTACATGCTTCATCGCCTCTAGCGAATCTCCGGGACGCTACCAGCTTATCCCCCGCAATTCCTCGCCTCCCTCGTCTCATCTCCGGCGCCCTCGGTAGCAGCCATGGCGGAGAGCGGCGCCGGTGACGCCTCAGCAGCGAAGCCCAAGGCCAAGGCATCCGCGGCCAAACCCAACCCCGCCAGGGACGATGCCTATCTCCAGGCCGTCATACGGAAGCGCATCAGCCTCTTCGAGTCCATCCAGTCTGAGCAGCTTGCTGCCCGCCAGAGAATCGGTGGAGATCCGATCAAGTAAGCCTCGTTGCCTCTTATCCGTCGCCTTATGTCGTTTATTTCGGGAAAGATGTTTTTTTTTTTCTCTTAAAATTTACTTTTTTTCATTTACTGAAGTACAATTATGCGGAGATTCCGAAGACTCTTTTTATGGAAATGAGTTTGATTTAGTGCCAATTTTGTGTTGCTGGTTGATTATGTAGGACTGGCTGTAGTGAAGCTTTGATTCTGGGAAAAAGTGCAGTTTGCTTCAGTTTGTGATTGTTCAAATAAAGCATGCCCATCCTAAATTTGAGCCAATCCAGTTATCTTGAGGATAAAGAAAGTTACTTTTGACAAATACTCTATTTGATTGTCAAGTTCACAAATAGTCATCTTTATTCTTTATTGATTTGACACAGTATCCTTAACCTCAAAATTCGCAGATTGTTTATTGCCTTATATCGATTCATTTGTTTCTAGTATAACATTGCTAGATGGCACAGTCAAAGAGGGGAAGAAGTGGATCACATCGCCTATGGAGATTGCCAAGGAGATCTCAACTGGCTTGGCTGCTTCAGCTTTGATAGCTCAAGTAAGTCTATTTGTCCATTAATACTTTTTGATTGGCCAGTTTCTTGGAATTTATCTATTTGTATTCCTTCTTTTGTACTCTTAAATATACTAAGCCCCATTTGGATTGGTACTTATATTGTGATGATCTTGAGTTATTATGAGTAGTACAGAGTGTGCTACTCATACTAACTTGTGATCATCATGTTCTTATTCTCAATCCAAACAGTACCTAGCCATTTCATGAATTGTTTACTATTTTTATTTTATTCTGGTCATCTAACACTTAGTACTACTGTTCGTATGATCATCTTTAAATCTTATTATGTAGTGGTTTATTTTATCATTCACATCCTCAACATTGAAGAACACAGATGCCCATGCTATTTTAGCTTTTTGCTATCTGTATTGCCTGTAGTTGAAGAACCACACTCTTCACTGTGATATGTTTGGTTTAACCCTAACCGACTTTGAGTGTTTTTCTTCGCAAGTAGGCTTTATAGTTAAAAAATTGCAACTTTTTGCTACTAATATTCTCTTTTATTTTGCTGTCTGAAGGTAAATGGAAATCTCTGGGACATGTCAAGGCCACTAGAGGAAGATTGCAACTTGAAGTTGTTTAAATTTGAAAGCAATGAAGGGCGTGATACCTTCTGGCATTCCAGTGCTCACATCCTTGGACAGGTTGTTCTCATTCTCCTTGATCTGAAAGAAATAAATATCAGTCTTTTTGTCTTTGTTTCTGAACCCAATTTATAAAAGAAAAATGATGATATAGGACAGGGTCCACGATCTAGTTCATATATTTATGCTTTAAAGTTCCCAATTGCAGGTTCACTTTTTCACTGTTGTGTAGCCAGTGTGAAATTTGCTCCCCCAACTTGCTACAATCTAGACTTTAGTTATTTCACAAACTAAATGTAAAAGAAAAATGATGATATGGGACTGGGTCCATGATCTAGTTCATATATTTATGCTTTAAAGTTCCCAATTGTAGTTCACTTTTTCACTGTTTAGGTAGCCAGTGTGAAATTTGCTCCCCCAACTTGCTACAATCTAGACTCTAGTTATTTCACAAACTAAATGCAGCTCTTACCTTGACAGTTTTGTACTTGGTTCCTTGAGGAGTGAAGTAATTTTGATGTTCTGTGCTTGGTCAACTGCTAGCCTTCCTTATGTCTCTATGTCTCTCAGGAACTCCTCCATTTCTTTCTTTTTGAGTCTTTATTCCATTCGAGCTCTAACCTTTAGAGTGTGCCCTTTGGTGGATTCACTAAGTGTGCTATTTGGTTTTCTTTTATTGAACTGACTATTTGTCTTGTTTGGCAGTCACTTGAAATGGAATATGGGTGCAGACTTTGCATTGGGCCATGTACTACAAGAGGAGAGGTAGGGATACAAGGGTTTGCTTCTTTTTCTTTTTTTATTGAATAACTAGTTTTGTCCTTATTCCATGGCTGTCAGTTCATATTTTGGTTTTATTGTGAACTCAACTTTGGTTGATTCTCTTGATTTGCACACAGCTATATAGCAAATGACCTAAGTTGTAGAATTTAATTGAGAATCATTTATGATTGGTATGTCTTGTCCATTAGAACTACTATCTCGACTAGTTAACTACAAAGTGTTTTACATTTACCATTATGTATGTATAGGCTTATTCAATTTGAGACTGTACATCCACATTAACTGACCTCTGGGTATGCTTGCTCATGTTGTTCAAACATTCCCATTTCCCAAATTGGTGATTTTCTTCCATCTAGGTGATTAACTCATTCTTGGCTAATGTACTAAAACTTACAATTTTGAGTCATCAAATCTATGCATCACCTCTAATATCTACCAGAATTGCCAAATTTGTTTCTTGATGTTATGGTGTATGACTGTATTCTTCCCCTATTTGCTACTTCAGTTAGTTATTTCTCCTCTAGCATATTTGTGGAGAAAAATCACAAATGTTATCCTGAAATAGAAGTTTAACATCTCTTTTGTTCTTGACTATTATTTTGTTCATCTAAATTTATGACAAAAGTATTCTTAATGTTTACTAAGTGAAAGTGTGCTTGTGTGCATTATTGTTTTTGGAAGATTTTTTTACTTTTTTGGGGGAGCAATTGTGTTTCTCATCCAAGATTAAATGTGAGTTATTTCAGGATGTGTAGGCTTGCTTATCCATAGTAATGTTATTGCTTTAGTAGATCTTAAATGTAACTATTTACTTCATCAAATTTTGAGTGTAGTCAGTATAATGCAACTATTAAAACTTTTAGAGTTGATAACGGAGGAGAATATATTTCAAGAGAACTTAAAAAATATCTCCAAAATAGTAGAATTTTCTTTCAAACTTCTCATGTAGCTACACCACAACAAAATGATACGATCAAGAGGAAAATAGCCTTCTTAGATATTACTAGATTCATTATAATCTATTAAAATTTATCATATAAATTTTGGGGAGATGCCATATAAGAAATTTGCTATTTGATCAATAAAGCACATTCTGACCTACTTTAAAGTAAGAGTTTTTTTTCAAATCTTATGTCCTAACAGTGAGATATTTCACATTGATCTCAAGATATTTGGATGTGTTTGTTGTATATAAAAATAGAGACAAACTCCAACCTAAAATAATTAAATATGTATTTTAAGGGTATTTTAGAATACATAAGAGTTATTAGTGTCATAACCTCAAAAATCACAAAAGATATATAATTATGAATGTAACTTTTCTTGAAAATATACCCTATTGCATTAAAAATAACATAGACAGGAAATATCTTGATCCTCAAAGCAGTTCTAATTCATCACCCCCAACTTGTTTTTCCATTTTCTGTTGATGATCTAACATCTATAATGATTTGGAAGAAAACGACAATATGTTTGACATTATTTACTAATATGTTACTAATAACTCAGGTACAACTTTTACTTAAATTGAATATTGCTTTCCTATAGCACTAAGAAAAAAATCAAGGGCATATGCTAAATATTTTATTAGCCAATTTGTATCATATGAACAATTATTTCCTAACTTTAAACATTTTGCATTGGCTATCCCTACCACTGCTACACCTAGGACAGTGACAGAAACACTCAACAATTTCAACTGGAGGTAAGCAATAGAAGCAGAAATAAAAGCTTTACACCAGAGCAATATATGGAAGTTAGGATGCAAGCGCACATTTATCATTAAACATAAACTAAATGGAAGAATTAATAGGTACAAAATCAGATTGATTGCAAAGAGATTTACGCTAACTTATGCAGTAGACTATTTTGATATTTTCTTTTTAGTGGTAAAACTCAACTTAATAAGAGTAATCTTATAATTTGACAGTAAACATGAAATAGAACCTATCACAAATAAATATAAAAAATATCTTTTTTTATAAAAATCTTAAAGAAAAAGTATATATAACACAGTCCTTAGATTTTATCAATTTTTAAGGAAAACAACTAGTTTGCAAACTGAGAATACCTTTTTATGATATCAAGCAGTCAGTCTCCTAGGAGTTGTTTTAAGAGGTTCAATGCAGTATTGACAGGTCATGGGTTCTAGAGAAATCAATTTGCTATTCAGTATTTATTAAAAGAGAGTTAAAAAAATAATTTTGTTGGTCTATGTATATGATATTATAATGACTAGAGATAACAATAAAAAAAACCAAAGAACTCAGAGTTTATAAAAAATCAATTTCAAATAAAACATTTGGACAAGCTGCATTATTTCTTAGAAATAGAAATAACACATTCAACAAAAAAATTGATGTTATCTCATAGAAAATATGCATTAGATCTATTAACTAAAACAAGTATGTTGAGAAGCAAAATCTCAAATATACTCATGAATCCAAATCTAAAGTTGTATCTAAACACATGCACTAAAATCAGAAATTTAAAATAATATAGAAGGATAGTGAAAAAACTTATTTATTTAACCATTGTAAGGCCCAACATTACATTTTCAGTAAGTAATATAAGTCAGTTTATACAATCTCTAAAAAAACTCATATATAAGCAGTATAGAAAATCTTAAGATATTTGAAAAAAACACTTGAACTGAGGTTGTGCTATAAAAAGTATGAAAACTTAAATATCAATGCTACACAAATGTTAATTGGATAAGATCATTTTTTAATAGGAGATCGGCCTCACAATACTACATGTTTGTTGGAGGCAATTTAGTAATTTAGAAAAATAAAAAACAAAATATAATAGTAAGATTCAGTGCAAATTCAAAATATAAATTAGTGACATTGGGAACATATGAAGTTTCATACTTATAATCATTTCTATAAGAGGTAGGATATGTGAAAAAGGAGACTATAGAAATTTACTATAATAATCAATTAGCTCTATACATATTAAATAACTTAGTATTCTATTAGAGGCCGTTTGGTTTCGGATTAAGATCAAGATTAAGGTTAAAAGAAGGATTAAAGTGTAAAAGGATAATGCGGTCAAAAAAATTGTGTTTGGTTACTGATCTGACTAGCGAATGATTCAAATTTTTTCTGGACCATTTTACCCTCATCTTTTGCTTTAAATATCTCTCCGTTCTTACTGTCGACTCCGTCGTCTTCGACGAGGTACGGTGCGTCGGGCGAGCTCGCGCGGAGAGCTCGCTTGGGTAGCTCGGGCAACGAGCTCGCATGGGGAGCTGGTCGGGGGAGCTCGCGCCGGCCTCTGGCACCCGATGGCATTTTAGTTATTTCTCACTTAATATTTAATTAAATTATATAATGTTAGTTTGATCAAATTTTTGGTATTTGAATGGTAGATCGGTCAGTCTGCGATGATTCTGACCTTGATTTGAAAACAAACGACCCCTTAGAGAACCAAGCACATAGAATTTGATTTTCATTTTATCCAAAAAAAATATTAAATAAACAGATTTACTTGTAGTATACATCATCAAAGGAACAACTAGTAGATATACTTACTAAAATTCTAAATAGTGCTTAACAAAAAATATTTTCAAGTCGTGTATGTTGAATATTTATGCACCAACTTGAGAAGACATTGAAAGAATAACAAAAGTTTCAGATCTGATAATAACATAAGAATTAGGACTCAAAATATTAATGCAGAATTTAAATAAATTTTAAATATGATTGTACAAAAATATTCTCCAAAAACTTGAGTAAATTCGGGAATCATTATAGCCCAATATCAAAATTAACTTGGATGAAAAAAATTGACAAATCAATAAACGAACTGCAAAAAGAGTTCAAGTATGGATTATATTAGAACCCTAATATATGTAAAAATGAGAATACTTGGATTTATATTAATTATGATTGTTAGTTTTTATCTATCAGAATAATGAAATCTCTCTCTTCTTCATTGAGAACAAACCCTAGTTCATTATTCTCAAATCCTAGAAATTGTAATAATCTATATATTTATATATTTACCTAGTTATATATGTGTGTATGTATATAGCTTAATTAAAAAAAATTATAAAAAAATGTCAAAATTGCCCTCAAAATATTTTTTCTAAGAAAATCAATATCAAGCAAAGTAGATTGGCTTGTAAATGTTGATCGAGAATGACAAAGATCAAGATAATAAAAAGAAAAGGCAACCTTTTTTTCACCAAATAAAAAAAAAAGAGCAAGATGATGAACAATGGGTAGAACTATAGTAGATAACTTGAATTGGTAGGATACTTGATGGAGATGGTTACTGAGCAAATCAAGGTCGTCGAAGTAGATCAGATCGCAAGGAACAGACGGGGTTGTGCACATGAGGAAGAGTTTTAGGTTCAACTAAATTTTTTTCTTTTTGTTAGTCTCACCCCCCTCACTTGCAAAGGCAAAAACTTACCCATACAATATGTATGGGGCGTACCAAAGGCATATCAAGTACCAGAAAAACGCGCAGATATGCATATCTCGATAAGCTTGGGTAACAAACTAGTTTTATACTATAATATTAGTTATTATTTGTAAAATAGTTTGAACATATCGTTGGTATTAGATTTGTTTTTTATTAAACATATCCATGTCATTTTACAATAGTTATTAATAAAGCTTATAAACTATTTATATTTATCTAGAGTATTATATTTATATATCCATACATCACTATAAAGCAAAGAAAATAGCTACAAGTTTTTTTTATTAATCCTCAAAGAGTATGTACTCCTGTAATTTTTAGCAAGCTTATTTGTTTCACAAATTGGTTTAAAATGAGAATTAAATTTAGAAAACATGGCTTTAGGTTTAGAAAAAAAATGACCTAGTCTATAATGCCACAAGAGTATCTCTTCCTTCTAGTTTGCATAGGTTTGTGCTTGTTTTCCACAATATTCTAAAAGGCATATGTCTCCAACTTTAATTCTTCCATTAATCGTTTTTTTTATTTGAGGATCTTGAAAAACACAATGAGGTGGGAAAAAATTTATAGTACAATTAAGGAATTTTTTAAAGGAAATTTGTCAACTAAAAAAGCAATGATGAGTTCAGTGTTTCATTAACTTGCATTAACTTGTCATATTTATATTTATTAAGTTCTAGTTTCATTGTCTTTGGGGTAAAGACATATTTTGATATATTTTGGATCTCACTGTACTCCTGATAGGAGTTGAATGTTTGTGAGATGCGAGCAGTGAAAGACTTCTTATACAAAATTCAATGCTTATCCATTGTATGATTAGTCTTTTCACACTGAGTGCACTTGATTAATTTTATCTCTTCCACATCCTCTTCTTGAATGTTCTTATGAGATGAATTCTCCTTTTTCAAAACTTTTGTTACTATCAATGGTTGCAACTATTATCTCAAGACTAGCAGTTTAGCCTACAAGTTGTATATATTGCCTTTTACAATTATATATATATGTGCTGTTAATTGAAAATACTTTCTCTTTTGATATAAATTGATTATTGATTTGCCTTTTACCTAGAGTAGATAGAAATAAAGTCACTCTAAATTCTTTTATATTGAGTTTGCTTCTTAATGCTTGTTATTAATGGTCTGTATATATCTAATTTGTTTCAGAGGTATTTTATCTTTACAAAATGCTCTTCTAGGATTTTTCTAGTTTGTCTAGTTCTGACCATATCTTTTGTAATTTCAAAGATTTTTGAAATATTATTTCTATTTGAATAATGTCTTTTACCTTTTTTTTTCCATATTTGTTTTGTTGTATTACAGTCCATCATATTTGTGTTAAGGGATAATTACCTATAAGTCCCTGTAATTAGCTTTAATTACGTATAACCCCCCGTAATTTTCGGAATTACCACACCCCCATTTTCGAAAATATTTACCCACACCCCCCTGATTGTTATTTAATCAAATTTTTTCCAAAAAATTCCGATTTTACCTCGGTTATTTTTATAATTAAACTCCTAAAAACTTATTTTTTATATTTAACGCCCCAAAATTCGGTTTTTTGCAAATAACACTCCGAAATTACTCCGATTTACAGAAAAGTCCTCGAAATTCAGATTTTTGCAAATAACCCCCCGGAAATTATTCCGATTTACAGAAAAGTTTCCGAAATTCCGATTTTTGCAAATAACATTCCGAAATTATTCAGATTTATAGAAAAATCTCCGAAATTCGGATTTTTGCAAATAACGCAGCGAAATTATTCCGAATTATAAAAAAGTCCCGAAATTTTAATATAAAACCCTCTCCTTCCTACTGTAGCCCTAATGTTAATTACTAGATTCATGTTGTATGATGATTAGTTGACCATTTTTTCTGAACTAATCTTTTGTTAGTTTTTCCGGTGGGTCTCTTTAAATATACATTATTTTTTCTTTTCTCTTAAAAAGACTTGTATAGTTTTGACTTGTTGGAAGTAATTTTTAGATCCTACTAATCAGATTGAAGTCATCTAGAGTTTTAAGTTATTTTCAAAGGTCATTGATGTCTTGTTGTCTTCTTCAAGATTTGTCATGACGTGTAGAAGTTTCAAGCTCTATTAATCTTTGAGGAGAATCAAATTTCTAAATATTTGATATCATGTTTTAATTTCAAGGGCTTGAGGATATTGAATTATGGTTTGTTCTCGATGAAGAGGAAAGAAGAAAAGAAGAGAGATTTCATTATTCTGAGAGATAAATGCTAGCATGCATAATTGATACAAGCCCTAATATCCTTATCCTCGTATATATAAGAGTTCTAATACAACTCATATTTGGACTCTTTTTGCAGTCTGTTTATTGATTTGTTGGTTCTTCTTTTCCAAGGTGATTTTGACTTTTATCGGGTTGTGATGATTCCTGGATTTATTTAAGTATTTGGAGGGTGCTTTTGTGCAACCATATTTGAAATTTATTTGAATCCCACTTAGATATTTCGTGCCGTAATTTTTTTGTTATTCTAAGATCTGATTTTGCTGTTATTCTTTCAACATAGGTATATAGCGGCACCCATATCTCCCTTGGAATTGCCGTATTAGATACTTGGATACTTGATACCCATGCCCGCATCTTGGTAACACTATTGTTACCTTAAAACCACAGGTATTAGCCAATATAATGTATCACTTTCTATGAAGCATGAACAAGGACTTTGTAAACTAGGGCTGTCAAGCAATATTCTAGATGTGCTCAGTAGAGAGTACGGATGATGGTTGCTTGCAAGCATGTAATGTCTCCTCCAATTTAGGATAACATGTTAATCATCTCCTATTCCACATTCGCTAAGGTGTGCTGCTTCAGTCTCGTCAATCTAGAGCTGCAAAAGAAGTCTTTAAACTATGTGTGTTTTAAGTGCATTCTATATAAAACTTCTGATACTTGGCCAGATACTGTTTAGATGTCTCTCCTTTGATTAGTCACTTGGAATGGTGATAGCTCAGTGGCTATATATACCTTTGTGTGTGTGTGTTCAAGATAGAACCTATCAGTCACTTGATACTTGGCTTTGTTTTTCCAACACTAAATATTGGTGGATCAGTTCTCCTCAGACTCCACTTATAGTTATCAAGCAAGTTCAACACACAAGAAAATAGACTAAAGAATAGCACAAAGAGAAAAAGAAAAGAAAAAGCAAAATAAGATAACCATCATATGGGTAACTAGATTTTATAGTAGTATTATTATATTGTTGACAGTCCAATCTTTCGTCTTGAGTTATAAGGTTGATCTCTGTCTAAATGATTGAAATGTGAATATCCTTGACCTGGCAAGAAACCTTTGCCACTCTTTCAGACGAAAAAATCCAACTGATTTCAACTGTTTGTTTATTATTTCTCATCCTAGCTTTTGTTAAATTTCCTACCTCAGCTAGGTATTGAAGCTGAGGGAAATTAGGGTCTAGAGGTAATGATGTGGAGGGTTTGAGATTGTTTTCAGAGCCTCTATTTTTTCTTATTCAATGAAGATGAATTTACATGCTTTTATAAGTTTTTTGGATTCCTACTTGACTTCTACTCGAACTCAAACTTTGACTAGATATTAGGCTTGACCACTGACCTGATAACATGAGCTGGTTTTGGGCTGTGATGTGAACCCGGGGTACTGGAGCATCTAGAAGGCACTTCCTAGTGCAACCATGCCATGTATTACTCGGTTCAATGAAAGTTAGCATAACCTCATCTTTCTTGGAGTTTTAGCTTATTTCTCATGGATTATCTTTCCTAACATGAAATTGAGAGAATTTTCTCTTTACCAACGATGAGTGACATGAACAAGCAGATGTTGCGGTTCAGATTGTTGCCTAGTTTTAGTGCACTTGTATGTTCAGTGGTTCTCAGATCGAATTAATCTAACAGATCAGTTTGTATAATAACACTGATCGATTCCTTTTTCTTAAGTTTGATCTTGTAGTCCAGCATGTCACATTAGGTCCTCGCCTTTGGTTTTAGAACTTCCATGGGTTGTTTATGTGTTGTATGGTATTGTTTGATTGCATTGTACTCTATGGCTATTAAGGTTTTGATCATGTTATTTTGGAAAATTGTTAATAGAACCAACCAGAATGCATTTATGTCACTTTTTTTGCCTTTTACTCTGACTAGTGATACCTTGTCATTAGTTCCATACAATATGTTAACCATTGTGTTATTAATAGTACTAAGTCAGTTATAAGCTTGTTTTGTATTGATTATGTAACCTTGTGGTGTAGCTGCCTTCTCTTTCAGGGTTTCTACTATGATGCATTCTATAGTGACTTGACCTTGAATGAGGAACACTTCAGCCAAATTCAGTCTATGGCAGCCAAAGCTGTTGCGGTATGTATGACCTGGTCCAACTATTTTCTTGCTTATGCCATTGTTTTTCTTCTTTGCTAAGTTGATGAATTTCTAGCTATGAGAAATCCCTTCTCATCAATGAGTTTTCTTTCAACGTATTCTAGCCATCTATTAAATGTCTTAGTGATTAGAGTTGACGTAGCCATTGTATTGCTGAAGGAATGTGATGCATGTGACTTCAAGTCAACCCCTGATCCAAACATCAGTATTATTACTTTCAATTGTCAAGGGAATCATAGCCCTTTCCAATAGGACTAACTCCTTCGCGCATGCATCTGATTGTCAATTATTGTATATTTTATAGGATCCCAGAGTAAGTTGCTTCTGATTCTTAATGCAGGAAAAGCAACCTTTTGGGCGCATCGAAGTGTCAAGGGAGCAAGCTCTAGAAATATTTGCAGAGAACAAGTTTAAGGCAAGAAATTCTTTCCATTTGTGCTCATCAGTGGTGTTTATATAACTTTTTATATTATTTTTCCATAGATGTTAAATAAATTCATCAATTATCATGACTTACAGTTCCCATGTTCCTTCTTTTGTTCTCCACTGAATTTATATTCATATTCTTGACCTTCGGGATATTAGTGATTGAACTTAATGGGTATATGCTTCATAAATCCAATGCATTCAGATTGAAATCATTAATGAGTTGCCCAAGGACAAGACCATCACTGTTTACAGATGGGTCCTTTGATAGATCTTTGTCGTGGCCCACATATTCCAAACACATCTTTTGTGAAAGCCTTTGCTTGTCTAAAGGTGAGTGTTTCATCTGTTAAAGCATGAAAATGTCAAAGATGATGTAGATCAATTTATTGGCTATACTAAACCTTAAATTTCTAGGCTTCATCCTCATATTGGAGAGGACGAGCAGACCGGGAAAGCTTGCAAAGAGTTTATGGGATTTCATATCCAGACTCAAAACAGCTGAAGGTATATCTGTTCTTATTCATGGTTTGTTAGACGGTGTTTTTTTATTGCTGTATGGTTCTGATGTTCTATATTTTCTTTAGAAGCAGGCATTAATTATTTATTAATAGAGTAGAGACTAGAAATGTAGAAGCTATCAAAACTGATGAATCAAGAATTTCCATGTATACCAGGTAACCTTGATTCTAGAAGCCAACAAAAAGAACTATTACAGACATCACTAGATGTGTTGTGCCCTTTTTGTTTTTCAGTGTCTGATTATAGTTTAATGTAAGATCCAGGAGTTTCTAAATATTTTTTAAATCGTAATCTTCCTGAAGTAAAGCCTGCTAGATAGTGTTGAGGCTCTGGCTTATCTGGTTAGGCAAAATAGACTTGCCATGCAGTGTAAGTTCAATTAGAAAATATTAAGTGTGCACTTTTTAGTACTACTGCAAATCCACTATTATTGACAAATATTTTAGAAAGAAACTAAGCAGAGGTTTGTACTTTGTTTTTTTCCTGATAAGTGCCATATTTTTTAACTTTTCTTCTCTAAACAATGACTATATTGAAAATTATGTTTATCTTTATAATGCCGGAATATCTAACACAGCTCGAGGAAGCAAAAAAACGTGATCATAGATCACTAGGACAAAATCAAGAGCTTTTCTTTTTCCACCCTCTCAGGCAATGGCAGACTTCGACTTTCTTTCTCTTTACATACTTTTAGTAATTACTTGCAAATCACTTTTGCCTCAACATCACTCCTGGGAGTTGCTTCTTCCTTCCACATGGGACAAGGATATATAACAAGTTGATGGAATTCATACGAGCACAATATTGGGAAAGAGGATATCAGGAGGTTATTTCTCTAGTTCCATTGTTGATTTAGCGAAAAATTGGGTGGTTATCTGAGTGAAAATTGTTCTTTGACAGGTCTTGACCCCCAATATTTACAACATGCAACTGTGGGAAACTTCAGGACATGCCGCAAATTATAAGGAGAATATGTTTGTTTTTGAGGCAATCTCTTCTCTCTCATATTTATTAACTGACATCATAGAGAACCTTAGTCTCTGTTTAACACAATCATTACATTTGTTACATGTATCTTGTTTGTAACATTCTCATGATTCTTGTAAAAGCTCACAAATTATCCTGTTCCATGCAGATAGAGAAACAGGAATTTGGGCTAAAGCCAATGAATTGTCCTGGGCACTGTCTAATGTTTGAGCACAGGGTTCGGTCATATAGAGGTGGGTTTCATCACTCATAGTTTATGTAAATGATGTTCATAAGATATTGTCTAAGATGTGGTTTGTTTTTTTGTCTAAAGATGTAGATTGTTGATTACTGTATCCTCATTTCTGATAATATTTAACTCTGGTAAACTCACAAATGTGAATTAAAGAACTTATTAATAAGATATTTTATTGGTGAATGATGATGATTTGAGGACTTGATCTGCACACGGTTACATGGTGGCATGGTCATGAATCTTCAAGACAGCTCTATTTTGGTTATCCCACTTTGTTGATTCAGTGATTTCTTTTTTACTCGATTAGTCCCTTCTTATGTTCCAATTTCTACATGTATGTGGCTGATCAGACCCAGGCCAAAATATCCTTCACCTAGAAATTTCATGCTTGGGGTAGTTTGTAGATCGGGCTTAGTTTTGTAGACTGTTAGATGGTTTGGATTGAGACTAGCAAACACGATGGTGATTAGTATGACTAACATAGAGAGTGCTAGTTGGGTTAGTTGTGATCATCATGTTTGGTAGTTTAAATTCAGATGGTGGTTTTGCAAGGCTCGACAGAAACCCAACCTGGCTCAAATATTGAGAACTACTTGTTCAGGCTTGAGCTGGGTCTTGAGCCTGGTCTAATAGTCCTAATTGGGTGAAAGATGACGTGGTTTCTATTGCCATGGTTTCTACGATACTGCTGATAATATTGAACAGAACATGGCTTGATAGGATGTTCTGTTAGCTTGTTTTTTCGCTTTAGGTGTTTAGCAGAACAAACCTGACAGCAGTCACACATGCTGGCTAGAACATGTCTCATCTCTCAAAGTAGAAATGGTATGTATTGTACCTGTTTTATAGCTTTGATAAACTGTGATAGCAGAATTATTTTGTTTTATACATAGAAAGAACAAGGCTAAAGAGAACAGGAAAAATGAAAGAAATGATTCTCTCATAGGAGGCAGAGCAAGAGTCCATATATTCCATGGATGGAACAAGGACCCTAGGATCAGCAGAAATGAGATAGAAAGGTCAAAATGGCTAGTTGTATCTGCCAGAAATATTGGTATCAGAAATCATGAATGAACAAAAGATATAAAGGGGCGCAATGAACAGGCTGGTTGGGCTTTCTGTGGAAGTTGCATTCGGAATTCTTCAATTTCATCTTTGATCTTACCTTCGGACATGGCTCAATTTAATCCTGAACAAGGCCTGCTAGCTTTACCATGCTGATTTGAATCCTGTATACCTGATTTGCTTCCTCAAATGATAACTTGAAACTTGGCTAGTGCTTTAAGAACCTAGGTGATTGAAAACCTGGCTCGCTGACTTAATTAATAATCTTATCAGGAAGATTGCTGAAACAGGAAAAAAGTGGCTGGTCCTGTTAAATGTTGTTTCAAATTTCTTTTAAAGTTCACGCTGCTTCTCATATTTTTTTCATTAATTATCAACTTCCACCCTTATAGTCTTCCCATTCTTTCTTAGCTACATCAGTATGCAGCTTCGAAGTCCTCTCATTAATATTGCTGTTATTGTCCACCACCATTTGGAAAGTTGTGGCCTCCAAAAGGCTTAAGCACATAAAAGGTGTAGTTGCTAATTTTATCATTTATCTCTGCATATTGAGCACCCAAGAACGAAGCTAGATAGTCAGTAGCAGTTGTATTCCTCTCCATCCAGTAAAACTTTAATGCATGGATAAAATCATCAACCTTAAAAGGTTCTATTGCTAGTGATTATATCCATATGTCCACTTATTGCATGTCACAAAGTTATATGCTTTATTTTGTTGGATTAATTTCTTTTTAAGTCATATGATTTTTGACATGATAATGGTTTTGTAGAATTGCCATTTCGCCTTGCTGATTTTGGAGTTCTGCATAGGAATGAGCTTAGTGGTGCGCTCACAGGGTTAACACGAGTGAGAAGGTTTCAGCAGGTAATTCAACAAAATGAAATTGGGTGGAAATCTGTTTCTTGAGATTGTCTACTTACCGTTAATAAATTTGGATATTTCTGCAAATATTCACTTAGTAGCATCTATGTACGATTTCCAATTAAAATGATTGTCATGATTCTTTGCAGGATGATGCACACATCTTTTGCAGGGAGAGCCAGGTGAGCTTAGGTTAATTTCATGGAAAATATTTTTAGTTCTTAAGATGTTTCTGTTTTCTTCTTTTTTCTTAACTCAAGTTCTTTTTTTTAGTGGTTTGAGTTTCCATTTGAATGTCTGGGTTCTGATATTCTAAAGTGGATGTCTTTGATTAGATGGTTAGTTTCTGAACATGCAACATTGAGCATGTTACTAGTAGGAGATAGTTTGACTTTGTGAATCATGGTCAGCCTATTTTGTTTACAAATGGTTGATGGTAATAGGTATTCATCAACAGCTAGTAGTCAAATTGAATATTTCTCAAGTGGTTGTATATGGTGAAAAGATGTTCACAATCTACTTTGTTTGAGTGCAAGGCTTATATTCTTCTTCTATGTTATTTTCTTTGACATTATATAGATTTTGGTATGTAAACCTTTTATTGAATGCATGCATGTTTGCACCAACATAATTCCCCCTAGCTAAGGGAGGTTTTTTGATAATTAAATAAAGTTCATATTTTTTCTAGAGAAGGGCACTCAACCTCTGAAATGTTCCTGTAACAAGTCATATTACCTGTGAAATGCTCATTTCATGAGTATGATAGGTATTGCTACACTGTACAAATGATACAGTTGGTCATCATTTGAGAAGTTCATCATAAAATGCTATGAGGTCTTCCTTTTGTATAGACTATAAATATTGTATACTAACTCCTTTTGTTGCTATTATTTTAGTCCCATGCATATCAAATTATGTTTCCATGTCTGTGATATTTTATCATTAAAAGAGCCCAATTATGTGCATCCAAAAAATTGCATGCCTGCTCAGCTTTGTGGTTTTTTCTCTACTTGCTGATTCTATTCTAATACACTTCTGTGTTGGTTCTAAAATTTTTATAGGTCAAAGAAGAAGTGAAGAATGCCCTGGAATTCATTAAGCGTGTTTATGATATTTTTGGGTTCACATTTGAGCTGGAATTATCGACAATATGTCCTTTTACCTTAAACTTTCATATTTGTTACCTATTTTCATCTTTTTCCTTTGAACCTTCCGTTTATTTCTCTAATCTTTTGTTTAACATTACTATATTGATCTTTTGCACCAGATAAGTTTCTTATGGGTGCTAGAAGCTTTTTCAGTGAAAATTCAACTAAATATAGCTTGATATAGATTATCTTTGAATTGCATATTGGTTTTCAATGAACTGGAGATAACTACAGTGTTGAGCTTGCTTCATTTCAACCTAGGGTTGGAGATGTGTGTAAAAAAAGACTCTTTGCCAATGGTGATATGAATGCATACATCTTACCTTCCTAAACCTAGCTTCTTCCCTGAACTGCTCGTTTTCTGTTGACAATTTGATTTTTTTTGGTTTTTATATGTGGTCATTTTTTTGGTTTTCTTCTGAATCTGCTTCTTAGAATTTTGTTGGTATTCTTGTGGAAATATAAATAAAACATGACTTGGAAAACTAATTTCTCTTGAAGTACTTTTAAGGCATCATAAACATTCACCTATTTGATTTATTTTTGAATTCAACAAACCATAGTTGATCTATGCAGTGGAAAGCCAAGAGTGGGAATATTATTCTAGAATTGGGGAATTGCTTTCTTGCTTCTTGTCTGGCAATCTTGAACATAAATTACTGTTCTCTGAGTAATGTAGAAGGGACTGTTATCTCTAGAAAAGGAGGAAATTGTTGTCTATTAATACATTTCAACAACCAGCAGCAACCTGTTTACTGGTATGCAGCGTGTATATGAAATAAAAATTGAAATGTCTAGTTTCTGTTTGTGACATTGATTTTTTTTGTTCTGGACTAGATCCAGGAGTGTTAGTTGTTGAATTTCTAGTGTTTCTGAACAGAAGTCTGAGAAAAGTTAATCAATACAAAACCCTAGTGTCTCTCCTTTAAATAGGAGAGAACGCTGTCGTAGTTAAACTCCTACTCAGGTTTTACTAATGACCCGTTTTACACAATGTCAGTTTCCTTCTTAGAGTTGGATTTCAGGTTGGATATGTGCTTCTTAATTGAGCTGTGATGAACTTGGATTTCTGAGTATAATATGGTACTTCAATATGCGATCATATTTGTAAAAGTTGAGTCACATATAGGTATTTTTGAGCTCTATCTTTAGTTCTTTCAACATTAGTGTGGCTATTTTTCATTAATATTATTATCAAGTATGCATTACTGTTATTGCCAAACAACCTACTCTCTTACATAGTTCAGCATTATAGCATTTCTTTGAGTAGTCTACTAAAAATTGGTGAACCAAAAATTTGGTTTATTACGATTTTCCATCAGCCAATAGTGACATCCACCATTATGTAGTGTATATCTGAAACAAAAAATGGCACATCTAGTTTTGTTTCTGACACTCATTATACTCATTTGTTTATTTATTTTTCTGGATTAAATCCAAGAGTGTTAATATGGGTAATTTGCAAAAATATTATTATCAACATTTTGACTATGTTCATTTGGGCTAAATCTTTTATTTATTGTAATATTTGGTCATATTTCAATTTCTATTTCCGATAATTTTGTGAAATCATATTCTGTAGTTCTGAATATCACGATTATCGAAATTTTGAAGCTATTTATCTATCTGCTAAGGAAAAAAAATAGGTATGTCTTCTCTAGCCACTTTGTTTCCTATCCTTGGGCTACAACCAGAGACCTTGAAATTTCTCATGTTTGACATATTGTTGATATCCCTTGGTTCCTTTTATAGTCATATCAGTAAGAATTTTTTGCTGTGGTCCTTATGAAAGTTCTATTTTAGAATTGCTGGATTATGCCTTCAGGAGCTCTTTTCTCTGTGATCTAATTTGTCCTTGCTGTTTGATTTCTATTACTGGATAGAACATCAGTCACATTTTTGCACTTACATTTATTAATTTTTTTCTCGATGTAGCGGCCTGAGATATACTTGGGAGATATTGAAACATGGGATAAAGCTTAGGCTTCTCTCAAGGAAGCTTTACATGAATTTGGAAGACCGTGGCAGGTGCGTTTATTGGCTTTTGATTGTGTTCTTGCTTAGTCCGGTGTAGGTAATAGGAACATTTTTGTTTTCTCAAAAAGCTGCTAGTTAAAAGTTGAAACTAGAAAGTCTGTTTGTGTTCCAATTTGAAGATTTATTGTATGAATGTTAGCCAGCTTTCATCTTTGCCATCTAATGTGATGAGTAGTATGCATTGGTTCCTTTTATTTGCCTTGTTCCAGTTACCATGGGTTTATTCTCCTTTGGCAATTACTCTGTAATTTTTAGATGTTTTACAAATATCATCGCATCATGGTTCATGTTTCCTAGATTTTTTCATCTTTATTGTTGAAAACTTTTCTTGGTTAAGAAAATTATTGTTGAGTTGCTGATTATTATAATCTGCCAGTTCTTGTGATTTAAACTCAAGTTTCAGCCAGATTCTTTCAAATTATCTTAGATCCATTACTACTGCTTGTTTTCTGGTGTCCATAATGAAAGAAGTCTGGTTCAGAGAAATTTACTTTTATGAAGGATAGGTGCCTATTTTCTTTTACCATGGATAAATTTCATGTATCATTATGTCCTCTTGCATTAGTTCGCTGTTTTGTACAAATTCTTGACTTCGCTGCCAGATTTATGTTATGAATCATTGCTGCAACGTGTGATTTAGCCTCCAGGATAATTGCCATTAATATAGCTCTGCATCTGCTATCATACTTTTGCATAATTTCTTCAGTTTTTTGTGTGAATAACATCCTTCAATATGTTTAGATGCTTGTTTTTTATGTGCACGTAAGTACAAAATTTCTAGACACTTTTTTATGCCCTGGAAAAGCTATGGCTGTGAGCCTGTGTGTCCATATTAATTTTCTACTTCTCTGCTTATAGACATTCAAGTTATGTAGTTTCTTTGTCTTTTGATTCTTCAAGCCACATCTTCCGTGTTTCAATTATCAAACTTCGTATATCTAATCTTTGCTTTCGGAATAATTGGTGCACACATGCTAGAAATATTGTCAACGGTTTGTAAAGAGTTCAGATGATATTGAAAGAAGTAATATTTCTTGGTAATGTTGTCATCATAAATATCTTGGTTATGCTCGTTAGTAATGACCGTTTGATTTAAAATTAAGTGATCATGATTAGTTTGTCTAACCTTCAAAATAATTGTTTTTTGAAAGGTTTATTGTTAATGAAACTTCCTGATATTATTGGTCATGTGTAGATCAACGAAGGAGATGGTGCATTTTATGGGCCAAAGATTGATATTGGCGTTTTTGATGCATTGAAAAGCAAGTTTCAATGTGCAACCTTGCAGGTTTTGTACTGGTAACGAGGAACTTTCTTTTGTTGTTTTAAAGTAGTTTATCTCTTAACTATTAGAAGTATTGATGCAGCTGGACTTTCAACTTCCTATTCGTTTCAAATTATCATACTCAGCAGAGGATGAAGCCAAAAGTGAACGTCCTGTGATGATACACAGGGCTATCCTTGGATCTGTTGAGCGCATGCTTGCTATTCTGTTGGAACATTACAAGGGAAAGTGGCCCTTCTGGCTCAGTCCTTGGCAAGCGATTGTTTGCCCTGTATCCGAGAAATCTCAACCATATGCACTACAGGTAACTTGAGAAAACATGGTTGCAAGATAAAAGCTTGGGTTGTTGATAACCATGAGAAATTCCATGGCTTGGGTATATTGGGACTTTAGATCTTGTATTAAAACAAAGTTTGTCTTAATTCTTAATTCATGAGAGCCAACATCCAAACTTGTGAGTGCATTTTTTTTGTTTACATCGTCTTATTATGGCCTTAGTTTATTATAATTATTGTGCAAATATTTGTTGCTTCCATCATACTCAGCTTTGTTATTCCTTGAATTTTATGTATATTTTATTGGCATGCATCAATATGATACAGAAATTTCAGTTTGTTGCTTAACAATTCCTTTCCTTGTGTTGTTATAGGTGCATGAGCAGATACATAAGGCTGGGTTTCATGTTGATGTTGATACGACAGACAGAAAGATTCAGAAGAAGGCATGCTTATCATTCTCTTTGCAAAGTACTTTTACAGCTTTTCATGTTCTAGTTGTTTTTTGTTCTCTTTGGGATACATTCCATATTTTCCCCAATCTAATAGAGCTTGGTAGAAACAGTGAAGAAAGTAATTTTGACTACTATGATGTGGGGAGGGCACCAAAAGCCCATACTGGTGCCAATCTAGTTAAAGGAACAGATTTGGATCTATAACTTATTACTTGCACTATTGTTAGGTTAGTGTTGGATGTGATTTTTGTATAGTTTAGTGCAATGTATTAGGCTCATCAGCCGTTGCTAATGCAATTGCTAATTATAACATTTCACAAAATATCTGTGATGTTTGCTCTCTTTGTTTGCTTTCCTTTCTAATTCTTTGTCTGTATTAAGTTGGTGGACGGGGCTATGTATTTGAACCCTTGGTTATCTAATAGTATTGATTGGGATATTTGGTTTTCAGTCATGCTTGTTCCACAGGGTGAGTTGTTTTTCCCACTTTGCTCAAGATTGCCTGTTGCATCCTTTTTTTTTTAAATCAAGTTTTTCTTTCACTTCTATGGAATTTGGTTTATTGTTTGGAAGCAAGAGTTTGATCAAAATCTTGAAATTCATATGGAAGACATTTTTATTTTGTATTTCTAAATATTTGCAGGTAAGAGAAGCTCAATTGGCACAGTACAATTTCATATTAGTTGTTGGTGAGGAGGAAGCAAATACTGGCCAGGTTTATACCTTTTTTTTAGCTTCTCTTGATTCATTTCTCTGCTGCAGAAATACAACATATAATATATGGTCCTTAAAACTGTTCTTACAGGTTTGTGTGCGTGTTAGGAACAAGTCTGATCTCGCGAAGATGAGCTTGGACGAACTTATTTTGCATTTCAAAGCTGAAGTTGCAGCATATCATTAAGAAGTTGAAATTTTTGTGTACTTCTTTAAGGTGCATTATGCTTGCACCTTGGCCTATTGTCGCATCCCACTAGGCAAAGCTGGTCGTCACCCTTTTTTATGATTTGTAGCACTTTGTATCCAATTTTGCGTCCTTATTTTTGGAGGATCTTAATTCAATGGGCCTTGAGCTAACTCATTTACCTTTTGGCGGGGTCAAATAAAGCTTGTGTGTTTGTTTTCTGGTATACTTGTTTCATTAATTGTTTTGATTTTTTTAAGCAATGCGTCTTATGTTATATGACAACTCCTAAGCTGTGCTATTATTGGTGAAGATCTTCTTTTTTATTTTTTTATTTTTTATGATCCTTAATTATTCCATGTTGCTGGATCAGTCAAATGCAGACCTTGTGATTTAACCAAAATAGCGGGCATTTCCTAATTCGTGCCATTGTGAAATGAGTTAACTATTTGATTCATGTACTCCATTTCTCACTTATTCTCCTTATTTAGGTTTAGATTTTCTGTTTTTGGCAATGAGTATCTTCCATAGGTTGCATCGCTTGATGCTACAACTTCATGGAATCAGCGCTGGCGCGGATAGGGCTGGGGCTGAGGCGCCGACCTTCATTGCCTCCTTTCATCGTCTCTACCGCCTCCACTGCCAACTCCATCTCTGCGGGCAACCTTCGCCGCCTCTGTCTCTGCCTCCAAAGCCACTTGTATTGTACCGTCGTTGCCTTCTCCTCCTCCACCACGACCGCCTCCGCGGCCATCACCGTTACCACTAGCGCCTCTGCCGCCTCCTTTGCCTCCACTGCTGCATCGTTCGCTGCCATCGCCGCTTCCTCCACTGCCAACTGTATTATCACCGGTGTTGCATTCTCCTCCACCATTGTCTCCACCTTCTCTGTCGCCTCCACCACCAACGTTACTGCCGTTTCCGCCTTCTCCGCTTCCATGCGGCCGCTGTCAGCCACTGCCTCCACTGCAATATGTATTGCCACCGTTGTCGTTTCGCTCTCCATCACTGTCACCGCCGCATCTGCCACCGTCTCCGCCTTCTTCACCATTGCCACCGCATCCTTCATCACCGCTGCCGCGGCATCCACTGTCGCCTCCTTCATACTAGAGCTTGGAAGACTTGTTATGTTAACAATAGAACCAACCATGTCTGCGTAATTTCATCCCAATAAAATTCGTCGCACACCTGAGATTGTTATTAACAGCTAACTGATGCATAACTGCAAATGGTGATATCGATAGAATTGTCTTACATGCAGTGTCGCCTCGCAAACAAGGTAATAGAGCTAAAGTTACGCAGAAAAAGAAGACCTTGGGGCCTTGGGAACGATAAGCCATTAATGCTATGAGATGGTTGACGATAACAACTAGCTCTGACGCTCATGAGTATGTTTTGGCGATAAGGTGGAAGAGGTATTCATAGAAGTTTGACTTTTTTTTAAATTCATTTTGTTTTTATTTATTTACTTTTAGCTTTCGACTCACATTAACTAGTTCTTAATTTTTAGGAAGACTTCATAGTTACCTCTACTAAATTTTTTTTTTTTCCTTCAGTTCAGTCCGACTCATATTTCTCTTTTCTTTTATCCTTGTAATTACATGGATTTGTTTAAGAAAAAATTATGGACGAAGTTGTCCTAATCTTTCTTTCGCCGTAACAATTTTTTTCGACTTTTTTCTTCACTTGTAAGATTTTTTTTTTTTACCTTCTCCTTCCCCTATGAGATCTATTTTGGCCTCTCTCCATTTATGTGATTTTCTTGACTTTTTTTTTTCCTTTAATGCGATTTTCTCTAACTTTTTTCCGTTTATGCGATTTTTTCTAACATTTTCTTCATGACGAAAACTTTGTACAGTCTTTTCTCCGTGGTATCTTATATTTGTGATGTATTCATAAATTAGCTTACAAGTATTTATTTTTTTATAAAATATTTACTTTTAAAATAAAATGGATGACAATAAATGTAAAGTAAAAATTCACATAATTCTAAGTTCATCAACCTTCTGAATCCGGAATATTCACTTTACAATAATAAAGCATTCATTTATTTTGAAAAATATTTATTTTTTATTGATATATACACATTTTTACTGAAATTATTTATTTTAATTATTATATATTTGTTACATTTAAAAGTATTTATTTTTTATATAAAATATTTGCTTCTGAAATGAGCTGAATAATAATAATATAAAATAAATAAAAATAAAAATACATTCAATAATCTTTTGAACATAGAGTGTATATTATAGTAACAAACTTAGATGATAATTATACATGCATGAAATAAAAATAAAAATATATTAATGATCCAATATTTTTTCAGAGAAATAATATTCAATCCCATAAATCGAAGTACATTTATTAGTGAAATATAATATAAAAAAAATAAATAGAAGTATGTAAAATGAAAACTGAGTATGCATAAATATATATGAAATAAAAGATGGTTCTTTATGAGCTAACTCGTAAATATCAGATATATAAAATGCAACAAGGGAAATATTAGAAAAGATTGTTGCGACGAAAGGAAATATCAGAAAAAGTTACACAAGGAGAGAAAATACAAAAAAAAATTTATATAATAAAAGAAAAGATAAAAAAAAAAAAAAGTTATTGTAGCAGAGAGAAGTCCGGAGAAAATTACATATGTAAATAAAGCATTGAACCAATTGTTACTGAGGATAAAAGAGTTAAAAATAAGTCTTAATGTGAAGGAGGTGAGACCATAGTTAGATCACGAGAATAGTATTGAAAAAAATCAAGTTCAGTCACCGTCATGTGGCACTAAAGGGTTTAAACCGAATAAAATTTTAAAAAAATACGGACCAAAAAGATAAAATACAATATGTGTTGAATTCAACCGGATGAAAAAACTATTCCTAAGGGACAAACATGTTGCAAATATGAATTTTCCCTATGTTTTATTTCCAAATTCAAAGGGTGCATTTGGTAAAAAGATGATTTAATATAATTCTATTCAAAGATAATTAGATTAAGACGAAAAGATAATCAGATTATTTTTTTAATATTTAATTATTAGTTTGACATCACTTAAAGATTAATAATTATTTTTTTACCAAAATTAACTCTATAAGAATTTGATATTGACAAAACTAATTATTTATAATAATTTAATCTTTAGCAAATTTTTAAGTAAAAAATAATTAAAATTTTAGTCTCACGAATTTTTAGTATTTAATTATTAATTTGAGGAAGATTAAGACTAATTTTAAACTAAGGTTTTAAATTTTGGTCGAAACATTTCGACCCCGTTTGATTTGGAATCAGTCTCGAGATCATCCTTTTTCAGAATTATTTTTTTTTGTAAAATTAATATTATTTATTTTAAATTATTATAAAAAATAAATAATTTTTCGAACTTTAAATCATTGAAGCGTTAATTTTGATAAAAAAAATATTAGTTTACAAAAGTAGTTCACTAGTCTTAATTCTGATCTTGAATCAAACGGTACCTTCAGTTTCAACCTAGACTACAACATTTCAGTCAATACTTTCAATTTCAATTTTTAAAACTGTATTATTCATATTTATATATTATGTTTTTATCATAATTCATTTTTAACATAGGTAGTTAAGGATTTGATCCCGGATCAAATTGATTCGGAGTGAATTTGACTAAGGTATTTTATTTTTCTTTCATATTTTAAGCTATTTTTTATCAAAAAAATTTCTAAAAAAATTTTAAAAAAATTTCTCGTTTGTTAAATTTTTTATTTTTAAAAAATTTTAAATTAAATTTTTAGTAAAAAAATTAAACATAATTTGATCGAAATCAAAACGAATTGATTTTAACTAAAACAAACTGGAAAGAAATCAATACTTAAAATCTTGTTAAAAATCGAACGAGGGCAAGCGATTTTTTTAGACCGTTTGATTCGATATCAAGATTAGAATCAAGACTAATGAACTACTTTTATAAATTAATATATTTTTTTTAAGATTTAGAATTTAAGGTTTATAAATTGATCCTGATTTTGATCTCAAATTAAACGGGGCTTAGTTATTACTGTAACGTGCCATCAGAGTGCAAAGATGTTACGTACGGCTTTCGACAAAATGACTTGTCGTTTTAGTCATGTACTAATCGGAGTGCAAAAATAATGCCAAGCCTACGATTAAAACAAGTACTAATTAGACTTTTCGTTCTAATCGGATGGTTGATAATAAGGTCTCAAATTAGTTGACGAATCCTATGAATGAATACAAGAATTTCTAGTACTATGCCTTGCTGCTGGACCAAAATATATAGATGGTTAGAATTAAAATTCTTTTTACTGTTGTTTATCTGTAGTTTTAACTCTAGATTTTGTTTATCTCTGCTCGTATCTTTAGACCACCGTAACGTAAGGCCAAAACCCAGCTCGAGGCCAAGTTTCTTCGCCGATGACCTGTCCTCCGCCCTCCGTCCCGCTCGGCGTCGCCCCCGACCTGCCCTCCGCTGCCTTCAATCCTCCGCCACGTCGAGCTCTAGATTGCAACTCGGATTTCCCTCTCCGACCAGCTTGAGCCCAAGAACACAGCCTTGAGTTCTCTACTCTTTTACCCTCAACGGCGGTATCAAAGACATGAGTTCAAAAGGCGGCGGAAATTGACGGCATAAGATCACCAACCAAAGATCATTCTATATATGGGGCCTCAAGATCTTGTGACAATCGCAACGCTTGCTTCAAGCGCGTCACTACATAGCTCATATTTGGTCTAGCCTTGGCTTCCCTTGAGAGGCAACTATTAGCCAGCCTAGCCATTTCCCTTGCTGCCTCAATAGAGTATTGATTTCTTAGTCTGAAATCAATGATCATGCTGAACATTCTGCTCTCTGGAGGGAACCCCTTCACCCAGTCCAGCAGCTTCTGCTCATTCTGCGCCCGGCTTCGCTCCACTGCATGCCTTCCGGTGATGATCTCATATAAGAACACTCCGAATCCCCACACGTCGCTCTTGCTAGTCAGATGGCCAGTCTCTACGTAGTCTGGCGCCGCATACCCATATGTCCCCACCACCTGATGTTGTATCCAATTATTCAGATGCCAATGCGGTTGATAATTTTAATCAGACTCGATATAAATCCTAATGAGCGTTGAACTAAAGACATACCGCAGTTGATACATGACTTCTTCCATCTGTTGGTCCTTGCCTTGCTAGCCCAAAGTCTGATAGTTTTGGGTTGAACTCCTCATCAAGTAGAATATTTGCTGCTTTAAAATCGCGGTAAATCACCTGCATAATTGAGATGAAATATTTCAAAACGCTGCAAGCAATTAATCAGGAAGTATCAACTTACAATGATAAGAAGATTAATTTCAATTATTATCAATCAATGAAATGTGCTATACATATCCAAATATATGGTTAAAATTGAAATTTTCTTATAGCTACATCTTGTGAAAATTTTGGTTCCAACAGACAAAAATGTTGTAATAAGTGCCTATATCAAATCATGCTGTAGGTTCAGAAACAATTCGTTTTTGACTACTTGATCCATGCGTAAAATGAGATCAAACATGATTCTTTTTTTTTGTGTATGCGGTAAAACAAGGGAAAGGTTCTTGGTGATACCTGAACTTCTGATCCTTCATGCAAATAGGCCAGCCCCTCTGCCACACCTAATGCTATCTTCACCCTTAGCTTCCATGGAAGAGTAGCATGTGTCCCGCTAAACAAATGATGCTCCAAGCTCTTGTTAGGCATGAATTCATATACCAATAACCTTTGGATCCCTCTACTACCATCTTCGCGGCAATAGCCGACAAGTTTCACAAGGTTAGGGTGTTGAACAATTCTGAGAACTTGTACTTCAGCCAACCATTGTTTGTGACCCTGAATCAAAGGGAAAATTCATGGACAAAAGATATATCAGTTACAAAGCCGATAAATGCAGGTTTAGAAAGCAGAATGGTGTATTCTTTAGGGATTTTTTTTATGCCTATAAAATGATATTTCTAAGAGGATGAACTGCCCACCCTATGATTTTTCTGGTCAAAATATTTGTATTATTGTCATTCTTCTCAACTTTGACCTTTATTTTATCTCTCTCTCTTTCACACACACACAGACAAAAGCATTCAAAAAATGAATAAAAAATCATCATAAGAAAGCTCAAGTCACCATTAACATTTTAGTAGACATTAACAGCTGCAACAAGGAACCATATCAAGTCTTTTACATTTACAAGATGAAATGATGTAGAACACTTAAATGCCAAATTTCTTCAACTTCTTGATTCTCTGGGTGTCATGCATCAACTACTCTGCAGGCTATTTGCTCTAAGTCAAAGTTCTCTTCGAATAATACACACAAACAGGCAAAAAAAAAATGTTCTAGCTCGTCAATTTTTGTTGCCAAAAGCCCAATTGACAACAACAAATCATTTCCAAAACAATCTTGTATAGAAAAATTCTCAATGGCATTGCCACAAACACGATCAAATCCAAAAACAACAGGAAAAGATAACAGACACACCTGCAATCCATACTTGTTGAGCTTCTTCACCGCCACGGCGATCTTGTCCCCTTTTCCATTGACAGGTCCGATGAGTCCCTTATAAACACTTCCGAACCCGCCTGCTCCAATCTTGAGCCGCCTGCTGAATCCATTGGTGGCGTTTCTGAGCTCCTCAAGCTCGAAAATTCGCAGGCAATGATCAATCATGGTTTTGTCAACCACCGGCGAAGCAGCAGCCGGGCTCAGCACGGCAGAGTTTTTCGTTTTGGATGTCTTATGCTTCCTTTTGCCAAAGATAAAGCAGGCCATTAGGTATTGGAGAAGAAGAAGAAATAAAGAAGGAAGTGCTTAAATGTAGAAGCTATTGGGAAAAGAAGAGAGAGGGAGACATTTTTGAGAACAAATGAGGCAAAAAAGTGGATAGAACGAAGAAAATGGAGGGGCCAGACGAGGGAGAAGAAGAAGACAAGATTTAGACGGAAAACCAAGTGGGCAAGGAAGAAAACGAGAATAGGACAAGGGAAGCGTAGGAAGATGGGGGGCGCAACATGCATATTAGTCCACACTTCCACAATACTACACATATGTACTTGAGATTTTTGAATGTTTATCACATTGAATTTGAGTCCCTGGAACATGACTTTCCTAAAATAAAGATTAAACATTTTTTATTAATAGTGATAAAATAGAGAATTTTTTGTAAATTTATAATAAGACATGTGATTTCTTATTAAAATTTTTTTAAAAAAATCAGAAATTAAACTCGTGCTCCATTTTAAAAGAGAAACAAACGCAATCATTATGTGAACATATAGTGTGTATAAGTAGAATAAAAAAATTAAAAAAATATAATTTTTTAAAATCGGTCCTATTAAAAAAAGATTGTTAACTCCTGCAAAGTCCAATCCATCCAAAATGTCCATCTACAACGTGAGATCGAGTTTTAAATCCAAAATATTTTATCGAAAAAAGTCCCAAAAATTAAACCTATGTTCCCTCTCGAAAAAGAGGTAAGTGCCATCGTGCTGTTAACATGGTGTGTGAATGATATTAAATAAATTTCTCAGAAAGATGTTCTTAATCCACAAACTAGTATCCATCAGAGGTAGAAAAAATAAAAATGAGATAATCAAAGATCTCAGGGACGTTTATGTAATAACAGAATTTTTTTGGGACCTGTGTACAAAGAGAGCAAAGGACTCCGGAAAGCAAGGAAAGTGAGTTGGAATTCAAGAGGGAAGGAAAAGGAAAAGAGAGCAAGGCCGCGTTGGTTTGGTGACGAAGGAAGTCCGGGAAGATGACTTGACCTCCGTCTTCTTCCCACGTTCGGGTCTGGAAAATTTCACCGCGTTGGTCCATCGTCTCGTCATGTTTGCATCACCATTGCCCTTCAACCCTCCGTTAAAGCGATCACAAGCGGCAAGCCTTTTATAGGGTTTTGATTAAACACAAAATTGGAATAAAAATCTTTCAAGGGTTTTGTTATCAAACACAGAAAGACTTATTATTTTCTAAAAAAAGAAATATTACAAACCGAGGCAAGGGACGGAGAAAAACTAAGGAACTTCAAAGTTATGATTAACCTTGACCAAGAATAGTTAAAAGAATCATTTTTTCAAACAATTATAGCTAAATAAAAGGAGTTGTCTACAAAATAAATGCTAAGACAAGAAGTTATTTGCAAATAATACAAAGAGAAGGAACATACTTTTCTAGTTCAAGAACAGCAGGTAAATACCTATATAATGGACAGATGTGATATTCTTTCTCCAAAATACAAAGAAACTCAGTGCTTCAACACACCGGAAAACAAGGGAATAATTCATGTGTGATATAACACTCAGATCAGAAATATATACTAAAAATATAGTTTGTATTGAATGTAAAAAAAAATGAAGCAATAAACACATACAAATGAGACGAAGACCACAGCAGCATGCGCTGCAGTAGCATTGCACCGTAATGTCGTGAAGGAACTGCCACGTAATGCCAATGAGATGCTTGTCTGTAAATTCAGCTGCTTCACATGAATTCCTCCAGTCTTCATCTGTCGCTAAGATCCCATAGAAGTTTCCGATTAGCTGCTGGGGGAGCAAGCCCAGGAATGTCCCGGATGTCCTTGTTATGCGGGTTCACAATCTGTACATCAGAAACAGAAAGTGATCAGAAAATATACAAAATTCATATACACAAGAAATATCGTGTTTTATGATCTGTTATATGCTCCAATTCACAAATAATTTTGTAACAAAGGAGTGGATAATATGTCAACCTTCGGTGAGGAATAAACCAGCTAGATAGGATTTGTCAAAAACAATCCCATTCATCAGATGAGGAATTTACATCAGTATGAACGATGGTGCTGATTATCACAACTTGAAGTAACCAAAGAAGACCTACTGTATTTCATAATATATAAATTTAAAACAATCCAATAACTTTTGATGAGAGAACAATGTCCGCTTCAACAAACCACCTGCTGCAGAAACTGCATGTCTCATCAAATAGAAAAAGGATGTCGATGAAAGAACATAAATTTAACACCAAAAGAATATGACTAAGAAGAGATTTGACAGCTTATGACCATTCAAATTTTGGGAAGCATAACATGAAACAAATCAAAGAAAAACTTGCGGATAACTAGTTGCAGTGGGTAAGTTTCATTTGCCTATCGTTCAAAGAGCATTTTGGGCCAATCAGTAACAGTATTTATAAAGGAAGCAATTTCAATAATAGATCTACATGTATGTTGATGCAAAAAACATGTTAAAGGACACCCGTTGTGAAGTTCTTCACTAGATGCACGAAATCAACAGCGAAGATGGAAGTGTGTACAGACAGCATGTAATGTGAATTATCTCTTATGACTCAATACAACATAAATTCAAGTCAGGATGTACAAAATGAGAACAGTATCAGATGGTAAACAATCATCAGAAATCCAACCTTCACAATAATGATTGCAATTACTCCAACCACAATCAGGAATAGTAAGGCCATTATACATCGATCTGTTGCCACCTGTTGCATAATACAGATCAAAATAAGAAAGCAAATACGGTAAGACTAGGAAAAGAGCCCTGATTCAGGAAGGCTAACCTGCCTACAAATTTCCTTCACTAGTTGAGATGCCTTCTTTATCGAAAAATGGATGGAGTCCAGTTCATTTACAATTCTGCTCATTTGTTCAGTCTGATAACATTAAGAAGTACACAATATTTATGTGTCTAAACACGATTACTTAAGATAATTGAAGCCTATTGGAAAATCATGACATTGAAGTAAATGACAAACCTGCGCCTTAAGAGCCGCTGCAGTCTCTGTTCCAACATTGATAGTGTCTTGCACAACCTACGAGAAAAGTAACATAAAGGAAAGTTAAATATCAAACCAGAGCTACAGAGCTAGCTCCCTAAAGTTGAGACTAGGAAATACTGAATTCTTTGAATAACAGAACTTCACAACGCCAAACAATTCCAGTAAAATAGAAGCATAAACTTTGGTTCTGGATCATCAGAATCTTGAATTTGACTAAATGTATTGGGGCAAGAATTACTATCCCTTATTAGTGAACAAAAAATCACTTTCTCTATCAACTAATTAAACTAACAAATATGCGAATTATTTTGATGAATAGAAGCTTAATCAATAAAAGGATTTTAAAAAGCATTTAACCTTTGCAATTAATTGCAGACAAACTGATAAAACTTAAGTTTTGAAGGTCCATCATCTAGAGGATTCAGTCTGTTTTCTCCATATTTGTAAATGGGACACATGATTCTTGCTACATCGTGGACCCATGATTCTTCTACGACAGATGAATGCAGTCAACCAGCATATTCCCTAAAATATCGCTACAGAATGAATTTTTCAAAAGGTTGGGTACATATTGTAAGGCAAATTAGGTGATGTACAGAGGTGGAGTCCATGCTCCCAACTGATAATTTGCATACAGAAAATAATTTAACTAACAAGCCTTTCATCCATTTATTTCATCAGTTACACAAAATCACAAGATGAGGAAGGATACCTTCTTTGACCGCTCAATGACTTGATCTGTCTCATCCATCATTTGATTCCCATGGTCCATTAACTGTTGATTTGTCATTGCTGTGTGATAAAAACATTGCATAAAAAAATTGTTAACGAGCACTGAACTGATCACTATTGACATGATGAACTTTAAACTTAAATAACTCATGACTTCAATTTTATCAGTATGTTTTTTAAACAAAAATAGCAACAGAAGGCACCTTAAAACAGATAGACCAAACAGTGGCTGAACATGCATTATCAGCAAGGTTGTAATTAATAATAGAGTTAAACTCATAAAAGTGTACAGAGCAAAATTCTGACACCATTAGGACATGATCATGTAAAGCTATAAAGGATTTCTTCATTCGAAGTGTGGAATCATATAGATGGTATCTTCAAGTCACATAAAAAAATAAACCAACAAAAAGCAAATAAAAGGTAAAAATTGGAGTACTGGATGAAATCGAGATTTTTGATAATTTTTACGAACAATGCCAAACTGTATAAATTCACAATAATCTTAATTTAGCTAAAATTCACAATAATTTTAATATTCAACCTACTAATTATTCAAGTATGATGGTTTACTCCGACCAAATAAATTCACAGTAATCTTAATTTAGATAAAAGTCATCAACATTTTCAAATAAGCAGCTCAATGCAATAAAAGTATAGAAAGGAAATGTAGCTTACATGAAGCTAACATAACTTTTTCTTCATTTGCATAGCCATTTTCATGACCAAGACCATCAAAAAGATCTACACGTTTGTTATCAAGATCATTTGCAAATCTGCAACCCAACACATAGCACCATTATTCACATTTATGGGGCTCTAAGAATACTGTTGATTTCCAGTGGATTAAATGAACATTCTTCTAACTAGAAAAAAAATTTACAAGAATACTAAGAAGGCAAAATAGTTGCAATTGAATTATCAGTTACAATCACTATAGTAGTCAAGTGCCCATAAACACACATGTTGCTCAAATATCCTATAAAGGGAGTATTTTGGCTCCATCGGTGAATTTGCACAAAAATTTCACAAAGCAAAAAAGAAAAAAGATGAAATTTAGAGGTTTAGGGATGTCCCAACTCAAGCTTATTGCATGGGGAATGCCTAATTTATAGACGTTCATGATGCACCCAGAAGGATACCATGCATACATCGTCATTACTCCATCCATCACCACAAATTAGAGAAAAAAGACAAAAGGTAAGGTTATGTTATCAGTTAAGAGGAAGAGTTAAGGCTCAGTCTCCATAATAGGCTAAGCAATACAAGTTAAGGTTACACCAAAAAGTGTCTTCCAGATGTTCAAATACCCCGAGTTCATCACAAATCAATTGTTTTTGTACTTGGATCATTAATAAAGCTTAAAAGCAAGTTTAAGCCTAAATTGGAGTAAGAGTTCAAGTTTAAGTCCAAGTATGCTAGGGTAAGGTCTGTATAAACATGTATCCATAACATTTTGACAATAAAAATTTTTCTCGGAGTGCACGACACTTATTATTGACCACCAAGACCATAGTTGTCCTCAAACAACATAAACACTAAAATCTCAGGTTTTTGACATGTTATTAGAGCTTTATGGCTGATAGAACAAGCGGACAATGGCCAACTACAAGAAAAAGCTACAGAAGGATGGAGAAAACTTACAAGTCACCTCCATCAAGCTGAAAAGAATAGAGAATTATCTCCCATGGGTAAGAGTTATGAAGATATACTTGATTTTAAAAGGCAAACATGATTATCTCGTCAAAGAGCTGCCAATAAAGAAGAAGTCGGAGGATCATGAGGTGATGTCTCTAATGTTAAATAGCCTTGAACCTAATGTAGCAAGGTTGTTACTTCATTGTCAAACCTTAAAAGCCATTTGGAAAAAACTCAATGGATGTATGAAAGTGAAGAGAGCATCTCTAAAGTGTTTTTATCGTATAAAGAGATCTTTACAACCAAACAGGATGGAAAGGAATTGAATGAATACTTTAAAATTGTTAGTGGTTTATGAAATAAAGTGGAGTATTATCACCTAGCAAAGACAAAAGTAAGAATAGAAAGAGGAGTGAAGACGGTCTCTTTTCTAATTAAACTAGATCCACAATATAAACAACTGAAGTTTAATTCTGAGTTGTAGTAAGATTCTCTCATTGAATTAGGTTTAGTGTAGATTAGAAAAAACTACAATAGTGTCCTCAAAAAGAAAGAATATGGCAGTAAGCTCAATTATGATCTTAGGAGGAGATCACACTTATGGGAAGATCAGCAACAACAACAACTATAGAAGAGATACAGATTTTACAAAAGGAAAAGGCAAAGAAGGTGTAGCGAGAGGAAAAGAAAAGGAAAACCCTAATTTCAAGTATACAAATTATGAAAAAATTAGTTATACAATAGACAAATGCTGATTTGTTATAGGCAAATCAACATGGGCTAATAATGCTCAAGGTCACTTAACTTGTCCAAAACAAAGTGGAGGACATAAGTCAACTCCAACAAATGAAGAATAAGTAACCATTTTAAGTGAGAAGTATAATATAATTATTCAATATACTGCCAACATGTTAATGATGACAAAGTTATTGTGAGCGAGCCAACGGTCCCATAAAAATCCATGGATTATAGATTCAGCAGCATTATATTATACGATAGATAACGCAGAGATTTTCACAACTCTTGATCAATTTTCAACAATTAAATATATCTCTCTTGCTTATGAAACCCCATCATTAGTAGTTGGTAAAGAGATCATGCATACAACATCAATCGATTTATTATTTGTACTACTTATTCTCGAATTTTCAGTTAGCCTATTATCAATTAGTAAATAAACAAAAGAGTTGAAATATTGTGTAACCTTCTTTTCTATATATTATATTTTTCAGAACCTTCAAACAGAGAAGAAAATTGATGAGGTATTGAAGACCAGGGGCTCTACCTTTTGATCCTGAACTTAGAACTCAAAGACCTTAAAGATACAAGAAGAGGATCTTACTAGGTGGTACTATAGAGCAGGTCATTCATCTCAACATGTCCTTAAGATTTTATTTCTTGACTTAAATTTATCTAACAAAAAACATTATTAATTTTGTCAACTTGCTAAACATTACAAATTTGTCTATATTTATAAAATTAATAAAACTAACCCTTATCCCTTCTATATTATTCATAATAATATTTGGACAACTAATAACTATCCTTTGAATGACTGTAAATATTTTGTCACCTTCATTAATGATCATGCAAGAGCAACTTGGCTCGATTCAAGAGTAACTTGGTTTTATTTTCTAAAAGAAAATAAAAAGTGTTTGAAGCTTTTAAAATTTTTTACAAGTAAATCCATAATCAACCTAATGCAACTTTCAAAATTCTAAGATATGATAATAAGGTGAATATCTCCTAAATGAATTTCAAGATTATCTTAAAAAAATGACATTATGCGTGTATATCTAATAACAAAATGGAATTATTAAAAGAAAAAATCAGCATTTTCTAGAGGTGGCACGAACACTAATATTTCATATTAATGCTTCCATTTCATTTTGGGATGATATAGTTCTCACTGCATCATTCTTCATAAACAGAACTTCTACTCTTTTATTAAATAATCAAAATCTTTTTACTATCTCTTGTATCCTAAGGAAGAGCTTTTTACTTACCATTTAGGGTATATTTGTTTTATATTTGTTTTATACAACTTCAAATTTCTAAAAATTTTAATGTTCTAAAACTTTAAAATTTTGAATTTAAAGATTCTGATAGCATGTTTGTTTCATAGGACATATAAATTTAGAATTTTGAAGCTCGGCGTTTGTTTTATTAAATTTGTAAATTTTAATATTTATAAATTTTATAATTTTTGATTGAACTTTTTGTAATATGATTACCATTGAATTTGCATAGTAAAATTATCTCATTTCAAATTTATTTTACTTTTTTTATTTTTATAATATTTAAATATTTAATATTTTATTTTATATGAGATTAATAAATAAAAGGTTGTATTAAACAATATCAAACTTTAATATTTTAATAATAGATTAAATTTTAAATTAAAAACTAAAAATTTGAATTTAAATAATAATAATATTTGTACATGAAATGTAAATCATTCTAATATATGAATCTACTTATCATATCACAGTAAATTATACCATTTACGTCCAAGTTAATCTAATTATATTTTTCTTAATTAATTATAAGCATACAAATTAGTTGATCTAATTATGCTCTATGTTCCTTGAAATCATTGTCATTATTATTATGGACATCCTCAAATTATGAAACAAGACTTAAGTTTACCCCATATATAGAAATTCATTAAGAGCATATACATCAATGTTTCATCACATTTGAATATAAATTGTGTCATTCTTTATCGGTTGAATTGTTACGTGTGATTGTATATGCAAATTAAAAGTTATTTGATATACATATTGGGTCCTCTTATTCCCAGCAAAAAGACAGAATTATTTTATATCAGATCATATTGGTAAAATCTACTTGATTGCTTCATATTTTTGTTATCTAAATATAATACCAGGAACAAAAAAGAATCTAATTTTCATACATCTTCAACAAAAATATCATGAACAAAAACCATTTATTCTAAACAATTAATATTTTTGTAAGAAATTTTTGTAAATGCCTCACAAAAATATAGTTTTTTGGAATTTCATTTTGCAAATATCTCTCCTGTAAGATTAATTTGCATATTTACATATGTATCATGTCCAAAATGACTAAACCCAACAAATTAATATCAATTCAATGCTCTCTTATAAATAACAAAGAATTGGAGCTTTTAGAGCTTTCTTTACAGAAAAAAAGACAAAAAAAGACAGAAAGAATAGAGTAAAAAATCTAATCATACGGAAATCAACCATAGAAAAAGGAGATGCATTGAAAAAAAGGGATGCAAGGACAATGGTTGAATGGCGACGAAAATAAAGCATTTGAAGGTAACATGATACCTAAACATAGATTTTAAAATTTAACACGTGATCTTATATGCTAAATTTTAAGATTTGAAATTTTGAAATCCGATCAATTTTGAAAACTAATAAATTTCAGATTTGTCAAGATTTGAAAGTTCTGTATAATAAATACGGAATTTTACAATTATCAAAACTTGAAAGTCCCAAAATTTTTAAATTTCACAAAACAAGCAAACTTCTTTAGGGTGTTTGGATGCATTAACTATCTTCTTAACCATAACTCTTTTAAAAACAAGTTGTAACCAAGGTCTATAAATTATATATTCGTAGAATATTCTAGTATTAAGAAATATTACAAGTACTATTACCCTCAAACACATTTTTTTTTTTGCTGATTTAACCTATTATTCAGAAAAAGAAAGAAATAATAAGAACATCATGAAATTAGGAATAGAAAAAGACATTCCCTTACATGTGCTCCATGATCAACTAACTCTAGATACAAATAAGGCAAAGAAGTTGCTAGGGTATACTATGAAAAGAAAAGAAGAACGATCAACAACACCACCATCATCTGAAATTCCTGACAAAGGTCAAATGAGCTTTGAGAAAAGACAAAAAAAGCTTGTACACAATATCCTATTCCAAGATTCGTGTTTTATCAACACTTAACTCCTGCATATAGAACTTTTGCACTAAACTTGATGGCTACAATAATACCAAAAACCATATTTGTCGGCAGGTGGAAAGAAGCTATGAAAATGAGATGTAGGCATTGCACAAAAATGGTAACGGGAACTGATTCCTAGACCAACTAACAAACCCATTATTGGATAGAAAGGAGTAGCTCAAGGCAAATAAAATAGTAGAAAGATACAAAATAATATTAGCGCAAAGGGATACACACAAACAAAAGAAATTGACTAGTTTGAAACATTTTCTCTTGTAGCAAAAATTAACACAATTAGAGTAGTTCTATCACTTTGAAGTTAATAGAGATTAGAAGATAAACCAACCAAATGTCAAGAATGTCTTTGTGCATAGAGACCTTCAAGAATAAATATGCGTATCAAAACCTTCATGATTCTGCACAGTCACAAAAGAACAAGTATATAGACCAAAGAAAACACTCTATAATGCGTTTGGTAATAAATTAAAGTTAAGGCTAAACTCAAGATTAGTAAACTACTCTTGTAGACTCATATTTTTTTAACAAAATTGATCTTATAATAATTAAAATTTTAAAAATTAATTAATTTTTTTATAATAATTTAATTTAATAGCAATATAAAATAATTAATATTAATTTTTTTAGTAAAAAATATTAGCCAGGCTATCTTTTTCTTAGCCCGTTACCAAATAATGCCCTATGGTTTAAAACAATCACTTGCATAATAGTTTGAAAAATTCAATTTTGCATGATAGAACATGGTTTACCAAAAGGCAAGTTAATTATTCATTTTTCTTAAAGAAAGATGAGCAAGACATCATTATTTTGCTTATATATATTGATGATACAATAATTATGAAAAATAAAATTGTCAGAATGTAAAAACTAAAAAACTTCCTGAGAACCAAGTTTCAAATCAAGGACTTGTTGAAGAAAATATGTTTGCTGGACAGCAACATAACAAAAGTACCACTGAACGCAAATCTAAAGTATTTTATAGATTAGGGATTACCACAAAAGGATCTAGAGGTGTATAGAAGACTGGTTGGAGAGCTTATATACTTAACCATCATAATATCATACATTAGTCAAGTAGTGTGCAGAGTCAATCAGTTCATGCAAGACCCAAAAAAATGACATTTAGAGGTAGTCTATCAAACATTGATATAACAAGGGGAACCCTAGATTGGGATTGTGATACAAAAAGTGTGAAACACAAGACCTAATAACATATTTAGATGTTGATTGGGCAGAATCACCCACTAATAGAAAGCCAACAACAGGAATTTGTATAAAACTTGGAGCCAACCTAGTTGCATGAAAAAATAAAATTCTAAGTGCAGTTGTCAGATCAAGTGTTGAAACTGAATACAGAGCCATAGAAGCAATTATATGTGAAATACTATAGCTAAGAGCTCTACTGATAAAACTAGATTTCATCATTATGAAACCAATAATATTATTCTTTAATAACCAATCAATACTTCATATTTCAAATAATCCTTTCTTTCATAAAAGTACAAAGCACATAGAGGTAAACTTACATATCATCAGAGAGAAAGTTCAAAAATCAGCAAACAAACCCAGTATACCTAAGAATAAAGGATCAACTAGCAAACATATTTATCAAAGAATTTAAGTCAAAACAAACTAACCATATTCAAAGGCAAGCTAGCATGCATAATATCTACTATCCAACTTAAAAAGGGATACTGAAAAGCAAGAGTTAGGACTCAGTTCTCACAATGGACTGCGTAATACAAGCCATGGTTATACTAGAAAGTGCCTTACAGATGCTCAAGTACCCCACGTTCATCACTACCCAGTTATTTTTTTAATCAGGTCATTAGTAAAGCTCAAAACCAAGTCTGAGTCTGAGTCCAAGTAAGATTCCGAGTTTGAGTCCAAATATGCTAGGGTAAGGCCTATAAAAACATCTATCCGTGAAAGTTCAACATAAGAATTTTTTTCAAAGTGCACGATACTCATTATTGATCACCAAAACCCTAGTTGTCCTCAAATAATGGAAAGCCTAGAATCTCATGTTTTTGACACTAGCTTATTTTCAAACGTCAATTTCCTTTCATATTGTTGTTTTTTTGAATGGAGTGTAGTGAATAATATGCCATTTTAGGGCTTAGATATATTGCAAGTACAAGGAATATTGTTGATGTTCTAGTTGTGATCATAGTTTCATAAGAAATCAATGAGAAGTAAGAGCATTCCATCATTTCTACTCATTACTCCAAAAATGTTGAGGAATCGAGGCCCTTTCCACACACAAAAAGCTTATCAGTGATACTAATTATAGACAACAATAATCAATATAAACATGCTTTCCCTATGCATAATTTAATGGAATTCACGAAACTATGTAAAATCTGCTCAAGATATGACAAGGACACACAAATGACGAATTAACAATACAAGAAAAAAAACTTAAACTCACTGTTTCTTGAGAGCAACATATGAATTCAGTTCTTTAATCTGCAAAGAAAATTGACTGCCAATTAGCTCAGACTCAAGTTGACAAAAGGCAACAATTAGATCTTTCATGTAAACAATGTCTCATTGAATAAAGAACATGAAAAGGCAAATTCAGACCATTGACTGCTTTCTATCATTCAGCTTTTTGTTGGTATCAGGACTATTTCCACCCTCCTTTATCACTCTCTCAAAATCCTTGATAAGCCTACAAAAATACCAATATAAAAGCAACATCTCAAAAAAAAAAATTTAGACCGATAGGAAATCCCATATAATGCTCGTTAAAAAGATCTACATCAAACCATATCCTGCGTGAACATCTATCCATTGCAAATGTGAACGTTCTTAACTGTGCCTTTCAAATGCAAAACACAATTACAAATAATAAAAGGTGCAAATGATAATGTATATCCAGATCGAAATTTTCTGAATTGAGGCCTGGTTTACATTTGCATGGAATCATCAAAAAAATCTTTTATAGGAAGCAAAAACATGGATTTCCTGAGATCCCGTACCTCTTGCATTCCCGCATCCTCTCAGTAAGCTCTTCCAGCTGCCGGCTCCGCCGGTTTGGGTCTTTGATATTGTCCAACTTCTGAAATCCATTCCTGCCATCCCAATCACAACAAAAACGACTCTCAACTCGCAATGCCCACCCAGATCCAAAACCAAAATCACCAAAAGCAAACCACACAAATCCAACAAACTATTTCCCCCAAGTCAAACCCTTAAAATCCAACACAAAGACACGCCAATATGATCCAAAAAAATAGAAAAAAAAAAAAACAGTCCTAAAATTCTTACGACAACGCGCGCAAGACGTCGGTGATCTGCCCCTCGAGCTCAGCCATCTCCTCGCTGATCCCGGACAAATCCATCGCCGCCGCCGCTCAAAAAAGACCCAGCCCTAGAGATCCGCTCAGAAAACCCAGAGAACCCAAATTTGATGAAAAATCCCTCAATGCAGCAGCAGCCACGGATCCACCTCCGAGCTCCTCCCCGCCGCCATTTCCCAGATGGACCCCTCCTTCAATGCGGACTCCGATCCGGCGCTGCAGGAGTTCGAAGAGGATCCGGATCTGTCCTGAGCGGCAGCGAAGAGAAAGGGACGAAGAAGAACGCCGCGTCGCCGGAGATTCACGACGAGCCCCGTTCGAGTTTTTGTATCGGGCTTCTTTTCTCTGTTCTCCTGGTTTTATTTGATTTGGATCATCGTGGTTGGACGCAGATCTACTGTGCCATACGTCGCACGTGAATTCGTCCGTCTCACGTGATCTGAGCCGTTGAGTGTGCCCGAGAATATAATCTGACAGTTTGGACGTGCAGTTTGTTGTCGGGAAGAGAGGTCTGATCAGCTCTGAGGTTTGGAACACGAGTTCGTGCGAAAATAGCAGAGTCTGATTTGATGATTGACAAGGGCCTGTGATGACTGACCGCACCCGTTTATCTCTTTGCAGTGTTGGATTTGTTTGTTTGTTTGTGGAGGACATACGCGATCCTGCGCTTTGCCCGCGGATTGTGGATCTCGCCTGAATCCGTGGAAAACGACCTTCCTCGGATATAATCTGACGAGACCCGTTCGTCTGCCAAATCATGTACTGCATAATGTCCACGTCAGACGCTTGGGCTTTGGATCAGGGAGAAACCCAGTGCTGCGAACTTCGATCTTGGTCTGAAAGAAGACAACCCAGTTGGATACAAATCCGTGTCGGACCAACCGAAACCATCAAGCACTGGCTACCATATGGGTTGTCCGTGGGTACAGCGGCATGGGATACAATCTGATTTGTCACTGAACAAGGGGTATATTGATAATTTACGAAGATCATACAGCACGTCCAATAGATTCTGCGATGACTAAACTCTTATTCCAAACATAATCACAGCTGCACAAATCAAATTTGTGGCCAATTTTAGATCTTTTTCTGTAAATCCCATGATACCGTTTGGTTCAAAATAGGTATCATAATGAATTATTTTTATAAATTAAATTTTTTATTAAAATTAATTTTATCATAATTAAAATTTTTTATCATAATTAATTTTTTTTATAATTTTTATAATTTAATTACATATACCCCCTCTATAATTAGTCCTAAGTACCTACAATTCCCCTAATTTTCGGAAATACCCACACCACCTCTTTTTCAAAATATTTACTTACACCCTTTTATTGTTATTTAATCAAAATTTTTTCAAAAAATTTCGATTTTACCCTCCGTTATTTTTACAATTAAATCCCTAAAAATTTATTATTTATTAATTAACATCTCGAAATTTAGATTTTTGCAAATAACACCCTGAAATTATTTCGATTTACAGAAATATTTTCAAAATTATTGTGACGGCGGTGAGGATGGCGGCACACGGGCGGCGACACCGGAGGCCGACGGCGGGAGCGGAGGCCCGAGACCGGTGCGCGGGAGTGAATGGCAGAGGCCGAGGCCGGCGTGCGGGTGCGCAAACCCATGCCTGCGTGCCGAGGTTGAGGCCGTTTAGGAAGGGAGGTCGAGGGCGGCACGCGGGTGCGCGGCCCCATGCTTGCATGCCGAGGCTGAGGCCGTCTAGGGAGGGAGGCTGAGGTCGTCTAGGGAGGGAGGCCGAGGTCGGTAGGGACGACCTCGGCCTCGACCTCGACAAGCGGGCGAGGACGGCCTCGACCTTGACCTCCGGCTTTTGCGCCCGCTCGCGGGCCTTCGCCGTCCGCTCCCACGCGCCGACCTCGGGCATTCGCTCCCGCCGCCGGCCTCCGGCGTCACCGCCTGCACGTCGCCATCGTCGCCGTCATCGCAATAATTTCGATGACTTTTCTGTAAATCGAAATAATATCGGAGTGTTATTTGCAAAAATTCAAAATTCAAGGATTTTCTGTAAATTGGAATAATTTCGGAATGTTATTTGCAAAAATCCGAATTTCAGGGTGTTAAATAATAAATAATAAGTTTTTAGATGTTTAATTGTAAAATAACATAGGGTAAAATCAGAATTTTTTGGAAAAATTTTGATTAAATAACAATCAGTCGGTGTAAATAAATATTTTGAAAAGATGGGTGGTGTGGGTAATTCCGGAAATTAGGAGGTTGTAGGTAATTAGGGCTAATTACATGATGTGTACATGATTTCCTCTAATTTAAAATTTAAAAAAATATTTAATTTTTTATAATAATTTTAATTTAATAACGATATAAAATAAATAATAATACTTTTAAAAAATATTGATAAATTGAAAAAAAAAAAATTTATTTTCATGACATCTGAAATGTTGCCCGAATTAAGGTTTGCTGTTGCCATAATTAGCTTTGGTGTCGTTTGGATACTGATCAAAATTGGGTAATTGGGGATTCAAGGTTCCAATATTTTTAATTCTGTTATTTGAAAATTCGGAATTATCGGAGTTGGTTGGTTTCAGCAGTTTTCAATTATTCATTTGAATTTTTAAGACAAGAGAATGAAAACCCACGTCTTAAATGCCCCACAATTTCAATTAGTTCCTGACCCCTGTGTATGAATTTTTGAATAAGCTATCGGCTAAATTTCCTTTTTCCTCGTCAAATTCCCCGTCTCGATTGGGTCACCTGCTTTCCCTCAACGCCCCTCAACGCCCCGTCTCGATTGACTCCATCTTGTTTTCGCTGAAGAGGACCTAGTTCCACCCTTGTCTTGTGCTTCTACGCCTGTCCCGAACACCCCGAGCAGGGCAATTCTTTCGTCGTCCTCCTGAATGGGAGGAGTTGCTTTGAAAGGGCATTTTGGATTTTTTTTGCTCATACGTAAATTGGTTTTTGTTGATGTTTGATGGAATTGTCTCGTCTAAACCAAGAGAGATGATTGCCTTGTCGTTGGCAACGCCCGCTGTTGCCACAAGTTAATGTCTTGATCTTTTAGGACTTATTTGGCTCTTTTCTTTTTTTTTGGGTTGACGTGTTATGAAATTAGCCCTACGTGTGATCTCGATGGATGGATATATTTTATTATATACAATGTATTTAATTTTTTACGTTCGTAACAAGACTAATTGTGGGTAACTTATGTGTAGAAATTCTTTTTTATCCACTTCCAATACTCGTGTAAACATTAACCTCGCCTGAAATTTTTTTTGTTTATTTTTTTACAAAACTAAATTAATCCCATCCTCGGTTCCGTTCAATTTTTAAAAATACACATACAATTACTTTTAATTATAAATAACATAAAAATAATCTCACTCACTTTAAAATGAATAATTATACCCAATTTCTTATCAAACCAAAACAAAATTCTACAAATATATGGATTTGATTAATTATATTTACAAATCAAAAAACGAAATTAAAAAATTCATAATTATTCAATTCTACCAAAAAGTAAATCCAAACAACAAATACAACAAAAATCACCAACTCGGCCCAATTGATGAAACTGGCCCATTCCCAATTCTGAGATTAAGAATTATCCAAAGTGCCACCCTCCTGATGCCAAGCTGAATCATCAGCAGAACTTGAACTTTTCTAACAAAATAAAGGCGAAACTAAAGTATCACTTTCCTTTCTTGAAGACAAGCATCCAATAGACAAAAAACTATACAAAACACAGCCCTGCAGTTCCTACAAATCACCCTGATGGTCCAGTAATCGAGAATATGTACACACAATACCCAGCCGCCAGCAAGCAAACATTTCAGTCTCTGTTTTACCTTGGGCATCAAGCCATATGGTCCCGTGCAGAGCTTCGGGTGAGTCTCCTAGGCAATTCTCGGTGTAAGACCTTTTGCCTTTTTTGATGTGGTTCAGGTCTCGTTCCAGGTTCATCCTTTCTCTTCATGAGTGTCCTATTACCTTCATCAGCTGAATTCTCGTCGCTACCAGATTCAACATCCTGACACGAGGAGGTTGGAGGATTCTCTTGATTGGCTATGTGCGAACAATCATGATCCCTGCAGGTCATTTTGGTAGGGTCAACCCCCTGATGTTCTTTGTTAATCCCATTCTCCCCATTGCTAACATTAATCTCCTGACATTCCTTATCATCCATCGCATTGGATGAATCATTTGCAAGAGGCCCCTCGCAATTCTGGCCATCTGCTGTTTTAGCACTTTCCTCAGTAACTTCTGATTCCTGAATTGATTTGTCATTTCCATCTGCTTTCTTTTCAAAAGAACCAATGGCATTCTGTGACTCTTCAACCAAAGTCCGTGGTCTGTTGCTGGAGCTTGAAATGGGGCTATCTGGAATATACTCGCAATTCTTTGGAATGCTAGATCCAGGACCCGCAGTTTCTTCCCTCTGGTCAGAAGCAGCACCATCACCACTGACATCTTCATCCTTGTCTTGCATAGAACTCCATGAAGTCTTAAATGCTTTGACATCCTTGATGGGATATGAGGCTGAACAAGTTTGATTGGTGGGGTTGCCTGGATGGCAATAATCCGTGTCCAAACTCAGAGAAACAAATGGCTCTGGCACTGCATCTGTGCCTTCCTAGTAATAGCAAACACACACACGTGTTACGGTATAGAACAGAAGTGTAATATATTAGGTTCTATAGATGATAATAGAAAATAAAACAAAACAAAATTCAGCCAGAGAAAAATAAAATGATAAAATTTAGAATATTTGTCCCTCTTATTAATGCAGATCTGATTTTGATGCTCAGAAATGTCCAACATTTTTCCAGCCTAGCACCAGCCTCTCAGTTCAACAAGGAATAACAAGAGACAGACTTTATGGTACTGCTACTGCCTATTCCTTTCAGACAAGGATAAAAATATAAGCCAATAGAGAACTTAATCAGCAGCCGAACTCCACCAATCCAAATTGAATCCTCCAACCAAAGAAATTAGGTTAGCTACTCCAGAGTCTGGTTCCATGCTATACAAGGAATGACAGAAGTACACGATTGGATTTAGCACATGTATACTGTTGTAACTGTCTCATTATTCACTTAGTTCAATGGCTAAGCCTCAATTTCTTTAACGGCATAAATTCTAACTAAAAGAAATACAAGCTTGCAAAGCAACATACTGAGTTTAACCATAAAGTTCAAGTTAACTTGGATCCTCTGAGATCAAGTTGGAAAGAATATGGGCATGTTTAGCTTCCATCTTTTAGCAAAAGTCGGGGAACTCAAATCCAGTTTCCTCAGCTCCCATGTTTGGTACAGTAGAAGTCAGAGAACTCATAGGACTCATAAGTTCTTTTTTGTGCTAAAAATCACTCTTCCAACTTCCTTTCAAAAAAATCTCAAAGAAAAAAACCGCCAAAAACATCCGAAATTGCAACTTCCTCAAATCATTAAAACAAGTGGGTCCCATGTGGAGCCACCATGGTTGATGGACTTCATCAACCTTTTCTCAGTGTGAAATTCCCATTGTTCCCTGTCATCTGCCTCTTCCCAACCTCTATCTATGGTTTTCACCATTGTTCCCATCCTCCACCTCTTCCCATGCTCAATCTAGGGTTCTTAAGCTATGTTAACTCTGTCACATCACCAGAGTCAGCTCGTTCCTGATATCTTCTACGTTTCCCAGCACCCAAATTTGTGATTCTTCCTCACTGTTGTAAGATCTTTTCCATGCTTTCTTGAGCTTTTGTGCTTAGGAATGTTGGGTAGGTATGCTGCTGGTATTTGACTGAAGACGGATCAATTGATGAATTTCTATGCTTTACTTGGTACTCAATATGTTGTAAATTTGCAAGAATATCATGATTATGACTTATGCTTGTGTTGAAACGATCAAGGGTGTTCCTGTAGCATCAATCTTGGGTTTTCCATGTTGTTGTTCATATGAAATATCATTACATATATAATGTTAACCAACATTTCTAGAAAATGCTTAGAAAATGTCTATTATGGACTATTGTACAAGAGGGTAATAATGGCATAGAACTTTTTTACTTAAGTATATAAATACAGCAAAGTTCCTTGCTTAATTTAAGTGTATGCAACTTTGAAGAAAATTGAGTTGATCACCAGTTGATGTAATGGGAACAAGTTCATCATTGATGTTAAAAAATTTGCAAAAAAGCCACAAAATGACTTGACACCTACCTGATAACTAGAGCTTAAAAATCCTTTAACCAAACAACAGGCACAAATCTACAGAATGAAGTCCACAGAATCCATATTCTGTAACCATTATTTTTGTTCTGGCATCATTTTTCAGAATTGCATTTTCTTTTTTTTTTAGATTTCATTTTTCATGTTTCGTGTCTATTTTCGCATGTCCTCTGACAACTACACATATTTGGTGATCATTATCTGTATTTTATGATGATTATGCAACAGACTTGGTTGCATGGTATGCAAACAGATCTGTGCGCCCATAAAAGACCCACATAATTTCTTTTCAACCTATAGGTTATAGAACCTTTTCCAAAAATTGATGCCTAGGACCTAATAAAACCAACTTAAAAGCATGCAGAACTGATGAAGTGTTATGTTGCTTACATGAGCGGTAAAATAATGACAACAAGGAAGAAAACCAATACCTCCAATGCGATGGTGGAACATTTGGACCGATCAGAAACAGCTAGCTGGCAATCCAAGGTAGCTGCCACTTGAACTCCTGGCTCCACAAACTCATGCAAAGTAAGATTTGTATCGCACTGAGGCACACTAGGGGAAATCACAAACATTCTGGTCATAGACTTTGCATCATTAAACGAACTAGAAGAATTACCATTAACCATCTGTGGTACCCTGCAATGTTCAGAAATAAATTCAACAGGTTCATGCTCTGAACAATTTTCTTTCACTTCAGTTGAAAGACAGACATTGCTGCCAATGGCTGGAGTAATTGTCTGAGAGGAATCCTTCAGAAGTTGATATATCAATTTTCGAATGAAGGAGCGCTTGAGAGAAGCCTCAGCAGGCAAAAACCAATTAGCACTGAGCTGGAAAGAACCAAGAGCAGGTAAGAATAAATGGCACAGGCACATTTTCAACAAAAATCAAGAGGTAGCTAATTGTTAAAATAATATTGCAATGCAATATAGTAGTTCAGCAATAAAATAAAACAAAGATTTGACAACTTCCATCACTATTGAAGCAATCCAAGAAGAGCTTTCAAGAAATGAGATAGCTTATCCATATCTCCCATGGTTAAAACTTGAGAATTGACCAGTGAGAATATTTCAATTTGCGCATCTGAAATAGATGGCTAGTTATAAGTTGTATTGGTTTTTTTTTTTCTGGTAAAAGAATACATTCAGAAATCTGATGAAACTCTTTGAGGCATTTATAAATCGGAAAGGAACCCAATGAGAATTATAAAGCAGACACAGAGAGACTGTTTCAAAAGCAAAGACAAACAATTATTTTCCTGCTTCAATAGGGAATTCTCAAATATTGATTCTCAAACAACTTCAGAGGCATAAAGCAACTTACAAATTGGGAATGCTTTGTTATCCTGAATGGGCTGAAATTTGCTGGAGCTTCCTCCAAAAATAACTCCACATAATGGAGCAAAAAGAGACCACAATCAGATGAATTCTCCTGCTGTGGCAACTGCAAAACATTTGAAAGTGCAACTGAGGTTCTAGCATTCACAGGAGACAACAGACAACAAATATAATGTGCAATGCACATGAAACTGTCTGACCAAATTATGCTTTACAATTTACCAGTCACAACAGTTAGAATAACATGATGCCAACACTCACATGGGAAACAGCATCTTCAAATGCAAGGGTGAGGAGTCAAAATGCTAATAAGTTTAAAAATGCAGATATCAAGTGCGATACATCATAGAATAAATGTCAATAAATGATGCATAAATGGGGAGACTAACAAAAAAAAAAGATACCTAAGGAGAAATGAAGAACAGTGGCATAAAATCAAGGGCTGTACACCCAATTACAAGAAACCACCTTATTTTTAGATATTTACACATCACACTCTTCAAAAGTTTTTACATGCCACCTCCTGGATTTCATTTAGAGTACTTCTTAGCAAATATCTTCAAATATTACTTATAGACCACCAAAGCTGACCATCTTATGTATTGTTACCCTCTACAAGATCTTATATTGATGGTAATGATCTTAATAAGATCTTTCTAGTAAAATGTTACCAAATGGATAAATCCAATAACAGTATATCATATCAAATTTGGCCATGACAGGTGAGAAACAAAGAGTACTTGTTGTTTCAGTATTAGTATAAACTTCACATTTTCAAAAGGTGAAAGTTTTTCCAAATAATGATAAGCCTAACACAATGAAGATCTAAAGGTAGGGTTAACAGGAGAGGGTAGTATAAAAAATCAGAGGAAAGAGTTGGTCGATATTTAGGATAACTATATTGCTGTATCTACAAACCCCAAAAAAGTTATGATTTTACAATCCATCTTAGCACAAAAAAAAAAACACTTGCTAGCATGAGAAACAATGAACAAATACTATTGCAGAATCAGAAGCCTCTGTCTCTCCATGTCATTATGAGTAGTCCATGAGAAATTTTTGTTCACTTGCATTTGCTTGTCTTGCCAATGACCCCCTCTCTCAAAATCCAACTAATTGAATGCAAATCTCACTCATGTCCTCCAATGCAAGGGGAATTACAGCATTCAGAACCTCATTAAATCATATTATGACATCAACCCGGCAAAACAAATAGGCCTATGATTGACACACAAAAATCTACATCAGTTTTAATAGTAGTTCCAGAATTTTTGATAGCTTAAGCAATGACAATTTCAGCATTCATATCACAAAAATTATTTTCAGATGCATGTGAAAATTCCCAAATAACATCATTAAAATAGTTAAAGAAAGAATTTCCAAAATTCAATGCCCAGAACAAATATTCAATGACAGGCAATGTGTTTCCTATGCTTAAAGCCATTCACCAATCTATGGATCTTATATTTAACTATTTAAGAACTTTTAGAGAGACAACTAACAATGACAAATGACACTGCAGAAAGCAAAAAATTTAAGATAGTTTAAAGCCTTAAATTTGAAGATAAGGTAACAACAAACCTCCAGTGATACAAATCTTAAATTTGAAAACTTTGATGACTGATTTTCTGATGACTCAGGATGTTTTTCTTTCCACTCCTCACATAGATAACTGCCATTCACACCAAAAAAGCAACTGATATGTCGAACAGCTAGTGCATAAAAAAGGTAAGAAGGTGAAGATATCTTAGCATTAGAAACATCAAGATGTAAATTACTATCAGATGAAGACAGGCCATAGAACAATGCTCACAAAATCTATAAAAATTACTGTTGACCAGCATAAGGTGACATCACACTTTAATCTCGGAATCAAAGTGGAAGTAAATTTTGACACCGGAAGAGAGAGAGAGAGAGATAGAGAGAGGAAGAAGTGAAAGCCAAAACTTTAGAAAAGGTTTTAAGAAGTCATAAATCTTGTTCAAACAAGATATACAAAAGCATGGACTTTGTCCATGGCATAAGACCAATCCAAAGTATAACTATCATACATGTATTGACAGTCACTAAACAACTGACCGAGGAACTCTTACATAAATTTCCAACATTCTACCATCCCTTGTGAAGAATTAGAAAAAAAAAACGCAGCAATCTTGAAATTAATCTATGAACAAACCTTTGGACAATATTCTTGAGACCACTGTGGCTTCCTTTGATAGAATCCATATGCAATATACAAGGCATCTTAGAAAGCTCCTTCATATCAGCATCTGAAAGAAAGTGACAAAGTAGATTTCAGGTTTAATATGATGTCAAATGATCACAACATTTGCATAGGGAAAACTCTTGCCTCGAAATGTGGGTACTTCTCCAGGGTGGCAAATTACAATCAAACTCCAGTGAAGGCTGTTGGGATAGAGTTAAGAAGTCAGAACTATGATAACACATAGTGGTAGAATTTATGGCCAGCATAAACTCTTACTTGAAGTTAACAGGGATGAAGATGTAGTCCTTTTCAAATATATTAACTTTCCGAGTCCATTTACGGACACGCAAGAAAGCTTCCCTGCCTACGGACCTACATCCAGGATCCTTATCGAGATCTGCAAGCTTTCGGAAGAAAAAACTGTTGAAGAAATGGAATCGATGCCTCTGGATAGGTTGAATATTATTCTTTAAGTATCTGCATTCAAATTAAAAATATGAAACTTCAGGAAAATGGTGTCAGACAAATATTCATCCTAAGCAGAGAAAATAATACCTAGCAAAAGCTTAGTTAGCTAAATGGCTCAAGCATTGAAGGTTGGGAAAATTAGGACATTTTCTTCAGTTCGCAAACCCACAGAATAACTTCTATTGTATCCTGCTGTATTTAGTGAGTAAAATTTCCATATCCATACTTAAAAATGTATGAACAAGAAACCCTAACTTCTTACCACTGTTGTTAAAGACGAAGAAAATGAGTTCAGAAATATCCTCACTAGCTTAAAACTTGAGAGTATGATTTCACTATTGTACCATCTAAACACTTGAAGCTTTAGATTCATCATACCCTATAAATCCGAAATCCAACAGTCTTAAGTATTCAAATCAACTTATTGTAACTGGGCTTAAGTTAAGTCCGAGTAGAAATATAGGAGTAAGATTGCTCAATATAATTATAAGCATAGATATCTGTAACTAAGAAATCTTAGAAGCTATTTTCATGAATAAGAAACTTTATCATTGATCAAGAAATCTTAAATTAGCTATTAGAAAACCCTAATTTGTAACATGATATCAAAGTTTTAGACATTAAAAAGACAAGAGTCACGACTGGAGCCAAAAGATAATAATCAGAGATGATTGCAAGCCATACAAAGGAGGAAGCCTGCATATCACTACCACAAAGCAAACAGACATTGACAACTACCTTCCATAGACAAGATCCGTAAAAATTTATCTCAAATTGTGAAAAAGATGAAATTATCTGATAGAAGCCCCACCAAAAACTCATGCAATGATGAAAGACTGGGAGTTAGAAGAGTCAAACGTAATGCTTATTCTTCTAAATAATATAGAATCATAAATAGACCATGGACTACTCAATTGTGAGAATTCAAAAGCCATCTGAGAAAAACTCCGCAAGATGTATCAGCAAAAATAATTTGTCTAAGACTTTCTATTCAAGAACAAATTTATAACTTACGACATAAAGATAGGAAGTTGAGTACATACTTTAACGTACTAATTGATATTTAGAATGAATTGAAATATTACAGACTAGCCAGAACAAAAGAAAGTCAGAAAGATCAAGAAGAGCATAAAATTATGCAATTTCTCCATGGCCTGAACTCTCAGTATGAACAATATAAGGTCAATTTTCTAGGTAAAAGTGACTGCCCCCATTACAAAAGATATATAAAAAACTCCAAAAGATTGGTAGTACTTATGTTAGCCAAAAAACAACAAAGAAAACTCAATCATGCTTTGAGAGTAGATACTAGATATGACAAAGGAGAAACTAGATTCTAAGGAAAAAGAAGGTGCTTCACATGCAGAGGAAGAGGAAGGAATAACCTGAGATGTATAAAGTGTGATAAGCCAGAACATTCAATTGACAGATGTTGGTTCATAATTAACAAACTAGCTTAGGCAAGCAATATTAAAGCATATTAGTATGAAAAAACAAATTTGGACAAAAAACAGCAGAGAGCCTTCACTGAATCATCACATGTAACTATTTCAAAAGAGAAGCATGATCAATTGATCAAGTAAACAACACTCCACTCTAATGAGGATAAAAATTATCAAAACAACCATAAAGATCCCTGGATTATTATGCAGAAGCCTCTGATCATATGATATGTAATAAATCTTAATTTACCAACATAATAAATTTACAACATCACAGCTTTTAACTTAGCATATGATACAACTTCTCTAGTCACAAGACAAAATGATATTTTACTTATCATCACTAATACTATTTTCTTCATCATATGTTCCTAAATTTTCAGTTAATTTATGTCTATTAGTCAGCCAACCAAAAATTTAAATTGCTCTATAAGATTTTACCCAACATATTGTTCTTTTCAAAATCTTCATACAAAGAGGAAAATTGTCAAGGGTGACTTTATATTCTGAAAGATGAAATATTTAACACAAAGGTATTGATGGTTCAACTAAAAGCATCTGAATGGCATTATAGGCTTGGTCACCTATCATATTATATACTTCAACTATTATTTCCTAGAACTAGTCCTTCTAGAGTGTTTTTTATCAGGTATATGGATACGCAAAACATCACATGTCAATATATTTATGCAAAATGAATATTAATAGTTTTTCATTCAATATTATTCATAGTGATATATGGATATCTAGATTAGAGTAATATCTTGGAATAATTACAAGTATTTTGTAACCATCATAGATGACTATATTAAAATAATTTGACTATACTTAAAGAAGAAGAAATCAAAAGAATTTAAAACATTTCAGACTTTTCATAAAGAAATCAGGAATCAATTTAACATTAACATCAAAATACTTAGAACATATAATGGAGGGGAATATATGTCATTAAAATTTCAGAAATACTTGAATAAGAATGAAATTGTCTCAAATTTCATGTATTTATACAACTCAATAAAATAGTGTAATTGAAAGAAAAAATCAGCAATTATTAGAAATAGCTAGAATTTTACTATTTGAGAAAAAAATGTGCCCTCAAACTTCTATAGTGATATAGTTTTCATTGCATCATATTTAGTAAACAGAGTACCAACCCCAAACTAAATAAAAGCCTCTTTGAAGTTCTCTGCTCTAATGAAAAATTATTCCATCTACCTTGAAAAATATTTAGATGTTTATGTTTGGTTCATAATATTGATTCATCCATATAAAAGTTGGAACATAGATTAATAGTGTATTTTTTTTTTTACTGTCTTTAGAGCAAAAAACATTTATAAAAGTTAATTTCTAAAACAAACAAGACTCATATCCCAACTGATGTAAAATTCTATAAGGAATTAACCTATTATCCTAATGAAGAACAAAGACATCTAATTGATGTAACAAGGGATCAAAGCATTTAACAAAATACAATACCACTAGTTCTCTTAGAGGTCATTTTGAAGAAAGTTGAGCAAATTAATAACCAATCAAAAGAGATATTAGTATATACCAGACAAAAGAAACAAAATGACTCCTTAAATAAACACTCCAATCAACTTGGACTCATTGGTAAGGATCCATAAAAAAATTGCAACATGAGCAGCAAACGACAGAAAATTAGACGATGACGGTCCCAGATACTCAATTTGAACAGAATGAAATCAAATAGGAAGGAGTTGATGACTGATTCATTACAACAAAAAAAAAAATTATATGAGAATACACAAGACATCCAATTGAGAAGTATGTCTTATACTCCTTATTAACACCATCATATAAAAAATTTATTCAAGTGCTAGTAGAAAATAGCATACCCAGAATAATAAAGGAAACACTCATGTGAGAAATGAGGAGAAAGTCATGAAACTTAAAATGAATGCTCAGCATAAGAGTAACACCTGAGAACTGATTTCTAAATCAGAAAACAAACTTGTAGTAGGATACAAGAAAGTTTTTACCACAAAAATATAATGTTGATAGAAGTATAGAAAGGTTCAAAGTAAGGATGGTAGCTAAGAAATGTATACAAACATATAGAATGGAGTTTTTTGAGATATTTTTATCAATTGTCAAAATAAGCTTAGTTAGAATAATTCTCTTGTTGTAGACAAAAGGTTAAGTTTGCAACAACTAGATGTCAAAAATACATTCCTTCGTAGTTACCTTCATAAAGAAATATACATATGGCTGGACCACCTAGCTTCAGTTCAGGAAAAAGAAGGCAAGTCTGTAAACTTAAAAGATCCCTCTATGATTGAAACAATCAAGAGTATGGCTTGAAAATTTTAGTACAACACTTATAAATTACAGATTCAAAAAAAGTCAAAACAGATCACACTATATTTGCTAACAAAAACTCAAAAAATCATAATTTTATTGGTCAATGTTGATGACATTGTTCTAACAAGAAATAATATTAAAGGGATGAAGCAACTCAAAAGGTTTCTGCAAACCAAGTTTAAAATAAAAGACTTGGGTAGATTACATTACTTTCTTGAAATTGAAGTCGTAAATTCACATAAAAGATTAGTCATGTCCCCAAGAAAAAAATATTACTTGACATTATCAGGTGGAAGACAAGCTAGAGTTCTCATAGACTTAAACTTGAAATTGTATCCAAATCAAGGAAAACCACTAGAGCACCATTTGATTTCAGATTAGAAAATATGATGATCTAATATCTAGCTCAACTAACAACCAAATAAGTGAAACTTAGCCAGATCAAGGAATTTGCTTTCTTTTAATTTTAAAAAAAAGTAAAATTACTATTTCAACTTTAACCTATATGTCTTCCATTTTCATTTTGAATTAAATATAAGGGCAATTTTGGAAATAAATTTACAAATCTTCCACTAGTCGTACTAGCAACCAAATACTAAAAAAATATACTAATTTTTTTATTGGTCGAACTAAAATTTAGTCTGACCATTTAAGATCATCTCAAATGAAACAACGCCTAAAAGACCCAAAGGTGTACAAAAAAAATAATAGGAGAACTCATCCATCGGGCTAGACCAAATATCAGTTATACAATGAAAGTAATAAGTCAGTTTATAAAAAAACCTAAAAGGTCACATTTAAAAATTATATATCAAATACTCAGGTACCTAAAAAGTACATCAAGAGTTGGCCTAATTTATGAAAAACAGGAAGAAGCAAAAATAGAAGCTTATTGAACCAATTCACCAATGGACAGAAGATTTATATTTAGAATGTGTATAAAACTTGGTGGAGACACGATCAATTGGAAGACTAAGAAGCAAATAGTGGTAGCTAAGCCAAATGTAGAGGCAAAATATAAAACTATTGCTTTAGCAACATATGAAATTTTGAGGCTAAAAATATTTTTTAGTGAATTGGATTATCCTGTATAAGAAATACCTTAACTTCTCAGTGATAACCAAACAGCAATCTAGTTTTATATGAGATAACCAAACACATTGAAGTGGATCTCCATTTTGTCAAAGAAAATATTTAAAATTAAGAGTTCAAACCAGCATATATCAAGACAAAAAATTAATTAACAGATATTTTCCAAAAATCTATATTTTCAGAAAAGCAGAAGAAAATCAAGACCAAGCTAGCATATATAATATATACAATTCAGCTTGAGGAGGGGTATCAAAAATATCTTCACTAGCTCAAAACTTGAGAATATGATTGCACTACTATATCGATCAAATACTTGAAGTCTTGGACTCATCACAATCCATAAATCCAAGATCCAACAAAACCTCATGTAGTTAAACTAACTTATTGTTAATAGGCTTAAGTCCAGGTAGAAGTATAGTAAAAGTAGGATTGTTCGATATAAATATGAGCATAGGTCTAGAGTTTTATGTAACAGAAAAATCTTAATAGTTATTTTCATGAATAAGAAGCTTCATCATTGATAAAGAAACCCTAGTTCATAACAGCTGCCAGCAAAGAGCACAATGAAAGGTTATCCCTTTTGCTAAACTAAACTTGTTTGGGATAGTAACCGGGTTACCTCTGCATCTTTTTGGGTGAGTTATTACAAACAAAAACACAATCAACTAGAATGCCCACTCTATAATTGGAAAAGGATAAAGAGAGGGAAGCAAGGGCAGGAGGAATTTGTCTTTTCCTGGGTAATATATTTTAAACAAATGAATTAAAAACTAGCCTATTTGATTGCCTGATAGAATAACCAAGGGTTATCCCTGCATTTCCCTTTGCCAAGCCTTCTTTCTTTCCATAAATGCAACAAAATAAGCTATCTGAAGGCAACAATTAAGTCGAGAGTTGAGCTTCCACAAATAAAAGAAAATAAGGTAAAAAAATGATTGTGTGACGAACCACTAACCAATCAAGGGTCCATGTTAAAATTTTTTAATAATGCAACAATACTTGTCTCTGGCAGCAGCAATAGTATGCTGAGTTCTTCGACACTACTTGTTGGCAAATTAGCAACAGTTTGTCAATTGGCTACATGGAGTAAGATGCCAAAGGATGATTATTGTTGTCACAATGATACAAAATCAGAAAGACATGGGAAAAGTAATTACTAACCCTGAAATATTCAACTCAAATTTAGCTGAAGTATCACAAGATGGATGCACATAAACCAAAGCATATATGCAAATGTCAATGTTAGATAAATGATTTTACAGACAGAAGTCTCTGAAACAATTAACTTGATATTTGGTCAAATCAGTCTTGTTAAATTGTGTGAATCAGATGGTTTTGGCTGGTCCAGACTGATATACAAATGTGAGAGTAACAGGCATTGATACTATTAATTCCTTACCTACCAAAACTGACATTTTGCAATTGTCGAAGGTAAATGGTATAGCCTCAGTATATATGGCTGTGAACTTTGATATACTTTTTGCAGGCTAATGCAACTCGCAATACTTCTGGAGAACCAAGATGATATGTTGAATATGTTATTATATTCATTATGTGACCTTGTCCTAGGAAGGCATTATTGACAAATAGTGTCAAACAAAACAGTAAGTCTTCAAGTTAAGGATCAGCAAGATAATAAAACATCACAGCATGCATGCAGTCTTCACTCTATGAACAAATTTTTTAACATAAACCAAATGAACAGACCATTATTGTACTTCACTTACTTGATATAAAAGTCAATAATGGTATCATTGATGAAGGTATCTGGTTGTAATAGTTCAATATCTCTCTTGCTTAAAGAGACAGCATCAGGATCACCTTTTGGGTAGATAACATCTTCAAAGGGCTCCATAATTCTGAATAAATCATATTACTTTAGAATTTAACATTCAATAAATGACAACGTCATTCAAAATGTTTCTAAATAGAACAAACAAATAAAGCATCACCAGTTGATGAGTGACAAAAAATAAATTAGCTCTCACTTAACAAAGGATATGAGCCAAAGCCATAGCATCAGCAAGGTAAAAGCGATTTAAGGAAAGAGTTGCAAAAGCTGGGTTTAAACTGAAACTCAGCAAAAACCACAATTTGTCTCGAAATCAAAGGTTAGCAGAAACGGGAACATGATAATAAGATGAATATTCTAGAGAGACAGAAAGAGAGGATCAAAAAACTCTACTGATATTCTTTTCTTACATCCTTAAATTGTGATAAAAAAAAAACCTATTCCAAATTTACTCGTGGACGAAAACTCATTATGGAATTTTTCCATACAGAATTGATGCTGTACAATGTCCTACAATCCAACTGTATATACAAGTAAGGATTTTCAAACACATGGTACTGACTGCAAAAAGTTGTCTTTGTTTTTTGGTGGACGAAGTGATCTACATAGAACTTCTACATCACTGATAAACATATGCGCAAATAACTTCATCTATAGCATTTTTCTTGCTATTCCAGGCAGTGAATCAGACACAAAATAAAGAAATCTGGACTCAGAAATGCACCAATCTCAACATGCATATGCAGAAATTTGGCAGACTCACAGCTAGCATATTTGGGTCTAGGCAAATCATACCCTACCTACATGACAAGCAGAAAAAGCCAAATTTCCTTCAATCAGGTTGAATGAAATATTGAACAACACAAGATATACTCACTCCGTATAGTAATCTTTGGCAAAACATATAGTTGACCTCTTAACCTCAACCTCCCAGGCTAAATCATAACTGAAAACCATATAAATTGAATTAAAACACACGTCTAAATTGTCTTCAAGATGAAAAATAATGTAACATGAAGATACTGAGCAATTCCATACAGAATTGGTCAGGATATTAGATTCATACAAGCACAGACAGTGCAAACCCATCACCTAAAAACTAATGGGAAACGAAATTTTTAAATGAATAGTTTAGATTATCCAGAAATGGTATGAGATTGACACACCACTCAGAGAAGTAAGAAGCAAAATCCTGCAAAACATAACATCACATCATTACTTTGTGTTGCAAAATACAACACACTACCAACAATTCTGACATGACTTCGAAGTGGCAAAATTCTTGGAGAAGTAGAATGCAGAAAATGCAGGGATAGTATCAGTTCTGGGAAATATATAATCTACATAGCTTGTGGGCCTACACTTGGAAATGAGCCCCATGTTATCAGATGTTCCCAAAAAACATATTTTTGTCAAATATAGTGAAAGTAATTGCCAATTTGGGAGCCTCACAAAACAAGCATGCTGCAACATGGAAAATATCTTCAGAGATGCCTATGTGAAGAAAGACATGTAGACTCTTAGGCACAATTCCAATAAAGGATGTTATCAAAAGACTTCATCACTGGTACTTTTTACACAAAAACTTGCTGCAAGCCAGCAGCATAAAAGTCATTTCCAATTGTTTTATTTCAAGAATGTGGAAAAAACCAACTGTATGCCCCTTGTTTGTCATCTTTCTCAAGAAAGACTCAATCTCTGGTCTCTACCATAGGAAGCAAATATTTTATAGCCCTTACGAATAGTGGATTGGCATTTTGAGAGGCACTTGCATGATGAACATATGCAGATTATTTGCTTAAGTTAAAAGAAAAGGCTATAGAATAAGTGGATCTAAGGACTCACCAAGGAAGAGCATTCCATATGTCTCTGTATCTTGCAGAGAGAGACATGACATTCTGCTCCTTCTCCAACCAGTGACTATCAGAAACAGCAAGAACTAATTTCATGACATCTGCATGCAGTTTATCACCATATTAGTAGTTCAATTGAGGATAGAGAACAGTTTTGCACCAGCAATAGAAGGATAGGACAAAATAAAAAATTGACAGTGTAATCAGTAGCATAGGACCTCCAATAAATTGAAAAGGAAAATTATCAAGCCAATCAAATTGCTAACCAACTCCCCTTTTGTCTCTCTACTTCTAGATATAGAGGTAAAACAATATGTAGCCAAGAAAGCATAAGGTTGAATAATAAAACTTGTCATCCATCAGATGCATATGTCAACACAATGTGAAACAATCATACATTGTCCCAAATTCCCAATCTCCTATAAAACCCAGTGTCTACCATCATCACTACATTTTCATTCTTTGATTTTCAGTCCTTGGAGAGAAGAGAGTAGAAGTCATTCCCTATCTTCTTCCGTTGGTAATACACATACATATTTTTATATTGTCATTATATAGGTGTCCTTAAACTTCACCACATGCTAGATCGTACTAGAGAAATGAATCAAAACAACCAAATCAACTGAACTAAAAATAGAGTGAAATAGGTGTTAATATAATTAGTAACTCCCAAAGATCTTAAGCAATCTCATTGTTCTAGTTTTTTTTTAGGCTTCCAATCCAAGACCCAAACAACCCCAATCTGCATTGAAGGGACAGTCAACCGCATACTCTTGGACCATAATACAATTTTATCTATCATGGTAAGCACTGCAAGTTCTAGAAGAAATTCTTGATGTAATAGATGGTCAGTTGTATTACTAGGAGATCAAGTTATTTTAGGCCAGTCTATAGTTGCTATATTTAGGAAATTGTATCTGCTATCTACTGGAGATTTTATTTCATAGATGTCCATATTAGGTAGGACGCATAATTGGAGTTAATAGCCCAAGTCCAATAAGGACTAATTGACTGATTGGCCCAGCCCCTATGCAAGGCTGCAATGCTTGTATTCAGAATCAAGGAAAATAATTGTATCTTCTCCACTATTCTTCTCTACTTTTGAACACTCAAATCCTAGTTCTTCTGAAACCCTAGCTGTCAGAAACCCAACTTTTCTATCTGCTGAATTGCAACAGAAATCACTATTTGAACTTTAAGAATCATAGAACCTATTATGAGTATTAGTTCCTTTGTTAGCTCTAATATGAAAATAGAAGTTCTAGATATAGTTATCATTCAGATTTCAAAACATCTATGAACCATATCTATTTTAAATCCAACAAAATAGTATCAAGGAAGATGAGCAACAATCTTGAGAAAGAGTTATCAGAAATCAATTGGATTTTACCAGTTTCAGGTACATCAGTTGCTCTAAGCTGGAACTTGATTAACACAGCATCAATCTGGAACAGAAATTGGTCACCACGAGAAATTATATAGGAAGGCATAGTGCCTCGTTTAAATCAAGAAAACCAGCAAAACTCACACTTTCACTCCATTGGCAATTGATATCAATAACATCTGTGATTTCCCATTCTAAGACAACTTTTGCATCATTTGCCCTTGCATCCCGACATTCGATCTTTATAGTGTTGGGAAAGAAGGTTAGCTGAGACTCTCCATAGGTTTTGCTACCATGTACAACGTAGTCAGGGAAAATAGTAACTGCTGAGACATCATTGTCCTGCAAACAGACAGAAGTAAAGACAAGGGCTGCAGTGTCAATATTCTGAAAGTAATTGGCAATAGTCAAGAAAATAAAAGAAAGTTGAAGCTAGCAACACAATTACATAAGGACAAACACTGTAGTCAAACCATGATGGTTATTCCATTACTTCCAAACCTAATATAATCCCAAAAAATTTTACTTCTTATGCATTTTGCAAACATTAAGGTTAGATCAATTAACAGAGAAGTATATATGTTCCTTCTGTATTGTTTCTGGATTCTTTTCATTTTTTTTTCTATGCTTCAAGTGTTATTTTTCCTGAATTTAGGGTTCAAGTTCTGTCCTTTAAGAAGGCTAGAATTTGGGATTCAAAGATGAGAGCAGCCGGCTCTCTTGAAAGAATTTTTAATTCTGTTTTTCTTTAGTACATACTTGTTTTATACTCTCTCTAAAGCCTAGCAAACTCGGCCATATAGGGCCCGTTTGGTACGGGGTCAAGATCAAGGGTCAAGATTAAAAGAAGGGGTAAAATGTAAAACGCTAATACAGTCAAGTAAATCCCGTTTGATCCCTAATCTGGTTAACAAATGGTTAAAATTTTTTATTGACTAAAATGTCATCGGTCGAGTAGTCTTCATATTACTGTTCATCTTCCTCTCCGATGGAGATCGCGCACGAAGCCGGCCGCCCGAGCTCGCGCGCGAAGCCGACCGAGCTCGCCCGCGGAGCCCGCCGCGAGAGCTCGCCCCCGGAGGCTGGGCGGCCGAGCTCGCCCGAGGTTACCTGCGGAGCCCACCGGCCGAGCTCGCGCATGGAGCCAGCCGCCCGAGCTCGCCCGCAGAGCCCGCCGCGAGAGCTCGCTCCTGGAGCTGGGCGTCCAAGCTCGCCCGATCCCGCGCGCGGAGCCGGCCGCCCGAGCTCGCCCGCAGAGCCCGGGCGCCCAATCTCGACTGAGCTCGCCCGCGGAGCCCGCCGCCTGATCAAATGACGGTTCAGATCAAGTGACGGGAGAAAAGCTGTTCCCCGATCTGAGCCGTTGAATTGAGATCTGACGGTTCAGATCAAGTGAGGGTATTTTAGTCAAAATATGGTTAAAATTTAAATGAATAAAATAATATTAGTGCGGTCAAATTTTTGGTGTTTGGAAGATAATCTGGTCTGGATGGGGTCAACTTAGCCCTGACCCCGTACCAAACGCACCCATAATGTCCTTGGTTTGGGGCTGTACTAATGACTTGTTTATATATTAATTTGGGTTGTAACGAACTTGTGGTACATGGGCTTCTAGATGGCCTCCTTTAATACAACCAAGTCATGTTTAACCTGACCCATTATGGAAGCCAAGCCCTAATTCACATACTTTAACACCCTTTAACACTCTTTCCCAAGTTGAACAATAAATATCTCACATGTGTAATTTGTTATTGAGTCTAATTGGTATGTCTTAACTGCAGTGCCTTAGTAAACATGTCTACCAGCTGATCTTTTGTCCTTAGACAAGCAAGATAAGCAAGATATATTTGTTGATTCTGAACTTTTTCCCTCAAAAAGTGTAAGTCAACTTTTATGTACTTAATTTTCTCATGAAAGACAATTATTTGAAATGTCGAGTGTTGCTTGGTTATTACAAAACAATATTATACGTGTTCTACTGATGAACCATAGTCCTATCAATATTATCTTTAGCCACAAAATCTCATATATGGTTATTGCTATGACCCTATATTCAGCTTCAACACTTGACCTTACAATAATAATTTACATTTTGTTTTTCCAGATAATTAAGTTTCCTTCAAATTTAATGCAAATTCCTATTATTGATTTTTGTCAATTGAAAATCTTGTTCAATTTGCATCTAAATATGCTACCAACTCCAACCTTTCACCTTTTTTGTACCATCCTAACTCTAAAGATCTCTTGATGTACCTCAGAATTTGATTCACAACCTCTAAATATGATTTTCTTTAATCTTGCATAAATTAGCTAACTATGTTCGCTATCGGGCAAATATTTGGTTTTATGATTATTAAGTAAATAAATTTTCTAACTAACTTTTTATATATCTTTGAATTTTCAAGTGTTCCTTGATATGCAAATAACTTGAGATTTATACTTAATGGTATTTTGACAGTTCTAACTCTTAATATTTATGTCTCTCTTAATAAGTCGAATATATATTTTCTTTCTGATAGTACTAAACTCTAATTAGAGTGTGTTACTTTAATTTTAATAAAATAATATAATTTTCTCAAGTTCTTAATCTCAAATTGGGTTTTTAGGTAGGCCTTTAATTCCTTCACCCCCTGCATTGTTATCTTCAATAATGATTATATTATTAACATAAATTAGTAAAATAATTATACATTGCTCATTGTTTTTCAAAAATTGTGAATAATCAGCTTGACTTTTCTTGAATCTATATTCAATTATTGTTAAGCTAAACTTTTCAAATTATACTCTAGGTAATTATTTTTAAGTCATAAAGTATTTTTTTCAATTTACACACGTCCCAATATAGTTGTGCTAAATCCAGATGATTCTGACATATACATCTTTTGCTGAAGGTCGCAATGTAGAAAAATATTTTTGACATCTAATTAATTTATTTCTCATTCTCTGTTAACTACAACTGACAATATCAACAGGAGTATTCAAATTTGTCATAGGAGAGAAAATCTCAAAGTAATCAATTATTTGTATTTGAGTATAAACTTTGGCCACTAACCTAACATTATAACTTTTCACTATTCCATCTACCTTTTATATACTCATTGTCACTATTTCATTTACAGACTTATTTATTGGTCCAAAAACCAACTCCCAAGTATCATTCTTATCCAATACCTCTCATCTTTATCTTCAAAGCTTCTCTCCATTTACTATACATCAAAATTTCTTGCACAGTTTTTGGTATTTTAAGAGCAATAAGGTTCAATGCATGTTGTTAGAAGCAGAGGTCAAATGCTAGTGAGACAAATCCGATGCTTAGGTGTTGTACATATGCTCTTTTTCCTTTCCTGAGAGCTATTAATCAATGAAAATCACTAGTTGCATCTAAAATTCTAATTTGATGTTGAATCTCATGTTCTAGATAAGAATCTTCTTTTTGTGCTTCAACTAGTTTTGGATCATCAGTGACTTATTTTTATGCAATTAGAATTCCTTTAGGGATTTCAAATGATGACAGTAATGTTGACTGACCCCCTCTTCTTTTCCTAGTATACACAAGCATCTTCTTTGCCTTCTCTAAAGTCAAGGATAAACTGTTCTAAGGCCACATGTAATGAAGTTTCTTGCTCAATTATTTGTTTTGGAATGCCCTATGAGTACACACTTCATAAACTTTGATTGTAACTTATCTTTAGATGAATTATTATTACAAATATAGCATACACATCCAAATACTCTACGTAGCAAATGAAATGATTCCTCTTTGAGACATAGAACACTGAAAGGATTTTTATTATTTAGCAAAGATGTAGGTGTTCTGTTTATGAGAAATAATATGGTAAGGACTACATCATCCCAAAAATTGATAGGAACATTTATTTAAACCATTAAAATTTGTGTCACTTGTGGAAAATATTGGTTTTTCTTTTAACATCTTCATTCTATTGTGGGGTATATGGGCATGATGTTTGAGAAATTATATTATTTTCCTTGAGATAGTTTTGGAATGCATTTTGAAAGTATTCACCTCTATTATTTGATCTTCGAATTTTAATATTTGCATTAAATTAACTTTGAATTTTCTTGTGTAATATTCTAAAAACTTCAAATACTTCTCATTTCTTTTAAAGAGATATAACCATGTTATATATAAATGATTATTAACAAAGGTGACAAAATATTTGTATCTATTTATGGATTGGTTTTTGGTTGTTCATTCAACACTATGAACAATATAAAATGGATAAAATTTTATTTTATTAATTCTAGGAACATAGACAATTGCATGATATTTTGCAAATTCACAAAACTGACAATGTCTTTTATTAGATAAATCTAAGTTTAAAAATAAAACCTCAAGTACATTTTGAGAATGATGACCTAATCTATTGTGTTATTTAATAATATCATCTTCTTATTACTTCAAAACTTTTGAATATTGTGTTCCATAATCAAACACGTAGAGGTCTTTATTTTCGATATCCCACCAATCTTCTTTATTGTAAGGCCCGAAAAAACACAATAGGTGAACAAAATATTATACAACAATTCAATTTCTTCATTAGCTAATTGATTGATAATAAATTATCAGGAAACTTGAGAACAAATAACATTGGGGATATGATGTTTGTTGGCTTTCTTGGCTTGCTGATATTGATTTGAAAACCACGAACAAAGTAGTTGTGTGTTGGAGCAATTTATTACACTCATATCTTGATATAGTCACTTGCTCTTCACTTGTTGAGTTTGATTGTCCTCCATCTTACTTTGCATATGTTAGGTAATATTGTACATTATTGACCAATGTTGGCTTGTGAATTACAAACCAATATTTATTTATTGAGTGGCCAACCTTCCCATATTTTGTACATCCAATGTTAAGGTTTTCCTTACCTCTTGCTTTGGTTGTCTCCTCTGCCTCTACCCATTACAAAGTTTAGGTCTCTTCCAAAGTTGTTATAGTTGTTATTGTTCTTTGTATGTTCATAAACCCCTCTTATGATCATAATTGAGACTTTTGTCATTATTTTCCCCTTTGAGGTGACCATTCTAGCTCTTTATGGTCTACAATACACTTGATTTAATCAGAATATCTCATTACTGCCCGTGAAATTGGATTTCAATTGCACATATTGGGATCCAATCCGGCCAAAAAAAGAGACTACCTTTACTCATCTCATAATTCACCCATAATTTCAAAGTATTCACTTAGTTTCTTGTCTTCCTACTTAGCGATAAATATTACTCCGTATAACACAAAAACTTTGAAGATGTTCTCCTCACTGCCATACATCCCTTTGAGTTTCCACTATTTTGCCTTTGAGTTTTGGCAATAGAAGAGTAGTCTTCTTATATTGGGCTTAAGACTATTTAAAAACAACGACATTACTCCATGATTCTCATACGATTGTCAATTAGAAAACACATATCATTCTCAATCAAAAGCATTGAATTAGTTTGTGAGTCAAGACTACATGATCAGGCACAAATCTCTACCCCCTGACTAGGCCTTTGATTGTTGTACCACTACTAGCTAGTGTTACATAGAAAACCCTACCCAACCACACACCCACCAACCTCCTCCTTTTCTTCCCAAGAAATTCCGTCACACATGTCCCCAAGTTGAATACAAATTAGATACTTCATATTCTATATGAGTTTATGAAAAAGCAAGAGAATGAGACATTGAATAAAAATAAAATCTTCAAGTTGTAAGAAAATATATGTATGTTACAATTATATTCTAATTATCCTAGAAGAACATGCATTTTTCAGAACAATAATTTCAAACACATCAAGGTACATTTTTCCCTCCTAACATGCAAACACACTAACACGTATCCAAACCCAACAACAATTACAATTTCCATGCAGCATCATGATGGGAAAGACATGTTGCAAGCATAATCTAAAGATCTACGAGTTTGACACAATAAAACCTAACTAATTGCCACTTGTTAACCAGACAAGCATTGCAATCTCCCAGCTTCTTCCACTTATCTGTCATTACCTTTTCTCCAACAGCATAAATGAAGACTAGCATAATAATTATTTATAAAGCACATCAATCTGGAAGCTATGTTATCAACTCAACCAGAATAATGGAAAGTTTTTTAGATAACGGACAATGTAAGGCCTTATGATAACTTACGGTTTTCAGCCACATTTGAGCCTAGAAAAATCAATGGATGGGTTATGTTTGGTTATGATTCAATTTTATTCATTATGACTATAACTTTGGTGGTTTGCATTGACCTATTTTCATCTTTGTCACATAGTGTATTTTGGTCATGTCATAAAATTTGGGTCTCGAAGGGTGATGAGACTTTCAGGCTTGCCTAGTCATGACACCCCCAAATAAGAGATAAAGGGAATGAATACCATTAAGGAAGAAAGGGAATGTGTAAGAGAGGAAGTATCCAAGGAAGTACCCACCATAAAAATTCTATTAATTCTATTTATAACCCTTTATAAATTGCCATAGTGACAAATAACGTCATGGCCTTTGAATAGTTACACACAATCCCTTCCTTTTAGAAAACTCCCTAGCATTTTGTTGCCTAATTAGTTTAAAGTCAAACCAACCATAGACGGATTATACTAATCCAAGTTGTGAAAAATGGCCAACCTATCATTCAACACAAAAAAAGCATTCTCATCCTCTTCCTAGTTTGAATTTTAGGGTTTCTCATTTGTAAATGTTTTTTTCATGATTTATCCATTGACTTGTGACTAATATGCTATCAAATTTTGTTTAATTGGCATCTTTATAATGAATACCTAAAATCAACACAATAGTAAAAAAAATGGAACTTAAGGGATTTTCTATGAAAGAAGTCAAAATGTAAAGGGGTAATATGTAATTATTCAAGTGATAGAGAAATAAGTATAGTTATGGCAATTTATGGGAAGCTATATTGTAAGATCCAAATTCTTTCTACAGCAATATTTATTAGCATCAAAACAAGACTTCTTAAAGCTTTGATGAGTCAAAAATAAAAAACCCTCACCACAATAAGAGGCCACTCAACACTAAAGATCCTCCCTAAAGCACAAGATTGTTAAATACTAACCCCTGATCTATGAAAAGGCTTCCAATAAGGAATTAAACCCTACTTACAACATCAGAAAACAGAAAATTTAACAAAAAATAAGAAAAACAAGATGTGGATGGGTTTTTGCAGAAGATGTTAGTAAGTTTGTGGTGACAGTGGCTGTCACCTTTTCTGAAGATCTGATAGCATCTTCAAGACTAGTGATCACTTGCAAAAATAGAGAATGGATCAAAAGCTTGTGGGATCATTAGACCCTTAGACACCGTTTGGTTTGGAATTAGAATCAGAATCAGCATTTTTTAGAATTATTTTTTCTTACAAATTTAATATTACTTATTTTACACTGCTATTAAATTAAATTATAATAAAAAATTAAATAATTTTTCGAACTTTAAATTTTTTTAGCTTTAATTTTGATAAAAAGATATTAATTTATAAAAATAGTTCACTAGTCTTAATCCTAATTCTGAACCAAACAATGCATTAGTGTTAGAATGCTTTGCACTTCATGCAATTAACTAGCTTTTAGAGAGATTAGGCCTTCCTTTTTAGAGCAATGTTTCATAAATTTTGATTAAGGAAGTACCCGACAAGCCTCAACTTCCAGTCAATCATGCGTGAAGGTTGAGCAGTATAACCTAGTCACTAGGTCATCCATGAAGGTGCTCCTAATTATTAGTTCAATCTTTTGGGTGTCCTTGACCAATAAAACACTAGAATGTTGGCTTTTGGCCATCAGAAGTGATCTCCCACCATATAATAAAACCTTTGAAACCTGAATATTCTTCGAAAAGTTGCAGCTCATGGAATTAGATGGTAAATTAGGACTTCAATACATTTGTGACCATTGATCTAATTGATAATACATCCCTAGATTAGTTATCCCCGTAGGGTGAGAAAGGGAAATAGAGAGCTGAAAACCAAAAAGTTGCAATACTCATAAGACTTCATTCAACACTATTGTTTAGCCTTTATATCACATTAGATGAGGTTAATAGCCACAATCTAACAACATGGTTGATTTCCCAAAGGGCCTGCCCCAAAATGAAAGAGGGGCATAATATTTCTAGTAGTATTTATATCTTTTTTTATAAACAGTCACAAAGATTCTAATAGACTAGCTTCTGTTACTTGCTATTTCAACATTGTTTAGATCAAAATCTAGACACGAATTTGAGCATAATAACACTTTAATTAGCTTGAATTTCTGGACTAAACTTGTTTCTAAACTTATCCTTCATTCAAGGTAGAATTTGAGTTGTTTGTGTCAAACATAAGGAAAAAGATATATCCAACGGAAACAAAACCCCTCATCAAAGGAGCGTAATATGTTCTAAAGTTATGGATCCCATGTTTGTGTTCCCCTCCACAGACATCTGTGTCAAAGTATATTGCAAAATGAATCTGAATACATGTTTCAAAAGCAAAGTTAAACCTTCCAAAAATATAATAGGAGAAATATGATTGTTCAATGTACTTCACTAATAGGATTAACAAGTTATGTGCTCACCATCTCTTCAAATGCAGCACAATAACTATCTGAGACAAGCTGTTCATAACAACCTGAAATTAGATATTAGGCAGATGTCACCAGGTGTGATCCCCATGCTGAAAAAAAGTAAGACAGAAATTCACCTTCATTTTCAGCTAGATCAGAGGAGGGAGTAGAAGGAGATCTAGATACCATTGAACAGCCTTCATCTTCATCATTGGAATCCACATCAACCATCTCCCGCTAGCAAAATGACACAATCAGGCCATAGTGAAAAATGAGAAACAATAGTTAGATATGGCAAAAGGTCCCAATAAGCCAAAAAAAAAATGAAGTTCAAAATAGACCAACTCGTTCCTCTTCCAAAATTCCAGAATCAAACAATAGGACAAGATGTTTGCAATATCGAGAATGTAATATTTCATCAACTCAACAGGCTAAAGAGATCATGCCAAGACAAAATTTTGCCTATATAAAGAAAGAAGAGTACTTGTAATGAAAGTTCTGCAAACGGATAGTTGCCTACTGAAGGTGCATCAAGACTGAAAGCCTCGGCCAAGCCATCTGCTTTACACAGTCTTTGCTGGAAAAATCCATCCTGGCAAGTCCGGTTGACATTGTCGCAACTGGATGAGGAAATAATAATCTCATCGAGACCTGAATTTTCCTCTACAGAAACCACATTCCTTTCTGGCGTGTTTACAGAATATGAGATATCCGCATTATCTCTTTCCCGAACATCCAGACATGATACGCTAGCCATTTCTTTTTGCTTGTTAGTCCATCCCGGGGCAACTGCAAAAGAAAATAATCACCAAAAAAAAATAAAGAAAACATAACTGTGTGTTGTTGGAGTATCAAATGCTACTCCAAAATGAAATTAGCTGATTGAACTGCGATGCATGCCACATTCAATCACGAAATTGCTAGAGAAAACTAAACATTGCTTATCAAATGTTTATGGACAACAGAAACTTCAAAATTGCTTTGAAATTACACTCCTCTCGTGTTTTTAGACATCTCTCAAGCCACGAAAATCTGAAATTTACTGATATCGCTCTCCCATTTCACGCCAAACCCTCCAAACTGGGTGGCCATTACCAAAAAAAAGCGGCTAGCTTACTTTGATTCACACCAAAACCAAAGCATCAAATCAAGTATGAATTCCTTCCAATGCGAAACTAGGGTTTCAAGGGCTTACAGAATTCCAGGAATTTGCACTTGGTGACGTCCTCCTCAGAGTTGGGCTTCAGCCTAGAGACGATGCGGCTCATCATCTTCTCAGAGGCGACCTCCACGGCCTGCTCCTCCTCGTCGAAGTCGTACACCGCAAGGTCGTTCCGCGACGAGCCTTTCATCCAGAAAGATCGGCGAAAACGGTTTGAAGATTGGATGAAATCCTGGCGATCGGTCGCCGGAGGCGGTGATTCTCCGGCGACTGGGAGATCGGAGGAGGTTGGCGGAAGGATCCGGCGTCGATTGACCAGCGGGTATTGGTTCGGATGCCCTGAGCTTATGTCAGAATATGGCCCCCGCTTTGCGTCTGCTTTGTGATTACTTCTGGAGTTTTTGCAAAAACACGCCTGCTCTTTCTTATATTTGTAGAAAAAGCTTATGTGATTTGTATTTGTTAGCTGCACAATCCATAATAAGGATATTAGATTAAGTGGCCGAGAACAATGTAAAAGTTGAATGCATGCATGTGTTATTTTTGTTAAATGTGAAGGTTGATTGTATGTCTTTATTATGTTTTATATATAAATTAATTATGTATTTTTATTATATTATACTTATAATTTCATCATGTGTTTATTTTCTTTTTTATTTCATATAAAGATATATTATGTGCCTAATTTATTTTTTATATAATGCAAATGATGAATGTATGAATATTTTTTTTTTATAATGTGAATGCTTATTATTTACTTGTGTTGGTTATTATTATTATATTTTTTAATTATGATCATAATCATAATAACAAGTAGTACTAGGTTGCATTTCACCGATCTTAATAAGTATATTCTACTATAGTTATCACATAATAAAAGCATTAGGCTTTAGGATAACAAAATAAATAACTTAACTATACATGCTTAAGATACTTAAGACCATACATTACTTGTAGGTTTAAATATAAAATAAATACTAATACTATAATATCACATTCACTTAAACACGTGTTTATCAATCGCATAAGTAACATTAATACAATTAGCAACCCTAGTTGCACCATGACTTTTAAATTATTTTCTCAAAACTCCATCTATTTCATCCTTAAATATTTTGATTTGGCATTTCAAATTTATTATTAAGTGTTGATAGTTATCAACTCGTGCAAAAGAATTCAATGGTCTTGCCATTTGATTGTGAGACAAAATAGAGAAAATTTCAAAAAAAATTGGCGAATGGGTAATTAAGAACTAAAATTAGATTATCGCCCCACATACTATATTTTGATAAAATATTTCTCTTTTGCTTGAAGGTTACTTGGAAGTCTAAGTCTTGCATAGGATGTTATGCTCACATAAAGGGTTTTTGGATTCAAATTCTACACTGTGGTAGCTTGAATTAATTCCTTTACTCATTTTTTTTATACTTTTTAATATTAATGTTCAACAATTGATGTGCTTAAAATGGAATGTGACTCTATATATAGAAATTTGTCTGAAAATATGACCCCTTGAGGTCAAAATTTACAATTTGAATTGAGATTTATGTAATAATGTGACCAATGGAGTCAAGTTTTTAAATTTTGAAAATTAAAAATTTGAGCTTTGCTTGTAAATATGACCATTTAGATCAAAATTTTGAACTTTGAATCTTAGATTTTGGGACCAAAAATTTTCTAAACTTTCATGGATATTTCGATAAATTTTATCAAAATGTAAGATGTTTTTTGTATTTTTTATACTTATAGGATATTTTTTATAATTTTTTAGAGAATTTTGGGTAATTTTTAAAAATAATACAAAATTGGTTATTTATCGATTAAATTGAAATATTAATTAATTTGAATAATATAGTATAAAATTATTATATCTTAATTCAAAAATATATTATGTATAGACCAATTATTATCTATAAAAATTTAAAATAGTTATTTAGGTTTTTATATTTGAAATTTTTAATAAATCAACAAATAGGGGGAATCTCACGAGAATTACCATAATTTCAATTATATTACCCTCTAAATACTATAATTGTAAGAATTAATGAAATTGAAATAATTTATTTACCTACAAAATACTGAAAATTTTGAAAATTTGAAATTTGAAATTTTATTAAAAATACATTTTAGCATCAGAATCAAACTCATTAATTCTATCAATTCTAGATAGTCAAACACTACCTAATAGTCTAAAACCTACTAACCACTACTATTCAGTAGATTTTGGTTTTGAACAAATTAATTATACCTAATAATTGTGGATTTTTATAGCAATTCGACGTGGAAAATTATTTTTTTTGACAAAGTAACAATAATTTTGTATATTTAATAAAAAAGAGAGCAAATATTAGTCAATTACAAATGGTGTGGCTGTTGATAAAATTTTATCAAATTCACATATTTACAAGTAAATATTTTGGTATTTTGTTATGTACTAACATATGACTTTAGAATTCTCTTTTTATATATTTATTATATTAAATTAATTTGGAATGTGAGAATTATCTGGTATGTTATTTGTATTTTTGTCCTAGTGAAAGTATAATAATAAAATTGTACAAACTTAGTTCCGCATAAGGATCTATTTAAGTGTTAATGCTTGCAGATGACAAGTATGCGAATAAAAAGAGAAAAGGCAGTGAGAATGTGGAAGAAGATCAATGAGGTCTCATTTGGTTTAGGATCATGATCAGGATTAGTCTATTTCAAAAAAATTTTATTAAAAAATTAATATTATTTATTTTACACTATTATTATATTAAATTATTAAAAAAAATTAAATAGTTTTCGAACTTTAAATTATTGAAGCGTTAATTTTAATAAAAAAATATTAGTTTACAAAAGCGGTTCACTAGTCTTAATATTGATTCTGATTCTAATTTGATTCGAAACTAAACAGTGCCGGAAGATATTTGGAGACAATAGGTGTTTTTTTTTTCATGGTCTTCATTTTCAACTTATAGGGATTGTTGTATTAGGCACCTTTGATTTCATATCAAAACTAAAATCAACATTTTTTAGAAATTTTTTTATAAATTTTTTTTTTTTTTAAAATTCGTATTATTAATTAATTATTTTTTTAATTAAATTGATTCTAAACCAACGTACTTTGTTGGTCTTGGAATTGGGACCGGGTCAGCATTTTTTAGAATTTATTTTTATATTGTGAAATTAATATTTATTATTTTATATATTTTAAATTAAATTATTATAAAAAATTAAATAGTTTGTTGAGCTTTAAATTATTGAAGTCTTAATTTTGATAAAAAAATATTAGTTTACAAAAATGGTTCACTAATCTTGACCTTGACTTTGACCATGACCCATTCTAAACAGACCATAACGGGAGAACCGATCCCTCAATCGTCACTAGCTCGTCATGTATCCTAGCAAAGAAGAGGGCGATCGAATCGAAAGATTACGGGGAGCAGAAATACGTAGAAATTGGGTTAGACAGTCATTAACTAATAGCTAATCGTTTATATTACAAAAGTGACAATGGCATTATGACATATTTTTATGAATATCTGTACATAAGATTTTTAATTTCAGACCTGACAAATTCTCGAACACCAAGCTCTGAGAATAGCTTACTTTTTTAGTAAAAACTTCACAACTTTGATGAATTGTTAAATGTGGATCAATAGCTTCAATCCACGAGCAGAATGACGGTCCATTGCAACATACGAACTGCAATTACGATTTTTGGGTATATATAATTCTTACATTTGTTTGGGGTATACATGCAAAACACCCTTTTTGTTTTTCGTGTAATTTCTGGTAACCGGCCGTTTGCTCCTCCCTCCAACCGTGGCTTTTAATTGCTGGGATACAAAGCTCTTAAAAATTCAATTTTCCACCAAAATTAGCCACGCATTCCCTTCGAATCCCCCGATTCACGGGTAACACCACCACTCTCTCCCTTTCCCTTTCGCAAATTCTCCAATTTGCGTCCCTGAATCGATTAAAAAAAAGCTAATTTTCCTCCCATTTGATCCTCGTTTCTCTCCATTTCTCCAGATTCCAGGATCGTAAGCAGCAAGAAATCCGAGGATGGAGACGACCTGCGGCTGCGGATCGATCCTACAGGAGCTTCAGGTTGGGTTTCTGATCGTTCCCCGACGATTTTATGAGATATTTTGCTATTAAAGATTCCTCCTTTTCTATTAATTTCTGTAGGTGATCTGGGATGAGGTCGGGGAATCAGAGAGCGACCGAGAGAAGACGGTGATGGAGATGGAGCAGGAGTGCTTGGAGGTGTACCGGAGGAAGGTCGAGCAGGCGACCGGGGCCAGGACCCGGCTTCACCGAGAAATCGCGGAGGCAAAGGCCGAGCTCGCTACCATTTGCTCCACGATGGGCGAGCTGCCCGTGTGCATTGAGCAGGTTTGCTTCCATTGCTTATGGAGTTACTTTTTTTATATTGTAATGAATGCAAGAACTTAATGATGTTTTGATTATTGAATTAACCCCATTTGCGTATTTGTTCATGCAAATAAATTCATACTACTGACATTTATTATTTTCTCAAGGATAATTTTCATTGCCTACATTGCTTGTGGAGTTTTGGTTTCACTGGCATGTTGTAACAACTTAATTGTGTTTTTGTATACTCAAATTACTCGGAAATGGTACAAGTAACCAAAATTTCTCAATCTTGGATCTCTCATTGTGCACTGTACTTATGTATATTTTTTTTCATACCTAAGAACTAAGAGGGATGCCAAAAAAAGTGAGGAAACCTGAGAAGTAAGCAAGGGATGTTCGTATCATAACTTCTTGGAGCATGCATGAAAATGCAATAGTACTGTTGGGGTACATGTGCAATTATTAATTTTGCAATGCAATGCATGCTATATTCTGATTTTACCATAGTATATATGCAAAAATACAAAAATAAATGCAGTAAAGTTGAATTTTAGGAGAGTTTCATTGAAATCACCTTGGCTGCTTTGGGATCATCTATAAAGTTTGAAATGGAAAAACAGAGCCCATCATTGAACTGTATTATAGTTGAGAATCTAAAGTAGGATAATGAGCACCAACTTTTGATGAACATGAGATGTAGATGGTTCCTCAGAACTCTAAAACAAGAAGAACATGCTTCAAACCTATGGTTTGGGTTTTTATTACTTTGATGCACAAGCTCTGACTTTTCTGATATCTTCCCATTTTTCTTGTTGAATTTGTTGCCTTAAGCATTTGTAGTGTGTTTATTAATTGCAATGAGAAAGAATTGAAGATATAAATAAAATTGAGAATTTCTGATAAAAACAGAAATGTCTGTCTGAACAAATCATCATATGTTAAAATTAAGAATAGTAATTTTGAATACAACCAATATTGATTATGACATCAGTGACAATCCAGTGACCAATATGTTGTTTTAAGTGTTTCGGATATGTATGTAAGCTATGTTCCTTGTAAATGGGAGATCTTTAAAGTTAAAGGGGATGGAGCCATCATAGAAGCAGATAAATAATCAGGTGCAATTCAATTTTCTTTGTAGTGCTTGACATATTCAACTAATATTGATGTACAAAATCACACATAACAATAAAAATTCAGATAAGTTTTTATTTTTATTGATGGTGAGCATTGTTTGACCTTTTCTTTTCAGTCCACTCTCATCAATGCCAACTTGAAAGAACAGCTCAAAACAATTACCCCACACTTAGAAAAAATGCAAAAGTCGAAGAGCAACAGATGGAATCAATTTCTCAAAGTCATAGAGCAAATACGAAGGATATCAATTGAGATTAGACCAACAGAATATGATCCATCGCTGACCACTGTGGATGAGTTTGATTTATCAATGAGAAAGCTAGAGGAGTGGCAGAGGCAGTTAAACTTGCTTCAGAAGGAGAAGGTTAGAGTTCATAACAGCAAGAAGCAAAACCTTCATGATCACAAGGATGGAGGCTGAATGCTACTCACTTCATTATTCTTTTCCTGTCCAAATTCTTGTCTTGCAGACTGATCGTCTAAATTTGGTGCTGACTCACTTGAGTACCCTGAATTCATTGTGCATTGTACTTGGCATAGATTACAAAGAAATAGTTTGTGAGGTACACCCTAGTTTAGATGAAGCTGAAGTTTCGAAGAGTATTACAAATGATACAATCGAAAAGTTGATTTCTGCAATAGAGAGCCTGAGAGAGGTTAAGAAACAAAGAATGCAGAAGGTAAGAAACATGATTTTGAAGTAACAATCGTTTTCTTCTTTCTGTTCCTGATGTCTATGCTGATGTAGCTACAAGATCTTGCTTCTACAATGCTGGAGTTGTGGCATCTGATGGACACACCAGTTGAAGAACAGAGTTTTCAAAAGGTTACCTGTAATATAGCTGCTTCAGAACATGAAATACAAGAGCCTAATGCTCTTTCCACCTGCTTCATAGATAGTGTGAGTTAAACCTCCTCTGAATTTTTTTTCCATATTATGGCAGTTTTAGTTTCGTCTTAGATATGAAATGAACATTTTTGGTGCAGGTGGCAGAAGAAGTATCAAGACTCGAAGCACTCAAAGCCAGCAAAATGAAGGAATTAGTATTAAGGAAGAAGACTGAACTAGAGGAACTTTCTAGGCGGATACACTTGATGGCAGAAGCAGATAGTGACAGAGTGTTGACATTAGAAGCTATTGAAGCTGGTAGCAATCATCATGACAGTGCCAGTTCTTGGATTCTTACATTATGTACTATGATTTCTTTCCTATTGGTGTTTAACTTCTCTGATGCTTGCTTTTAATCTGTCCTAGGTACCATTGACCATTCATTAGTCCTCGATGAGATTGAAGCTCAAATTTCACATGTCAAAGAAGAAGCATTTAGTAGAAAGGAAATTCTTGAAAGGATTGAGAAATGGATGAATGCCTGTGAAGAAGAATCCTGGCTAGAGGAATACAACAGAGTTCAGTACCTCATCATATCTGATGGTTCAATGTTTCATTTATACCTTTGCCATCCTGTCCTATAAATCCTCTTGTTCCTAAATGTGTTTTTTATACAGGATGGGAATCGATATAGTGCTGGACATCTCACACTGAAACGTGCAGAAAAAGCTCGTATAGTAGTTGGCAAAATTCCAGGTAGTAATTAATTTCCTATTGCCATTACATTGTAAAAACGATCCAAGAATTTGGTTCTTTTGCTATCTTTGATTCATGATATGGCTCAGTTTCTTACGTGTACTGTATCTCAAAAAGCTATGGTGGAGACTTTAATTGCAAAAGTAGTAGTGTGGGAGAAAGAGAGGGAAAAGGAATTCATCTATGATGGTGTAAGCACTTCTTTTCCATTGTTTTCTTGATGCAGCCAGATGAATTATCATCCTAAATTTTCTTCTTCTTCGTACACTCACAGATACAACTTTTGACAATGTTAGAAAATTATACAGCTCTAAGACAAGAAAAAGAACAAGAACGTAAAAGACAACGGGTATATTTACCTTACCATCTTGAGCTTTAACTGGAGCAAGCTTGGTGACTTTTTACAACATCATCTTAATAATGCAGGACCAGAAGAGACTCCAAGGTCAGCTCATAGCTGAGCAGGAAGTGCTTTTTGGGTCCAAACCAAGTAGTCCTTTAAAATCCCAAAGCACAAAAAAATTGCCTAAAACTTCACCTGGAATAGCAGCGCGAAGGTCATTGCTTGGTGGAGCCTTGCCCCAAACTCCAAAATCCACTCCTATAAACACCTTAAAGCTTCTGTTTTCCAATAGCAAGGGTGATGAAGAAGCTGAAATATCTGCTGCTGGTTAGTATTCTCAAATCACACCTGTGTTTCTACTGAAAACTTTGCAGTTTGATAGATATATATTTGTAGGAGAGAAAATTCCTGATGCTACACCAACTTCCCGGAAACTTTTTACTGCTCTAGTTTCAGAAGATTACTTGACTTCAACTCCACTGTCAGCGAGGATGACTGTTGAGCCTGATACAGTTTCTCATACTTCTGAGTTTGAAGTTGCCAAATTGCCAGAAGAAATTGAGTACTCATTTGAAGAGAGGAGAGCTGGATTTGAATTGCCAGGTAGTAGTCATATGAAGTATGTACAAACTTGATATTGGCACTTTTTACGCTTTTTCTTCAGTGGGAAGTCGATTGCGATTGGCTTTTTAGGTGAATATGACTGGAATATGATCAACTGAAGGAAAAGAACATGGAAGTCTGATTTTTCTCCAATCTAAGATAATTTAGACCTACACAACTCATTTAGAGTATTGTATTTCCTTCTACCAAATGGCTTCGATTCGGTTAGGAATTGGGAAAGATTTGGACCGAAACTTGCCGAGAACTTTAATTTCTAAGCCAACATGATCTGAGGTACAATATGGTATTCATGGTTCCTACTAAAAGTGCCACAAGTACAACCAAATCTTTTGCAAATGTAGCCAATGAATATACAGAAATATGCACTTCACAGCACCAGAAAATGTGGGAAATCAATGGGGAAGCTGAAGAAAAACATATCATAGAGAGAAAGGCTTGTTATAGACTTCAATCATATAACAGGAAGTCAGCTGTGGCTCCTACAAGCAGAAAGACAAGTATCTCTATTAGCATGAGGCCTTCAAGCAAATCTGTACAGGATATGACTAAATTGAAGTGTAGGAGTCTTTGGTATGAAACATACCTATGTACCTCCAGTCAGCATCACAGTGAGAAGTGATGTTATAGGGCCTCCACTTGAGGCTTTGCTGGTGTTCCGGATGGTTGATCTCATGAAGTTCAGCATATTTCCATATGTGGTAGCCTGACCTTGCTCAATTGCTTGAATGAAACAGAATGTCATTGCACCTGTTGAGGTGATCCTGGAAAAAGCCTGCTCATTTGGATGGCATTGTAATTCCAAATTATCAGAATAACAGCTAATTTTGTCTAGAAAGTGGCCCAATAACTCCATGAGTTTTTTTAAACAGAAAGTAAGCTCAATTCATGTTGAATCCCGATAATGATGTGAACGGAGCCAGAGAACCAAATACAAAAACAACTGGTCCACAGACAACCATGGAAGCATAAAAGAGACTCTTCCACTATAAAGTAAATGGAAGGATAAAAACCCAGTTGCTCAAAAAAAAATATTTTACCATGGTATCAATAAAGATTTGATTATCATCACAGCCACTAAAGCAAATGACCTCCCCACCATTGGAACCTTTCCACACACCAGATCGAGGGCGATGATGTACCCATACATAATCACCTTTCTATACCAATAAAGTAACATCCATTATATTTCCCATACATATAGAAATAGCAAGCAATCAATGAAAATCAATAGTCTACAAGTTTGCTACTATTGTAAACCCTCAACCAATTCTAGTAAATGTATTTTGGAAGTGGCATGAAAATCAACTATATCTTCAAGTTTTTTTGTCAAGTGCATATGTAATGCTCATCTCTATCTGGCGACATATTAAAAGGGCAGACATGCTGATGAAATAGCAGGGTTTGGGGAATCAACTAAGCGAATTACACAGCATGTATATTAAACTAACCAAAAAAGCATTTTCGTGATATTTAAGGAATAGAGATTTAAATATTTTTTTAAAATATATTAAATAGAACTCTTAATGGAGTCTAAGTTCTATTTTTAATTTACATCAACTAGAACTCTAAGTTTATTAGAGGGTTATATATACAACCCAAGATTGTATCAAAGAAAAAACAAAACTTTTCTATCAATAATATTCTTTTATTTTGAGTTTATTCCTTTTCCATCTTCTTCGTGAATTTAAAAATTTATTGTGATGAAAAAATGGTGATTTTCTTCCTATCTTTCGTGCCCCTCTCCCTCTACATCAAGTGGATCTATCGTGGTGAGAATATGGTGATCTACTTTTTATCTCTCGTGTTTTCCTCCACCGCATCAAGTGGTATTAGAGCAACATTGTTCATGGTTCAACTCCATTGATCGTAATAGTTGGTGCGACAACTCCATGAATGGAGATGTAGTAAATTATCAAATTCGAAATTTAATCACATAACGTTTTCTTGCTTCTATCATTAGGAAGTATAAAGTCTTGAAACAAATTGAAATTAAAAACTAAGTTTATCAATTGATCATCGAAGAGACTCGCGGTTCGATGTCTTGGATATCAATATACAAAGCTACTCAAGAAAACCAAAACTTTAGTGAGGTGAATATTCCATATTTTCATGGCTATGATAATTTATTTATTTGTATTAATAAAATTAAGAAATTCTTTAAGTTTATGGAAAAACTTAGAGAGAATAAGGTGAAAATTGTTAAATACAAGATTGATGCCTATGCTTCATCTTGGTGGGAGCAAATTTAAATCTAAAAAACACGTGAAGGCAAACCAAAAATTCACTCATAGGTGAAGATACTTAAACTATTCAACATAAAGTTCTCAAAAAGAAATCAAAATCAAGTAAAACATATCTCTCATCCAAAGACTTCTGGAATTGAAATCAATAGAGACAACACGAGGTATTAATTCCATATCTTAGTAACTTTCTTTTAGTATTGAATTATTAAGTTAAAGAAGAAATTATGAATCGTGTGGAAGAAAAACAAACTAGTGAAGAATTTATTGAGAGCCCCAATGATTCTTTCTTTAATAAGTTAGAAGATCATACAAAAACGACTTTGGATGTCATAGAAAATTTTCAAGAGACTATTTATGAGAATTCATATAAATCAGTTAACAATTTTGAAGGATGTAAAAAAGAGTCTTCTACTTGTGAAAATATTGACTGTGCTACTCAATATTATTTTTTAAAGTCATCAAAAACCAAATCTCTTAAATAACTAGAGAAATTTCTATAGGAGTTATCACTATGCAAAATTCAAAATTTGCAACGACATATTTAGATTATTATCATAATTGTCAGTAAACTTGTGAAAAATATTTTTATTATATGATAACAAATCATAAGTTGGTGTGTATAAGAAATTGATTTCAAATAAGATCGAAGAAAACCTTATAAAAGTTCAAATAATTGTGCCAAAGGAAACTAGAAGATTAAAATACTGAATACGTTACTTGAAAAAATCTTATTGGTTTATATCATTAAGTTCTATGTTGGATAGTGTTTGAGTAGAACATAACTTCAACAACAAAGAATTTAAGTTTTGACTTGAGGACAAGTCTTTTTATAAGTGGACGGGTCTGATATATAACAACTACATCCTTTTTATAGTAAAATTATAGACCAATCTAAATTGAATTTCAACTCCAATTAGGATTCGTCAAGATCCGTACAGATACAATTTGAATGCCATGTCTCCTAAGATATTCATCCAAATTCAGCAAATAACTACCCGTTGGAAAGTTAAAATCGATTTCTATAAGTTTCTTATTTACTATTTTGGATAATTCAGATTTTATATTATTCAAAATTAGGGTTTATTTATAAGTCCGAGTCAATAATAGTCCTAACCCAATAATAACTATGATTTAGATATTTTTATTTAAGATATGTTAAACAAAATTCTTAGTAAAGTCTAAATCTTATTTTTAGTCTATACCAAGTATGACTCTAAGGGATCGTTTGTTTTCATATCAAGATCAGGATTATCCCGGATTGACTGGTTTACCATTTAAACACCAAAAATTTGATCATACTAATATTATATAATTTAATTAAATTTAAGTGAGAAATGACTAAAATGCCCTTGGGCGTCAGAGGCCGGCGCGAGCTTCCCGCGCGAGCTCGCCCGACTAGCTCCCCGCGTAAACTCTCCCAGCTAGCTCCCCATGCGAGCTCGCCCAGCCAGCTCCCCCGGCGAGCTCCCCGCGCGAGTTCGGCCAGCCAGCTCCCCGCGTGAGCTCCACCAGCGAGCTCCTCGCCCGAGCTCCCCCGGCCAACTTCCCGCACGCTACGCACGAAAACCCTAAACTGCAATAGAAGCTGAGGGTAAAATGGTCCAGAAAAAATTTGAATTATTTGCTAGTCAGATCGGTAACTAAATACTAAAATTTTGACTATATTATCATTTTACATTTTAGTCTTCCTTTTAACCTTGACCTTGACCTTAATCCGGAATCAAACGGGCCCTAAGTTTATTAGAGAAATATATATATAGCACAAAGTTGTATAAAAAAAAAGAAAAATTTTTCTATTAATAATATTATCTTATTTTAGTTTTATTTTATTTCCATCTTTTTTATGAATTTAAAAATCTATCATTGTAAAAAGACGATAATTTTTTTCTTATCTCTCGTGCCTTCCCTCGCTATATTAAAAAGAAGATGGTGATATTTTTTTTATCCCTCGTGCCACCTCTCCCTCTACATTAAGTGAATCTATTATGATGAGAAGACGGTAATTTTCTCTTTTATCTCTCATGCTTTCTCCCTCTGCATCACAATACAAACTTACAAGAAAAAAAACCATTTTGAATATTAGCATCTCTTAGAACCCTAATTCCCTAAAGTTCATCATTCCATTACCCATTCTCTTCCACCCAAAATCAGAGACGCAAAGACCAATACAAACCTCGAGAAAAAACACATTATGAAAAATTAGAAATCTTTGCACGATAAAATTGAATCCTCCACGGTCTTCCATTCGACTAAAGCTTCCAATTTCCCGAAAAATTGTTAGAGAAGGATAAAAAATTTAAGAAAAGATCACCCACGAGCACGACGATGGATCCTTCGGGCAATCCGAACCGATTGACGAGCAAGCACTCTATGCACCGGGCGTCGTTGACTGAGCCCCGGGGCTCGTGCCTCGAGTTCCGGTACGAGATTCCGCAGATCACCGCCCGCTTCCTCCTGTGGGCCGGCATCGCCGCCGGGCCTCACTGCAGCCGCCGCCGCCTCGTCGTCGAGTGAGCGTCGTCGGCCCCGGCGACGGGGGTAACGGGGCAGCAAATGGCGCAGCCGACACAGCGCGCTCCCGGAGGTAGCTGCAGCGGCGTCCGGCAGCCGGAGCAGTCCACCAGCATCATCACGGCAAAGATCGACGGCGCTGATCGGCGACTGGAAGCAGCGCGAGGTTTGGTTATATTGCGCCACCGTGGCAGCTTCAACATGCTGTACTATACATAGAAAGCTAGAAACAGGAGATGTTCTGGTGCATCGCGACTGAGAACTAGGAGTAAAACAGTGACCGCCTGGCAACCGAAGGAATAACTATTTTTGGGTTTTTTTGAAAAATCACTTGTCTTTTAAATATTTATCCTAAAGCACGTATTTTTAATATTTGCACGACACCACCATATCATGGATTTATTTGTAAAAAGCTGCCTAAACCAAGGCGTCAGACTAATAAACCAAATTTTTTGGGTTTTTATGTTAGTTTTGAGCTTTAGTATGGACAAGACACGTAATAATTGGTAAACCTAAAATCATTATGACTTTTGAAGTATTAGGTATTGTAAATAACGAAAGGACATTGCTTAATGTCAAAAATTGCCTTTTTTCTTAAGCCATGATTCTATCTGAGAAGCTTTTACTTTTTAAAAAAGTTTTTAACAAAAAATCATTGTGTTAGGGCAAATTTATATGGAAAAGTACTGTTATTAGTAAAAGAAATTACTTATATTAAAAAATTCAAATAACCACTCTTTCATTAATATTTTATATTTTGCATTTTAATATTTAAATTAATGTGAAAATACAGTCTGATCTATACCTCTTTAAATTTAATGTAAAAATGTATTCTATAACTTTTCTCCTTTTTCTTTCTTTTGGGGTGCTAGAATCCCAAATTATCCAATACTTTTTTTCCAATCACTGATCAGTAAAATTAAAGGAAAAAATAATATTTAACGTCCTTATGCGTTAAGAAAAAAAATGAGAAAATTTTGGGAGAATATATTTAAAAATTAACAATTAAGAGATTGTAAATTTAATACTACAATATTTTTATTCTTTCTTGGCATTTTCAAGCCAGCATAAGTCAAAGTTCGGGTTATGAATCGACCTAATCTAAATTAATGTATTTAATTAAATGGATCATAATTTGATCAAATCAAAATTGATTCCAACTGATCCAATTAATTTTAATCCAATATGTTTAACCATCATTAATAAATTTTAACATTTTTTAAATAAAAAAACATTATTTTAAAATTAATTATAATAATAAAAATACTTAATTTATAAATAATAATTTAAAAAATTACTAAAAAATATTGTAAAATAAAATATTAAATAAATTGGTCAGTTAGTTCATAAATAAATTACAATTGAATTTTTTCAAATTATAATTAAATTAATCCGATTACGATTTGAATATGATTATAATAAATTTGAACCTGTTGAATCTGAATATGGCTATAATAAATTTGAACTAGTTACGCGCCTTGTTTTTCTATGTGACAGCTTTCACCCAAACGAGACGTGGATTTAGCCTAACCTTCATAATGCTTGATCACCAGGTTGAACTAGTCTTAGCAGGCAACACATTTCATGATATTTCGGTCCCACGTGCAACTCACGTGTTACATCCCCGCACCTGATGACCAATCTCGGAGGGTTAAAGTCCGCTGCGCTCCTTCGCCACCGCCAAGGGCGGAAGCCTGACTCTCGCTCGTCTGCTTCCTCCCGCCTATCCGCCCTCTTCTTACCCCAGAAGCCTACGAGTTTCTCTCCATTTCCGTCCCCAGATTGCACTCCCGGCCCCGGAATTTAGGTCTAGGGCCCGCGATCCGGGGATTTCTTCGCTACTTCTTCGCAGCTTTTGCTCTGGGAGTTTGCGATCGCTCCGAGGGATTGGAGTTTGCCGCCATGTGGACGAACGTGTACCGAATCGTAATGTTTCTGAACTCTCTCTCGTGTTTGTTTCGATTGGAGCTTGTTCAAGTGTTATTTGGATTCCTACGTTGCTTTTCATTATGAAAATTGTCTGCCTTTATTGGTTCTCTATCTTACAGTGGAATTCGTAGCCTTTTTTGTTGCAGTAGAAATACCCAACAGTCATGTTTATCAATTAAGGAAACAAAGCAGATATCTTTTCATTGTTTTAATGATACTAATCAGGTTGCGGTGTTGTCATAGAACGTTATCATAGAACTCGTATTGACATCTGAATGTTGAAATTGTTGTTGTTGTGCAAGTGTTTGTCACAGCGAAGAAACACAATTATTGTATTATTTGCTTCTGGATGATGAAAAGGTTCTGAAAGGCATTAGGATTGATTATAAGTGTGTTAAACAACTTTTCTTTTGGACAACTGATGCAGCAGATGTTGTAAAAAGAGGCAAAAAACCAGCAAATAGAACAGGAATAGGGGGGAAATCAACTCAGCGAGTTCAGCTGAAAGAAACAGGATTTTCTTGATAATAACTCTAAAATGGTAGTAGAATTTTGATATAAAGTTGTCCTCTACATCATTGTCTTGCATGCTTTATATAGACCTTAGGTAAATTTTATTTGAAGTAGAGATACTCTTAAATAAAGAACTCTAAAATGGGACAACTCTAGAATAAGAAATATTTTCCACTAAAGTAGGAATCCTTTAAAGAGGAGGAGATCCTACCTGAATAAGAGTTATTGTCAAAGCAAGATTTGTAGTATACTTGTGGAATAACTAAAATACCCTCCAGGTTGGAGAGAACTCATCCTCGAGATTCAGTTTTGAATGCTTCGATGGCTTGGCTCATTGATACCTCGGAGTCCTTTTCTGATCCAAATGGCTTCACTTTGAATAAGACAACACCACCTCTATACTTCTTGCCAGATTTGTTGTTAGATGGATGCTTGCATGTTGCGTTGTTTCCTACATTTTTTGTCTTGGCCTTTTTAATAAAAGATCTCATATTCTCTATTGATAGTTGATTCATATTGAGAGATATGCTTTCTCAAATTCCTTGTCTCCGCATTCAAACTTGGTCTCTTCGCTTGGAAATCTTCTTCCGTAGAAACTATGATAATCTTCTTCCCAACTTTGGTAAAGGTAAAAGTGTTACTTTTTCCATGATGGATTGTGTCTTGATCAAATTGCCATGGTCTCCCAACTAGTAGATGACAAACATCCATGTCAACTACATCACACTCCATGCTGTCCTTATAAATGAAGAATTAACATTGCATTGTTGATCAACATATGCCTCACCCCCATGTGAGCCAAGCAATTTTGTAAGGGGAAGGATGTGGAGTAGTTTGTAAGTTAGGTGTCTCCACCATTGCTTCAGATTCCATGTTCTCACACAAATCACTATCAATAATCATAGCACAAATCTTGTCATTTATAGTGCATCTTGTGCGAAATATCTTGTTTCAAAACCAATTGGGGAAAGTAGTCTTTGGAGCTAACATGACGTACCACCAGGTTAAGAGGAAGCATATCTCCTTCATCATAGTGAACATAAGCCCGATGTTCATCTTCTTCCAATGGTTCCTTGAGCTGATGCCTTTTGTTGTATTATTTATTGTTCTCATGCTTTTTGGACAAGGTTAGATTTTTGATGAGGATAGCTGGCTGATTGGTGTGTCATAATTCCACATTTGAACAAATTACTCTAGGCTCCTGAGTGGTCCTTTTCATGTTGCAAGCCAATGTAGAAATTTGGACGTAAGGGTTTTGTGGCTGCTGGTCTATTTTTTCTGCAACAACATGATTTTGACATGCCCATTTGCTTCTTTCCAATGATTTGAAGCTTGCCTCCAATTTAGATCTTTGTGTGTTGTTGTTTCCTTTTGTTCAGTTTGAACTCCATAGACTTATTTATGTTGATTATGTCTCAGTGGAAAGGTTCGATCTCCTAGGGAACTGAATTGTGCTTCCGCTTGATTTGCAAGCTTGATTGCCTCGTCCATGTGGTGCTCAGAACTTGGTTTTGAATTTGCTATTTCAAGTCAGCGACAAACCATGTCACCATCTGAGTTTGAGTCTCCTTTAGGTCATTATGGTATGATAAACGATAAAATTCATTCACATATGCTGGCACATTGTGTTGTCCTTTCTTCAAGTTGATGTATTTCTCATAAAGGATAGAATCATAGTCATTTATGAAGGAATTTTCCTTTGAGAATCTTCAACATCTTGGGCCATGGTTCGATCTTTTGACGATTTTCCCTTGCTTTTTGCATTTGAAGTTGTTTTCAACATGTAGAGGGATAGCCTTTTGGTTTGATGGTGACTAGCTTCACCTTCTTCCCTTTGGCTCCATGTTCTCAAAGAGTCGGTCCACAGCTGCAAGCCAATTAAGGAACTTTGCAATTGATAATTGTCCATTAAAGTTGGGAAGCTCAACCTTAGACTTCTAATCCTTCTCACTAAATTGTAGGTTCTTCTCTTGTCTCATGCCAGGGGGAGGATCAAATTCCTCATTGCTAGACCTTATCACACGGAGTGTTGTGATGTGGAGGAGGGGCAGGGGGACCTCATCAATTCTCCAATTTCCTAGGTTCTTGATTCCTTACACCAATTGAAACATTAATTGGCACAGTTCATGGAAATTTTCCTTCTTGACTGATTGATTTCTTTGGCGACTCTAGTTGTAGGATCACTTGAGTTGTTGCAGCTCGCTAAATTGTTTGGATTTAGGATGGTTATTAGGAATTTTGGCTCTAGTACCACTTGAGCTGATGACATTGAGAAAGAAGCAAAAGAGAAATCCTTTTTGAAGTAGAAGTACTCTAATTAAAAAACCTCTAAACTAGCATAGCTCTAAAATTAGAAATCCTTTCCAACTAGGACTTCTAACTAAAGTAGAAATCCTGTACAGTGAAGGAAACCATGCCCGAATAGGAATTCTTGTCACAAAAGGATTCATAGTAGACTTAATAACCAAATAAAAAATAGGAAAACTAAAATAAAATCCTAATTCAGATTCTTCCATACTGTGTGCTGCATCAACAACCTCTCTTTAATCATAAAAATAATAAATGAAGAAATAAAAGGAATATAAAATTTATTGCATCTTAATGGGAAATTCTATTTTGATTGTTCTCATTTGATTCCTATTATGTAACACAAAATGCTAGTTTTTTGCCTTTGAAAGTTGATGAATAGTGCTTATGATTTACTGTAATGATGGTTTTATCTGCTAATTGTTGAGGAATCATTTATAATTTGGGTCAATGATAATGTTATCTCATATTTTTTTTGTTGTGTTTTTATGAGCATGTGTTCAGGGGGAGCTTCGTGTTATCACTTGGTTTCAGTTTCTCCCTAGTGAAGCTGATTCTAACAATCTGCCAGAGAACAGGTCTTAATTCGAGTTCAGTTATATATCAAAATAGATGTTTCCAGAGATTTTGAATTGAAATTGTTTTCTTCTTTTGCTGTTTACCTTTTTGCTCCTTTAGTTTGAAAGCTGAACAAAAGGATGCTTTGATCCTTTCTGCACATCTCCAATTGCAAAATGAAGGATTTCTCTGCACATGGACCAATTCGTTTGTTGGACCATGGGATCCATCTCAGGGAATGCACAATCCTGGTAATTATTGGTCTCTTTTGCATTACAAAAACCTGCTTTAATTGGAGCCTCCTATTTTGCACAACCTTTCTCATTGTACTTTTGAGAATTTGCATATCATGATCAGAAAGGATTATTGTATGAACAGATGAGAAGATCAAGCTTTGGCTTTTTATCCCTGGACGTCATTCATCTGTTACTGAAACTGCTCAAGCTGCAGTCTCAAGATTGAGAGGTAATACTTGTTTTAACTATGCCTTTGCTTTTAGATTTGAATTATGATGATTTGCTTTGTTTTTTAGTTAATTCCAACCATATTGACATGAATTCTTTTTGTTAAATCCTTCACTATCTTCTCAAAGTTGTTGGAACTGGTCACTGGTTAGCTCCTGGAGATTCTGAAGAGGTAGCAGCTGCATTATCTCAGGCTTTAAAAAATTCTATAGAAAGGTTGTTCATCTTTATTCCCTATACTTTGAGTTCACTTTTTATGCATAACTTAAGCTCCACTTATCTGTGCTGGCAGATCATTGAGAGGGCTTTCATATACAAGATTTGGAGATGTTTTCACCAGATGCCACAGTTCTGCACCAAGTGAGACAAATTTCAGGTAACTTGCTGATTTTAATTTTAAATGATCGTATGTGTTGATGAATTTCTGCATGGTCTTCAATTTTGAAGTTTATGATGATTTTTAAATAGGAACAAAAAGATAAACCAATTCGTAGCAGGAAAGACAACATTTAAGTTGTGATGGTGTTTTTTCAAAGTTCCCTTTCAATATAGTTAAGATGTTATCGGAGTCATCTATGTAGGGGTCCCAAACTAGATTGGCAGTTTGACTCGAGGAGAGACTGAATATCTACCGAGTCCTTATTCCTAGTTTTGACAAAATTGCCAGTCTTATATTTCTGAAACACTTAAGATTGTTAAAAATCTGAAATGCTTAATTGAATCAACTATGAACTTTATCTGAGACAAGAGTCTTCATCTGAAAATATATAGGTGTACAATGCAGAAATATGTTGCCATGAAGCTTTTAAGACCTCATATTATGGAAAGTCCTCATATTATGGAAAGTTCTCCAAGATTCTTTCCCGATAAGTAAAAATGTTGTATTATAAGGTGCATGATTATACCAGCAAGCTTGTTTACATATACTTTGTGTATTAACTCATTGTAAAGAATTTTTTATCTCTTATTTTATCAGATGTTGTCTTTTTGTATTATAGTTCATCAGACGTAAAAATGTTTCACCATAAGCTACATGATTGTACCTGCAAGCTTGTTTACATATACTTTGTGTATTAACTTATTGCAAAGAATTTTTGTATTTTTTTTATTTCATCAGATATTGTCTTTTTGTATTATAGTATTTTTGTTTTTCTGTCTGGTGAATGCAATTACATCAAATGTCATCTCCAGTTCTGATGGTTATCATTCTCAAATATGGAACTTGAGTTTCTATACAGCCAACTAAAGATAGTTTTTCTCATCAATAATTCCTGTCAATATGGTAATACTTTTACAGTTTCGATGTGACTTTTGGCCTTCTTTCTCTCTCATCTTCCCACAAGCATGAGTTTCTTTTACTATCAAATCCTTTAGGTTCTTCTTCTTTTCATATCCAGTCAGCATTTCAACCAATTTGTCATTCTCTTGTTCTTAGTCATGTTTATATTATTCTTAATTTCCTCGGGACATCTTTCTCTCCATCTCAAAGTTGTAGTGACTCCACTCTACACTTGTCTGCCTCAACTTTCTCTACCTGTAATTGTACTCGATGACATTGAATGAGTTACTGCCATTGTGCGAGAGCCTGTCTTGGCCATACCCTTTCCTAGCCAAACTTGCATATTCAGAATTTTCATCAAGATCAGGCTCCACATGCCTACTTGGACCTGGTCTTCAACTTGTAGTGCAACAATCTCATTTTGCAGGACAAGCCCGGCTGATTTGTTCATAGCTTATCACAATGTCCATAACCATGCATTTCCAAAGTTGGTAGGTAATGTTGAACTTTTGACATCAGATTGTTAGCTAGCTATAGAAATTGTACTCGTGATGTATTGCATAGGAATCAGAAAACATGAGACAAGGTTGATAGTTGAAAGTCATAATGTCCTTCCTACTAAAAATTGGCATTGTTGCATATATCTACCTAATTGTTTGTTTTAAACGCATGATCCTGTATTTTGAAGTCCTCCATTAATGATGTTTAGTTTCAATTATTTTTGTTTCTTTTTGGTGCATATTTTTTGCTTTCTTGATTGTAGGGATTTCAGGGTTTAGTTGGCTTTGTTCTTGGCTTTCTTTCTAACTTTTTCTGTGACAGTCATTGTGCGGGTTTTTTTCTTGTTATCTGAAGGGGGCAATGCTTTTTTTTAAGGGCCCAGAGACATAGAGGGAGTAAAAAAGTAATTCTTGGTTGAAAGCATGGACAAAAAAAAAAATATAGTATCAAGCTTAAAGTTATGTGCGTTTTCCTCCAGGGATCAATAGATACTTTCCATATTTTATTGGTTCTTATTGCTAAACACCAGTATCGGTTACTTCCAAGTAATTATTTTCTTCTTATTTTTAAACTTAGTTATTTCTTTTTAGAGGAAAGCTTACTTAATATCTGGCCAAAAGTGAGACCTCTGGGTTTAAACGTAAAACAAACAAACTTTTTGGGTTAAATATCTGACACTTATGGTGTTATACAAAATGATGCACTCTTAAGGTTTATTTTTTGTACTCACAAAATTTGATAGCAGCCTCACTCCTATCTTGAACTCCTTTATTTTTAGGTTAAGAGACACCTGCCTCTGCTATAATGGAATGAATCTCAGCCTATGATATGTAATTTACAAATTGGTCCTAAAATTGATAATGAGCATTAGTTGTATTTTTTATGCTAATGATGTATTAACCTGATGATTTTTGTAGGAGAGTGCAACCAACACTTGAATTCATTTTTGCTGCCACCGAAGAAGCAATTTATGTGCATGCAGTTATATCTGCAAAGTATGCAAGTTCTTGGATTGCTGTCTTTAGTTTGATCATTCCCTCTTTTCATATTTTGTCTAATGTGGAACTTATTGATGGGCTTGTTGTTTTCCAGGCATGTTAGGGGACTTAGCAGTGATGATATAGAAAGGGTATTGAAGTATTGTTCTTCTAATTCTGTTCGGGGAGGAATCCCAGGTATTGTGTATCCTGATGGAAAAACAATAATATGCTGCATGGTTTATCCACATGTGTGCAGTGTTATTCTTGTTGCATATCTGGAATCTAGTTATTGCGAATAAACTTTTAAATTTTTGAAAGGTCAGCTGCAATAGAACAGTGCTTTCCCAATATGTTCATCAACTACATGCACTATAATCTAGGATTTTGTTTGCACTAGATTTCATTGGGCAGCATGAGATATTCTGTGTCCCAACTTTGCGTTTTTTAAATCAGTTACATGTATTCTATTTTGGTTTTTGTGGTATCTTGTTTTATCTGTTTCATGTTTCAATAGAGTAGATTTCATTGCCTTGTGGTCACAACTGGGCTAAATCTATGTTTCCCTTTTATTGGTCAGCTTTGTATTTAAGTTATTTATGTTTTTTTAGAGCGTCATTTAAATTCTGACTCATTGTCATAAAAGTGTGTCCTTTTGTTTCGAAATAGCTGACATCCATGATCTGACTTTTTGAGAAGACAGTTTGATGCCATGTTTCATAAATTATTATGTTTGGATTGTTCCCATGAATGACATTGAAATAAGTGGCTTGATGTCTCATTTCATCTTGATTATCTTTGCATTTCATGTCTATCTCCTGGCAGTAATAACCGCTTATCCTCAACCATCCTGGATGAGTTGATGATATTTAGATTATAGAGTACATTGCTGCTGCGCATTGATAGCCAGATGCTCAAAAAGTTATATTTTTGAATTGCCCGAGTAGTATGAGTTGGTAGCCTTAATCATTATTGAATGTTGCTTCCTGTGGAAGCTGGACGAAAGTGAGCCTGGTCAATTCTCACAACACAGTTGGTGTACCATATTATATTGTTGACATTCACAGGGAAGCTGACAGGTTCATAATCATAGGCCATTGAAAATAACCAATAAAAAAGATTAAACATTCTTGGCTTTGGGCTAAGGAGGTCTGGATATGAAAATTGATGAAGGAAATTCCAATAACTTTGAGCATCACGAGAGGACCTCCAAAGTGCTCTATTGTTGGTTGTTTGGAAATTTCTTCCATAGGTTAGTTAAATTGTGGCATTATGGCCTTGACTCCTTTAATAATGTGTCCAGGTGTGGCATGCTCCTATTAGGATCCCCTCTGATAAAAGTTGGTGCCATTGTCTAGCCAGAGTTTGAAAGTAGCATTTTCCCACTCAAGAATTGAAGGAAAACGTTGCAACTTGACTTAGTTTATGCATATTTTTAGTTGTCTAGTATCATATTCATTATCTTTTACCTTGTGATATTTTAGTCACCTGATTTTAATTAAATTATATGAAATTAAAGTCAGAACTACAGCTGCAAAAAATTTATGGTCAATGGGTAAAGACTAGAAAGTTTTCAGTTTATTATCTTTTTTTATTCTTGCAGTTATTGTTGCACCTAATGGAATGCGGGGCAGGCTTACTGGATGTCGTCCCAGTGACTTGGTAAAGCAAGTATACCTCAGGTAATTCTTATGGAATTCATTAACATATTCACTTGCTTTAAGCACAAAGATCGGATAATGATATTTGATGGGTATCTAGATTTTTGTCTGAGTGTATGAAACTGCAAAATTCTGTGTTACCTTATGATCCTCCGGAGTCACCTTGGAGGTGTAGAGATTTCAAAATTTGTGTTTGGTCCTCAATACTCTCAACATATTCTTAGTTAAAAAAGACACTGCATTATCATAGACGTTGAAGTAACTGACTTTCTTTTCCTTCTTGGATAAACAAAGAGTAGAATCATGACAGTCAGCAAGATCATTGCTGAATCTTTTTCCTTGTTGTAAATTGACACCACAAAGGTTCTCTTTTGCTTATGCATTGGGAGACTCAGTGGGCTTAGAAATATATAGATCTTATATAATTACTATCGTATTTCTGGACCTATCCTGATATTTTTTCCTCTTGGTTAAATATTTCAGCAAGTTTAGGGCCACAAATGGGACATCCACTGGTATGCCTTTGAATGTTGGTCAATCTTCAGTGTGCCAGCTGAGAGGGCAGAGCTGTTATGTGGAAGTGACCCTTGGTTGCCCTTCTATTTCCAATAATTGCTCATTGAAGTCATCTAGATATCAAAACAAAAATTATTTTCAGCATACTGAAGAACAACACCAGGCATCTTCTGCAATTAGCCAGCAGAAGCAGGGAGCCAGTCAATTTCCAGTTCTTGAGAGAGTATTCCTTTACCCAGCAGAAACTGTGTTGCTTCCTATCATACAGAGAACCTTTGCTAGATCTTGTCTGAAAAGGTATTCATTGTATAGTTTCCTAATTGAAACAATATTTTTTTTAATACTGCAATTGTCTGTCTGCAGAATATGGTTGCAAAATTCAGTGGGAATGTCATTGTTTAGTTTGTGGTCATTATGGAATCTTTCTGGTTCATCCCATCTGGAATGCTGGTTAGTGTTGATACCTACTGTCTTCTTTTAGATTTGTCTATATTTATAATATTTTAGTTTTCAATTCATTAAATCATGGCCATATTCAAATAGAAAAACTAGTATTGCATCTTGCCTATAGGTTTTTGATTGTGCAGATGAATAAGCCAACATTTTGCTAAAGAGATATTAATTATTGGAATATACAGCAGTAGAGCGTCATGCTCTAATAGGGTAACACAACCATTCCTTGCACCATTTTTAACTACCACCAATGAGAAGACCACTTTTTCCACACTGCTCTCATTCATTCTTCGTACTTTGGGAACTTTTTTTTTTGGTAAAACATGGGAATTTCATTACCTTCTTACTTTGAGGACTCGGAGAAATAAATAACTGAACTAGACAAAAAGGAATGGAGTAAATTAGGCAAATCTTGTTTGTTGATGGTATTCAGCCAATCATTCAAACATTATGCAATATGTTACCGATATCAAATGGTTCTTTTGTTCAGAAAAGGAATGATTTAAATGCCTTTTTTTATTGAGAAGATGAGAGCTTTGGTTTCCACCGAGTTTTGGGGTGGTCTATAACAAAGTTAGGCGCAATCAACAAAGTCCTCTGGCATTGTCATGTAACATGAGATTTTTATAATACTATTTGAGTTGGACCTTTTTGTAGGTATCTCTGATTAGGCCTGGATTCAAGTACTGAGTCTGTAATAGGCAAAATCTATTGTTGTCTAGTCTAGATTGAGTGGCCAACATTGCCAAAATAATTTTGAAAGAGATAACAGACAAGTTTGGACTGTGACACTAGTAAACACACTAGGAAAACAGTAACATAATGCACTATGGCATAATAAAATAAATTTGGGAAGAAGTTAGAAGACTCTACTTCAGAAGAGATAATGTTTTAAGAATTTTTGAAATTACAAAAGGAATGGTCAAAATGAGACAGTTGGCAAGCCTTTGAAGAGCATTTTGCCAGATGAAAAATCTCTGAAATGAATTGGATGTATACTAACCATCAATATTCAACTTTGAGAAATAAAATTAATATAAAAAAGGATTTAGAGTGACATTGTTCATGTTTACTCTAGACAAAGAGTATGAACCAATCAAAAATTAATTATATTATAAGAAAAAAGTACTTCGATAATTAGCATGTATGTCAGATTGCAAAAGTTAAATGTGCAACCTGCAAGTCATAATGTTAACTTTGAAATAGCAGCTGAAGTGACTGACAGTAATAGGAGTTTTGGGAGAAGAGAATATACACAAGAAGGACACTGAGGAAGAGAAAGAGGAAGAGATAAAGACAACTTCAAGTGTATTTACTATAAAAAAATCAATCATACAATTGACAAATACTGGATCTTGCATGACAAATTTTCTACAGTTCACATCTCACAAGTATCTAGCTCATATTAAAAGTGCCATAAGAGAACAAACACCTTGGTACATGTGCCTACTTTAAAAGTAATGAAGTTAGAATTTAATAGAAAGAATATGACCAAGTGAGATATGCCAGAAAAGTACTTTTTGCCTTAGCCAGCATAGGAGCAAAACAAGTACAAATCGCACCATGGATCCTTAATTCAAGAACCACTGACCATATGATGGATAATCCCAGACTAGTCTCATCATTGTCAAATAAATTATAAGCTAAATATGTATTCCTAACCCAGGGAGAATATGCTTTGATGAGATATAAAAGAAGCATGCAAACAGGTTCAACTAAACATTTCCTTAGCCCTCTTAGTTAACCAATTTTCTTATGACCTATTCTTTGTTAATTAACTAACAAAATTTTTAAATTGTAGTGTGACCTTTTTTCCTTCACATTGTGTTTTTTCAACACTGTAAGGAAAATAATTGGTGAAAAAATTAAAAATGAAGGCATGCATCTTCTAGATTCTGGTGGAAAAAACTTATGCAAGACAAAAAGAGTTAGTTTTATGGCATTATAGATTAAGTCACTAATCATTTTCCAAACTTGGAACAATATTTCCTAGTTATGTGAAATTTGTGAATTTGCTAAACATTACAAGAGTATATTTTTTTCTCGTACTAATAAAAGAAGTTTGCAGTCATTTTTCTTGGTTTGTAGTAATATGTGGATATCTAGATACAAATCCCTAAATGAATTTAAGTATTTTATCATCTTTATTGATGATTTTTTTCTAAAATGACATGGATCTATTTAAAAAAAAATAAATTTAATAATGCCCATATTTTAAAACTATTCTACAAAGGAGTGCAAAACCAATTTAATACATCAATTAAAATCCTATAAGCCAACAATTGAGGAGAGTATTTTTCAAAAGAATTTTAGGAATACCTCTAGAATAATGGAATTTTCTTTCAAGATTTATATTTAGCCATACCAAAACAAAATGATGTAGTTGAGAGAAAATATAGATATCTTTTAGATGTTGCTGAAGGGATTATGATCCAACAAAATTTACCTTATAAGTTTTGATATAATATACAAACATATTATTTGATTAACATGTATCATCCACTCTACTCTAAAATAAAATCTCCTTTTAAATTTTTTGTCATAACATTGAGGTATTTTATATTGATCTTAAGATGTTTGGATGTATATGTTTTGTTTAAGTATAAAGAAAGATAATATTTAACCTAAAATTATTAGATGTTTTTAGAATACTGTAAAATATATAAATTTTATGAATGTTTTAATCTAATAAAACACGAGATATATATTTATAGATGTAATTTTTTTAAGATGTATTTTACTTTTCTAAGAATAATAAGGACAACATTTCTTGATAAAGCTCACATAACAATTCAAATATGTTATCCCAACCAATTTTATAGTTGTCTGTCAAGTAAAATAATGTCTACCTATAGCTTTTGAAAAGGAGAGAAAAATTTGTACAAAAATATTCTATAAGTTAGTTTGTATCTTATGAAAAATTATTCCTTAGTTTTAGTCATTTTGTCTTCGTAATTTCTACCATCTCTATATCTAGAATTGTGAAAGGCATCGAGTGATACTAGCTAGAGACAAGCCATGGAGGCGGTAATAGAGGTATTGCATCAAAATAATGCTTGGGAGCTAATATCTCTATTAGATGGAAAGAAAATAGTAGATGCAAGTGGATGTATACAGTCAAACACGAAGTCAAATGGAAGCATTGATAAGTACAGGACTAGACTGGTGGGTAAGGGATCTGCATACATATATAGTATAAACTACTGTGATATTTTCTCACCTGTAGTAAAATTCAACTTAGTGAGAATCGTTTTGTTGTTAGTTGTGAATATAAATTAGAGTTTATTACAAATGGATGTTAAAAATGCTTTCTTGTATGAAATCTCAAAAAGAAAGTATATATGATATAACTACTAGGATTCATCAACTTTGGTGGATAACTAGCATGCAAGTTAAGAAGATTTTTATATGGTCTCAACTAATCACCTAGGATTTGGTTTGACAGATTCAACAGTGCAGTAACCTGCTATGGATTTCAAAGTAGTCTATCATATTACTAAATTTTCATTAAAGGAGAGGCAGGTATGTGAATGATATTATAATGACAAGAGATGATAATAAAGGAATTAGAGGGCTCAAAGGATTTATGCAACTAAATTTAAGATAAAGGATCTTGACAAACTACACTATCTTTTACAAAAAAGAAGTAGCACACTCTGCAAAAGGACTGATTTTATTTAAGAGAAAGTACATACTAATTTATTCATTGAAATAAACATGTTGGAAAGTAAGATTTCAAACACTCCCATAAAATCAAATAGAAAATTGTACCCAAACACATGTACTAAACTCAAAGATCTAGAATAATACAAAAGGATTGTGGGAAAGTTCATCTATCTAATCATTATATGACCTGATATTGTATTTTTAGTAAGTGATGTAAACTAATTTATGTAATTTCCAAAGAAATCGCATATGAAAGTAGCGTACAAGATCCTAAGTTACCTGAAAAAAGCACCTAAATTGGGTCTGTGCTATGAAAAACATGGAGATCAGAATATACAAAGCTATATTGATGTATATTGGATAAACTCAATTTTTAACAAAAAATCAAGTTCTGAGTATTATACATTTGCTAGAGAAGATTTGGTTATTTAGAACATATGAAGTTTTATAACTACAATCATTTTTATAAGAATTAGAAGACTTAATAAAACAGATTATAAGAATTCACTGCGACAATCAATCAGTTCTAATATCTCAAATAACTCAGTATTCCATAAGAAAACCAAGTACATTCAGCTTGATCTTCATTTTGTTAGAGAGAATGTGTTGAAGAGACATATTGATCTATAATATACTCCATCAGAAGAACAACTAGATGATGTATTCACCAAAATCTTAAAGAGTGCTTAATGGAGAACATTTGTAAGCTAGGTATGCTTGACTATTTATGCACCAACTTGAAAGAATGCTGAAATAATAAAGAGAATTAAGGCTTATAATATCCATATGAAAATTAAAATTTACAAGTATAGTTGCAAAAAAAAATACCTTGCTATATTTGAGAAACTCAAGTTCATCACAATACATTAGAAAAAGTTCAAAACCAACTCAGAAAAGCTTGGCCAATACAATGTAAACAGGCTGTTAGAGTAGCCCAATTAGGAGTTGCAATATATAGATAACTCCCACCTATCTAAAAGATGGGATACTAGAGTTTGTGTGTACTCTCTTTACTTTTCTCTCAGAATAAAAGAAACTCTATTTTCTTTATCTTCATCACTGAGAAAATATTGGATCCATATCCACCAAAGCCTTAGAAGCTGTAACAGTTCATGCCCTCCAGTCAGAACTGATGTGTGGGCTCTTTGGGGTCCACATAAGTTACAGACCACTTGCTTCTTATGTGTTCTATCAATTTGAACCAGATCTGAACTGATTTTTATTTGTCAACTGAACTGTCAGAAAAAATAGAACTACTGTTTGTTGCTGACTTTCTATTATTTTGAACTACTTTAAATTTTGTGCTATTAGTTTGAAGTACTTCCAATTTTACACTCTACATTCCATTGTTAAATTTCACATTCTAAGTTTGTATTAGTTTGAACTAATCTGAGTTTTACACTCCAATTTTCTATTATTTTAAAGTACTTTACATTTTATTCTCTAATTTTTAAATCAAAATATCTACTTCAAATCAGACTTTCTGAAAACGTGAAGGTTGGGTTCAAATTTACAGATCATATGAGGAGCATGTGATCTGTGACTTAAGTGTGGGCCCAAAAACCCACATGTCAGATTCTGATTGGAGGGGTGAATGTTCCCAAAAATTTTTTGGCCAACATTAGTCACCCAATGGGACTCATTGTGATGAAGCCTGATTAGCAGAACTGTTATGGACTGAGCTGCAAATTTAATCTGATTTTTTCAGATTCCAGTATATCCACGCCCCCGCTCATATCGAAGTGTAATTTGACCTAGCATTTTGAGGCAATACCTGGACTGGTGCTAGCCATTTTGAGTGGACCAATCCAGCCATGGCCAATGATGTGCCTAGCTGCAATAGTTTCTATTGTTTATGTTGTATCCCTGTTAACGTGCATTTATATCACAAATCTGTTTTTATGTCTCTGAAGATAGGATGCACAATTTCATGACTAAGTTATAGGATTTTACTCTGTTAAACTAGTTGGCTGAAACTTGTTCTGTCAGAAATAGTTGTATGATTTGACATTATGTTTGTTTACATATTCTTTCCTGTGTTTTGTATATCTGGAATGACCTTTCCAAATATTTATATGGTTCTGAACTTATTTCAAGTATCTCCTCATCATGTCTGATTCTACTTTTGACTTTGTGCAGTGATTTTATTGATGGACTAGGAATTGAGTTATTTGGGCTGCAAATGCAGAAAAAGTATAATAGTAGCAGCAACAGCAACAGTAGTAGCCTGAGCAGCATAAGTAGTTCTAGTGAAAGTGATCACGAAGTGCTTGGGGCAAATGATCTGGAAGCTGATGCTGATTCACTCACATGTAAACAGTCTGGTTTGTCCTCAAATGGTCAATTTGAAAACGATGGTGACAAAATGGTATTGTAGACTTGGTTAGAAAGCATATTACACTTATGTCTTTTATTAGTTGTTTGTTATGGGTGATGCTTGAGTAATTTCTTTTATGGTCTTCATTTTTGTCTGCGACTACTATGTAATTTTCTGTACGGACACTTGCCATTAGCATGCAGCTTGACATATTTGGTCACACTACATCTCATTTGCTTCATTGCTGAAGTAAGCGTAACAAAACAAGGAATCGATAATCTGTTGGCTAGAGCACCATGAGAAGTTCTTGCTGATCATTCTATTTTCGCCTCAGTTTTATGGAATTGCAATAGAATGCGCATTGTGTTAATTCAATGCCCATCAGTTCATTTGTTTTGCTTGTACTAGTGACTAAGCACATGAACCTTAATTCTGTTAAGCTGAATATACTCAAATGTGATGCTTAGCTATTCTCTATGTAAGGTGCAAGAGTGATTGTACAATCCTTGTGGATCAACACTCAGTCTGCTAATAAAATTTTGGAATCTTTCTTTATCTTAAGTTGGTGACAAAAAGTTCAGAAATTGGTTATTTATGTTTTTTTCTGAACTAATCGTTTTGTGGTGCTATCAATTTCATTGGTATGTTATTTCATATCTTCATGCTTCTGAAAAATAATGATGTTGTATTGGATGCATGGCTTGCTAAGCTGTAATGTTGACATTGCTTAGCTTTACTTGATGAAGGTCTCTAAGCGGCTGCGAACTGGCTTGGTAGAAGGCAACCTTGGAGCTGCAACTATCCAGGATCCATACAAGTCTGACTGCACAGTTGCTGAAGTGAACAATTCAGCTGCAGGTGGAGTACAAATCGGGTCCAATTGGGGTTGGGATGATGATCTTGGAGAGATGGCCATGGACATTCAAACACTTCTCTCTGAATTTGGAGATTTTGGTGACTTTTTTGAAAATGATTTCCTTGCTTTTGGAGAGGTATGCTGTTTTAACTGTCTGCCTACATGCCCTAAATATTATTCTAGTGCAAGAATTTACTATTAAGAGAGCAGTAAAAATTGTTTGTTTGGTGGATTTGATGAAGTTTAGGGTGGTCAGTGTGTGGTTTATATTAGCTTCGATTATACACTGTTAGATCCATGAAGCATTTGTTTTCTGTATGATTGCCGATTTAACTTTCATGGGGCTACTACCCTTTGTCCCTTTCCATAACTAAATTTTGTATCATCTTATGGTTATGCTTGAATTGTTTTCCTGGACTTTGGGTTTTCTTTGTGACGACTATCCTTGTGTTTCATGGCCACGCTTTTTCTCTCTTACATTACTATCCCCATTAAATGCATGCAGTTTAGAGTTTGATATATTGCTATGAAGTGGTTATAGATTTCAAACCTAAGAGAATAGTGACATACATAGCAGACCACATTCGGATACTATGTGCCTTTGCTAATTGAACTTTGAGTAACTTAGTTACTAATAATGAGGGAAAGCATTTTATTTTATTTTTTATGCTTGCATTATGTTCACGATAGACCAATTATCTAGGATTCTGGATGCAGTTTACAGATTTTGGAATGGAATCATAATTTACTTTAGTTGGATTTGTTATGTGATGGTGGACTATGTTTGACTGATCTTTCTAATTTACATCCTGTAAAAATTGTAGTGTTTCTTGTCTTTTGCTAAGTTCCTTTCTTTTGTATAGCCCCCAGGTACAGCTGAGTCTCAAGCTGTTATTTTTCCCTCTTCTGATTGTGGAGATATCAGTGGCAGTCCTTGTACAGGTGGAATAGAAGTAGTTGATCAGAAACTTTCGCCTGTCACACTTGCTGCCTTTGAGGGTATTACCCTTCCCTATTCAACATTTACAGATGATATTCGCAACCAAAGTACAGAGTCTGCAAAGGATTTTAGGTCGTCTGGCATGGGGAGTAATTCTTCAGCACCTTTATCCAGTAAGTTTGATTATTTGATTAAGGCAGAAGCTACAATGATATTTGCCCCAGAATATGCAGCAGTCGAGATCCCTACTACTGAGTCCACCTCAGTTCTTAAGAGCAGATACTTACCCCGATCTAAAAGAGTCGAAAGTTTAGGTTCCAGTGCCTATTTGTACAGTGCAACCCCAAAATCACCAAACAAGGAAATGCTGCCAGAAAAGAATGAGATATCTGTGAAAGGAAAATATAGTATTGTGGGACAGGATGGAAATTTTTTAGCACTGTCTAAGAAATTATACACTCATGTAGATCAACAGACTAGAAAAGTTGAGAAAAGATCACTAAATGATTACATACCACATAAAGGAGATGCCACATCTTCTGTGACAGTCTTGAATTCGACTCCTACCTTTGCTGTCCAAAGGAAGTATGGAAATACACTGGAGGCAGGGCATCTCTTGTTGTCTCAAAAGACCATTCTTGCAACGGATATTGAATGCATCATGTTCCAGGCTGCCATGTGCAGATTAAGGCATATTCTATTATCTCTAAGCAACCAAGTTTCTCTTTGGTCAAACAAGCTTCTGGGAAGTGCGATATCAGAGATTACCCCTGTTGATTCAAGCACTGCAATAACTAGCTTATCTGGTAAGTTTGAAGCAAAAAAGAATGACTCAGTACCACTACGAATAGCTGGCGACATGGATGTCGTAATGCAAGATGGATCCATTACAGCACCGGTTGGTGTTTGGCGTTCTGTCGGTGTTCCTAAAGGGCCAAAGCCTTCAAACCCACGCACCTCTGAGAATTTTCCAACTTTGCAACATAACACATCCAATGCTGATAACTTAGTGGCACGTGGGCAAAAGCAGCCTCTCCAAGAGCTTCTTGATGCTATGCCGTTACTAGTCCAACAGTCTGCTTCTTTTGTTGACATATCCCTTGACGCAGATGATGGAGAGGGTTCCTTTTGCTGGCTTGCATTGCGGGAGCAGCAGAGACGGAGTTTCTCATGTGGGCCATCAATGGTTCATGCAGGTTGTGGTGGAGTTCTGGCTACATGCCATTCTTTGGATATTGCTGGTGTTGATTTGATTGATCTGCTTTCTGCTGATGTAAGCTTTCTTATGCAATTTTTTATTCAATTATCAGTGCTACAGGCTCTAGTTTTATTATGGTTACTTTTCTTGTAGTTCATTTCAATATTTAAATTTTTATCAAATGGAAGGCTCTGTTTTCTATAGTTTCAGTTCCTTCCAGCAACTTGAAAGATTCAGTTAGTCAGCCCTTCCAAAAATTTGGGCATGGCAAGTTGGATGCATGTTAACTCAGTGTATGATACTATATCTTAGTTTAGCTAGCTTTGTCTTACAGGTTCAAGTGTCATCTGCAATGAGTCTGCTGCAATCTGATATAAAAGTGGCACTGAAATCTGCTTTCAGAATTTTGGATGGGCCATTGTCTGTAATAGATTGGTGCAAAGGTTGCAGCTCATTTGGTGATTCAATGAACACAGGAGATGGAAATTCTTTTCAAACCCCTGTTAATGAATCTAAAGATGCTTCCAGTACTGCAACTCTTTCTGGAGAGCCTATCAGCCCCTCCCAGTCAGCTGGTGGTCCATCATGCATAAGAGGTAATTCTGATGCCAATTGTCTCTGTCATATCGTTTCTATTGACTTGCTAATTGAGAATTTGGCACTTGCTTGGTCAGATGGTTTGAGACTTGATGAGCCATCACAAAGGAGGTCAAGCCAAGATAATTCAGAGCCCGAAGCACTGAAGCCTTATTGCAGGCCAACAATTTCTGTGCTCCCATTGCCTGCCATTCTTGTTGGGTATCTATTTGTTAAGCATGACACTTATTTTTTAAGTTTTGATAATTGATTTGGCAAACATATAGTAGGATTTTGCTTTGGGGTTTAAAATTGTTAATATGATAGGTACCAGGATGATTGGCTGAAGACATCTGTAAATTGTCTACAATTTTGGGAAAAGGCCCCTCTGGAGCCATATGCTTCACCAAAACCAGTAAGTTTTCATTTTCTTCACACGTGATGGATAATAATTTGCATGTTTCTTAAATGATATTTTCTCAACTGTGTTGGACATCTTTTGTTTCTCCTCAGTAGGAATCCTGTTATGTGGTTTCTTTGAAGTGCTACTTATGCTTGTTGATTCTTGCAGGTTACGTATTATGCCGTGTGTCCTGATATTGACATCCTTACTTCTTCTGCTACAGATTTTTTCCAACAGTTAGGTGTAGGTAAGCTTATTTTCTTCTTCTGCAAACAATATGAATTGCTTCTGAAACCTTGCTTGTCGATGCAACCTGCTGAAACATTATATGCTGTCATTGTTTTTTGATAGTTATTATTGTTTAACGTTTGAAGCATGATTATTGCCAGTGGTTATATTTTGTCACAAATGTTTATTTCTTTCCTGTGGAAGAAAAACCGGCATGTATCAAGAATTTGTAATAGGACAAACTTCAATAGGTTAGTGTGCAACTTTAATTATTGCAGCACAGCTTATGTTCTCAAAAATTGGTCATGTTATAAATAGACTACACATGTCTTGCTGTTCATCTTAAACATTCTTGAACCCATTGTGGGAAGACTGTTACTTCATTGCTAAACATTAAAAACAATATGGGACAAACTCAAAGGGAGGAGTGAAAATAATCTCCCGAGTATTTGTTCTATATGAAGAAATTTTTACAACCAAACAAAATGGTAAAGAACTTGGTGAATATTTTGGAGTCATGAGTGGATTGTTGGATAAAGTAGATTACTATCTTCCTGCTACAACAGAAAAGGCCAGAAAAGGAAGAGTATAGATGGTGCCCTTTCTTGCAGGGTGAGACCCACAATATGTAGTAAAAATCAAACTTCATGAATAGCAATAAACTACCCTCACTGAATCAAGTATACAATAGATTTTACAGAGAGCTATGATGGTGTCTTCAAAAAGGAAAAATATCACAGAAGCCCAGTAATGGTCTCACAAGGGGACTACAACTATGGAAGAGATACAAACAAGAGTAATACGTATGGAAGGGGAGGAGAATCTTCAGGAGGAAGAGGTAGGAGTGGAGTGGCAAGAGGAAGAGGCAGAGGAAATCGCAATCTGATGTGTACCAAGTGTGAAAAAATTGTCAGCCAATTGACTAAATCCTCAAATTGTGTAAGTTTCTGTCCAATCTGTCCAACCAATTATGTTTTTCAGGACCTCCAAAAAGGGAAAAAGATTGGTAGCGCTATTGAAGATGAAGGCCTTTACATTCTGACTTTTGACACACAATACTTAAGAGCTTTGTTGACTTAGGAGGAAGATATTATCAGATGGCACTATGGATTAGATCATCCATCTAAATATGTCCTCGAACTCTTGTTTCCTTGCCTAGACTTATCTATTAAAGATCATTGTCAAGCCTATGAACTTGCAAAATATCACAAGTCAGTCTATGTTCGTAGAATTAAGAATTAATAAAACAAGTTTTTCTCCTTTCAACATTGTGCATAGTGATGTTTGGACAATTAAAAGTTGTTAAATAATTGGTCATAAACTTTTGTCACCTTTATAGATGATTGTTCTAAAATGATTTGGCTACATCTTTTGAAAAGAAAATCTAATGTTATAGAGGCTTTTCAGGTATTCCATAAAGAGATCCAAAATCAGTTCAAAGCAAACATTAGGGCTTGTTTGTTGTTTGTTTTGTAGGATTTTAAAGTTCTGGAACTTTCAAATTTTGAAAACTATAAAATATTCTGTTTATTGTGCAGAACTTTGAAATTTTGCAAATTCCAAATTTCAGCAAATTTAAGAAAAAATTGTCAGAGTGCACTCGACATTGAACCATCAGAAACCCTATTTTCATCTTCCATAAACCCTAGAATACCAGCAATTAACAATTTACTTCAAGTGGATGGTTTGCATGATGTCTATAGTAGACCAGGCTTGAGGCCTGGTGGCTTCCTATTGTAATTTGCCCAAATAGCTGTGCGCTTGCATATGTTGTCTTGACTTTATTTGACTGTGAGTATATGTAGAGCCCATATGGGTAGGAGACGGTGGAATGACTGCATCTACTTAGGTGGTTGCCCAGTCTGACATGCTGCTTTTACAAAGTTTGTCCATGTCTTGGAATCATATGCAAGTAAGAAGTATTACAAAAACTAAAAATTGATGCACTGGCTCCATGTCTTCAAAGGATTTCACACCATCTTGCTTTGTTCTTAGATGGAATTAGATTAATGAAACATCAATGAGATATGAATATTGTCAATACTATTATAGTTGATAATAATAGAATGAATTGAGCTCTTGAAGATTTGTTTCATCATTTTTTATTTATCTTTTACAGAATTTTTTTTTATATTTTAATAGTTAACATTATATCCTGACAGTGTTTTCTTGTTTCCTAGTCTATGAAACTTGCAAACTTGGAAGTCATTCACCTCATACAAGTGGATGCCAAATGGAGGCATCCCCTGGAAAGTCTTTGTCTTCTGGCCTTGTTCTTGTTGAGTGTCCTCCACAAGTGAAGATTGCAAACAATAGCATGTCAGCTATTAGTTCACTAAGTGATTGTTTCCAAGCTCTTGTCAAAGAATGGGACAGAAGGAGCTTCATTAAATCAATCAACAAGGTTCTCAGGGATCTAAAGCTTGTCTCAACTTCTATGTCAACTCAAAAGGAAGGGACTTCTGGACCGGTCACAGTATGCCTTTTCACTCCTTTACTTTGATTCTGCTATATCTGCAAAATTAGGCTTCTTTTCAATGAAGTCATGACTTCGGGATTGAAAGAGGGTACCACAATTATCTTTTCTGTTTGTCATTAATGCAACTGGTTGTCCTATTAATAGCATGTCTTGGCTCTCTTGAGTAGTACCGTCACCAATGATATTGCTCATATGATTAGTTTGTGTACTAATTTGTCCAGAATTTTTCTCTACGTAACTTTCTATTTGGCAGTTGTCAAGATGGATATAAAGCTCCTGAGCAACTTACTAACTAATTCTGTCTCATTCAGGTAGTATATGTTGTGTGCCCCTTTCCAGATCCTCTTGCTGTCCTTGAGACTTTGGTAGAATGCTGTGCAGCTCTAGGATCAACTGTTATATCTTCTGACAGAGAGAGACAGTCCGTTTTGCATTCTCAGGTTGCAAAAGCTCAAAACTGCACTGCTGCCTTGGATGAAGCATCGTCATCAAATGTCATAATGCTCTCTGGCTTTAGTTTTTCCAAGCTTGTTTTGCAGATTGTGACTGTTGAGTCATTGTTGAGAATCAATAAGCCAGTCAACGAGCTTGCTATGCTGAAGGACATTGCATTTGCCGTGTACAATAAGGCACGGCGAATCCCACGAGTTGGTTCTACAACTGACATACTCCAATCATCAGTTGGGATGGGGAGATCTCAACACCCATCAATGCATGTGAATTCTCCAATTCCAGGGTGGAAGGAGTGTCTCGCTCCTAGGATTCCTGGGTCCACTCTGACAAGAGAAGGTGAACTCGATAATACCACATTAAGGCCTGGTACTTGGGATGGTTCGTGGCAGACATCAAGGACTGGAGGAATAAATTGTGACCCAAATAGATTGGTTGATTTATTTTGTCAAGAAGATGCGAGATATATGTTTGAGCCACTTTTTATTTTAGCAGAACCAGGCTCTTCTGAGCGTGGCCCATCGCCTGCTGTATTAGGTAACACTACACCAGAGTCTTCGAGTGCAAAATCTGTAATAGATGATAGTGGTGGGATTTATATGCAAAATTCAACAACAGTGGGGAGTATGGATATTGGTGGGAGTTTGATGTCTGATGGGCCAGAGAATGATCCAAAAGCAGCTAGTCTTCATTGTTGTTATGGTTGGACTGAGGATTGGCGTTGGCTAGTCTGCATCTGGACAGATTCTAGGGGAGAGTTGCTGGATAGCAGCATTTTTCCATTTGGTGGTATCAGTAGCCGCCAAGACACAAAGGTTCTGCAATGCCTCTTTGTTCAAATTTTGCACCATGTTTGCCAGATATTATCTTCCTCATCTGAAGCTACCAATGCTAGGCCAAGGGACGTAGTCATCGCACGCATTGGATGCTTCTTTGAGCTTGAATGCCAAGGTGCATATTAAGAGCATTTTCTTTTGGATTTCTTGGCATATAGCACCAATAACTGTTTATCAAATTAATTATTGTTTTATGTAAACAGAATGGCAGAAAGCTATTTACACAGTTGGTGGTAGTGAAGTTAAGAAGTGGCCCTTACAACTCCGAAGATCTATGCCTGATGGCATTTCTTCAAACACTACTGCCAGTCCTTTGCAGCAGCAGGAGATGGGTTTAATCCAAGAAAGGAACCTTCCTTCATCACCTAGCCCGTCACTATATAGTTCTCATTCAAAACCATCCAGCTTTGTCAAAGGCGGTATAGGGCAAGCAAATAACAAAAAACAACTCTTAGCAGGACAAACTACAGTGGACAACTCAAGAGGACTGTTACATCTGGTGCAAAGCATTACTCTAGTTGGAGTATCTGTTGATCATTGCTTGAGTCTTATTCTGCCAGCAGATGTGCCTTCACCAGGTAAATCTACATTTTTTTTTCTGAGTAAAAGAAAAAAGAAAAACATGACACATAATCTTATTGCAATGTGCATCTCTACCATTTGTTTGAATTGTTCACAGACTGCAGTATAAGATGTTATCTGTGATATGATTTTGTTTTCCATCCTCTATACATATATGTTGGTTGAAATGGTATTCTGTAGGTGGTGGAATGCAAAATGGCATTAACACGGGGGTCACTAGCTATGTTGAAGGATTCAGCCCAGTGAAGTCTCTGGGGTCCATGCAGGCATCCTATCTCCTTATTCCTTCGCCTAGCATGCGCTTCCTGTCTCCTACACCCTTACAGCTTCCTACATGCCTCACATCCGAGTCTCCACCCCTTGCTCATCTATTGCACAGCAAAGGCTCTGCCATTCCCCTGTCAACAGGATTTGTTGTGTCAAAGGCAGTTCCTTCTCCCAGAAAGGATCCTTTAGAGCCAGCAAAAGAAGACTGGCCTTCTACTTTGGCGATCAGCCTTGTCGATCACTATGGAGGCAACAGCAGCAGCATCACAGAAAAGATGCTCCGGGGCACCAACAATAGTAGCGCTGGCAAGCAAAGTCGGAGTTTCACATCAGAGTCTGCGAGTAAGGATTACAACACAGATGCCCATATGGTTTTGGAAACTGTGGCGGCAGACCTGAACTCCCTTTCATGGATGACAGCTAGTCCTCTTTATTTGGAGAGGCGCACCCCATTGCCTGTCCACTGTGATATGTTTTTGAGACTGAGGAGGCTTCTACACTATGCAGATAAGGAGTTTTCTCAGCCAGCTGAGCCAACACAGTAAATGGAAGACAAAACTACAGCTTCTGTTAGTTATCCTGATCAAGCAGAGAATTCCCATGCAATAATGTTTGCAGTCTTGATTGAGCACAAATATGCATAACAGTGTTCTATAAATTGCAAGTTCAGGTGGAATTTTCCCCAGTCATGTGCCCATACAACCCCACTTTTATTTTAGGATAGTTCTCTTAATTGCCAATGTAGCTTTCTCCCTATAATTAATTGTCCTAGGTGATTGTCAGAAACAATGATCCCTATATGTAAAAGTGTATATCATGGTTGTTTGTTTATGTTACATTGCTCACTGGAGCTTTCTCGCATTTCTAATGGAAGTTGAATTTTCTCATGTCTTTTTCCCCCTTCTTAACAGCTTTGATTAAAAAAAGTTGTACTGCTACATTGTTTTTGTGTGATGACTACTTGGAGTCATGGTCTGGATATGCTTTTAGTGATTGGACTAGAAGAGGAAAAATCATCATCTAGAACAATTTGGTGATTGCCATTTGTCCCTTTTATTTTTGAACTTGATGCTCATTGTATAACTCTTTCTCTTATTCGTTTTGTTCAGATCTCATGCAAATTCTAATTGTTTTCAGTTCATTTTCAAATGGATTTCTCTCCCGATGAGCTAGGGAAATGGTTTCATGATTCTAAAGCTAGACACCATGGGCAGGCGAAATCACAATTTAAAGGATTTAAGATAATATAGTGTCCAACCTATTAAAATGATTTATCCCAGAAGTAATTTTCTTTTCAAATTTTCAAAAAAGCTTAATTTTCATCCATTGGTTTCAATCTTGTTCTTAATTTGATATTTATTTTGTAGGAAATTTACTATTTCTTTTGGTATTTGTTGTGCGATGTCCCGGTTATTAGAGAGGAGCCTATAACCGAAATTGTTCTAAAGTCAATCTAATACGTCAAAAGCAGATGCCAACCTCCAAGGAACTTTCTTCAACGGTCAAGTTAATCAAGTAGGGTTTGAGTGCACCATAATCCAAAAATTAAGTTTTCTGGTTAAATTTAGCTCTATTCTAGGGACATTGGCCGGGCTTCCAGGCTAAATCGGCTCTTTGGCGTACCAATCCGGGCCTCAGGCCTGCCCAGCCCGACTCATGCCCGGCCCAAGATATGCAGGTCGGGTTCCGAGCCAATGCTCTCGAGTCCCCCGACCCAGCCCGACTTTCACATCCACTGCCGACCGCGACGCGAGCGAGAGAGGAGAGATCGATCCAGGAGTGTAGACGATGGTGGGAGCGGCGGAGGAGGCGGAGCTGCAGCGGCTGGAGAGCCAGGTCGACAACGGTGGCGGCGGCGCCTGGGAGTACCTCTCCCTCGTCCGCAAGCTCAAGGCTCGCCGCTCGAACAAGGTCCTCAAGCACGGTCTCTCCATCCTCAACGAACCCAAGGCCCGATCCCGCCTCGGCCCCGAAGGTTTGATCTGATCTTCTTCGCCTGCTGGATCGGGCGTTGAGGACGCCGATTGCTTCGTTTTGATCGCCTTTGTCAGTTTAATTATCTGTTTTTTGCAGTTTTGCATGAATTTGGCTTCGTTGCCTAGTTCTTATTTGATTTTGTACTATTGTCATGATTCTCTATTTTTATTAACATGATCTCCTGCTTATTCTTCTTTTGTATTTGGATGAGGATGCTGATTGCTCCGTTTGATTCTCCTTTATCGTTTGAAGCATCGGAACGTTTGACTAATTTATGGTGAATCTGGTGATCAGATTTTACTGTAGGCTTCGAAGTTGAAATGTCAGTGCAAATAAATGGCTAAACTGATAGACTTCATATGTATAGAGTTATCAGTTTACGAGGCTTTTATGTATAGCAGAATTCGGGTTTTGTGTATTGATATTTGTTTTTTCTGAGTTTGCACTACTAGCATAATTCTGTTTGATATCTGTATTATAGTAATTATTCTGAAAAAGAAAAGATTGTGTATCAATCTGAGAATGTTTTGTTTGTCAATGTAGAGTGGACGCTTTATGAGCAGGTGGCTGTTGCTGCTATGGACTGCCAACAACTCGATGTTGCAAAGGTGGATGCTTTTTCTGATACTCTTTTTCTTGTTTTGCTTTGAAGTTTGTTTTCCCCTTCTTTAGCACTCAGCATAATCAATGATTTATTTCTCTTGGAAAAGTGGGTGCAAGTTACCACTTCCAGTTCTGAACTTTATTGTGCTCCTATATGGCTATAGAGTCTTGATCATATTATGTGGGATTTGATGTTTGGGTGTAAGCTAGTTGGGTGGACATATTTATTTATTTTAAAATCTGAATAAAACAACATTTGTTCTAGGTTGGTGTGTGAATGATGGTCTCCAGATACGTGAAGAATAGCAATGCTAACGAGCACACCTGAAGCTGTATAAACTCATTATTACTCTAATTGTAATTTTTCTGTCATTAAAGTAAGTGACAAAATGTCATGGCAGAAGTAAATATATGAAGCAATTGTTTCATTGTAAATATGTGATGGACACCAGCAAATGCTCTTGCCCACACAGCACACCAATCGCAAATGCAGATCTATGAATTGGATGCTAGGTTTTGTAATTGTTTTGAAAAAGATTTACCAAGTATTTTACTCCTCAGTTAACAGTTGTTTCAAATGATATTGTCTCATTGCACAAATCCGTGCATTCATTTCCTTTTAAAATTGTTAAATAGACAGGAGACATTTGATTTGCCACTTGTTCATCTAGTATTGTAATAAATTAATCTGATTTGCTGAATTGTACACCACTTGCTTGTAATTTTGGGTTGGCTGTTGTTAGTTTTTGGATGCTTGCTGTTTTGGGTGTTATGACCCTTTGGAAGGTTTTGGTAGATAACAGAGGATCAAACTCCTTTTTAAAGCCCATCTGATCAAAAAGCTGTATTAATTCAGATTTGCCACATCATGACTTTTGATTACTTGTTTTGTAGGATTGTATATCAGCTCTTCTAAAACAATTTCCAAATAGCACAAGAGTTGGTAAGTATTGGTATACTTCTACTCTTCCGATTAAATCTTTTGCAAATGTAAAAAAGAAAACTGTTATGAAGTCTATTGAATGACACGAGAGTTGGCATGGTTCAATACATAGTAATAACTAATATTTTGCCTTCAATATTGATGGTGGGTTTTTTAATTTTCTTTTCATCCTTCCTCTAAAATCTATGTTTCTACCTATTTTGTGCATGGATATTACTGGGAGTCTGGTTTTTTTTTCCCTGTTTTTGGGTATTTGATTTTTTTCACAGGCTGCCTAAGCAAGTATTACCTCAGATCAACTACCAAAAATAAAAGTATGAAGATTTGAACAGTAATTGTACTACTAGCAAGCTCTCTAGGAATGGCATGGTACACAATCACAAATGCATGGACATTCGTGTACATGCATGTGTGAGCTTTATTTGGATGTTAGTGTGTTGAATAAATGTCACCTGCTATTTTGTTAATTTTATCTAGAAAGTCATCATTTTGAGCAGAGGTTGATTTGTTTTAACTTGTGTGAGAACTTCATCTGAGTAAAGTTAGAGATTGAGAGAATTCCAATTAGAAACTTTGCTGAATAAATATGATGTACACATTATCGAATGCCGCAAGAGGTGGCTGAAAGATAGAAAGAAGCAAAGATAACCAAACCTTATATGATTATGCTTCACCACAAGTTGATTTCTATGTCAGTCTTACATTGCTCTTTCGCTAAATTTGTAGGCAGATTGGAGGGCATGCTACTTGAAGCAAAGGGAGCATGGGCTGATGCTGAAAGAGCTTATGCACGTCTTCTAGAGGATAACCCACTTGACCAGGTAAGGTTTACTGAATGTTTTTGAAATGCCATTTGTAATGCCAATTCCTGGTGGGGAAGGTGAATGGTAGTTAGGTGGGCTTTTGTTTTTTGAAAAAGGCTCAGGCTTTAAAATATATTCAGTTTGTTATGGAACAAAGGCACAAAAGAATATACTGTCATTGGGTCATATTGGAGGAAATTAAATGTTATTGGGTTTTATGTGGTTTACAATGTCAGTGTACCATGATTCTCTATTTAGTTTATTGAGTTCTTAACATTTCCTCGGAATTCTAATATCTCTTTGATAGGTTATACAAAAGAGAAAAGTTGCAATGGCAAAGGCACAAGGAAAGATTCCAGCTGCTGTTGAGTATCTTAACAAATATCTAGAGATGTAAGAATTGGTTTTACGATCCTGGTGGGACAGTTCCTGTTCTGTTTCCTTTGCTTAATGTTTTCTTTTTATATTAAACTGATGAAGTTATTGTTCCAGATTTATGGCTGATCATGATGCATGGAGGGAACTTGCTGAGATTTATGTTTCTTTATTGATGTGAGTAAATTTGCTTATAGTCCATGTAGGAAATTCGAATCTTTGGCTTGTTAATAATTTCTAACTATTCCTTTGTTTCAGGTACAAGCAAGCTGCCTTCTGTTATGAGGAGCTAATATTGTGCCAACCAACAGTTCCCCTATATCATCTAGCTTATGCAGAGGCAAGTACCTGCTCTAATGGGCATGTATAAACTCTGAACTATAAATTGTTCTCAAAAGAAAAGAAAGTAGATTCTTATTGTGCTGTTCAATTGCTTTCTTAATTGCACTTGTGTCTTTTGTTGTTTACACTATCACCGCTCCATGGGGCTTCTTTTATGCTTTCTTATTGCTAGAATGGGAGGAGCTTGCACCTTTTGGGCACAGATATTTGTTACACACAGAATCCAAATATCTAGGATAACAAGCATCCATCTATCGGTCCTCTAGCATGACAATAGTACTAGTATGAGTGGCTCAATAAAAGTGGAAAGTTTTGCATTCATTGGTTTGGTTGCTTTTTTGTGAGTTGTGATTGATGTTGAGGGAAAAATGCTCTTTGTATAAAGGTTAGCATTAGCCCTCCTGAAAAAAAAGACTCCAGATTTAAAGTTGAAACCTGGTTGACAGGCTATCCAAGGATTTTCTTGTCCGGCTTTTCCTGCCAACCGCTCTAGTTTAGGTTTAAGAGGTCCAAATTACAGTTTTCTCAGTGGAAATGCTGTGACATGGTACACAGCTGTGACATGGTATACACGCAAAATTTTATGGTGATATGTAGTTTGAGAAAAATTCAACACATAGGCAATTATGACTAGTGACCTAATAAAGTTTGTCACAGACCCAGGTGATCATCCCTGTTATCCATAACGGTGTGCCAGACCAGTTTCTCCTTTTTATCACTGATACAGAAATTTTGTTGGTTATGTTCAGCTTTTGCTAAATAATCTGTAGAACTAACCCAATATTTTTAATTACCCAAAAAATCCATATTCTAATTGCAGTTTCTTACAGGTTCTTTACACTATGGATGGACTAGAAAATCTCCAGAATGCCAAAAAATATTTTGCGTCCACAATCAGTTTGACGGGAGGGAAGAATACTCGAGCTTTATATGGCATTTGCTTGGTAGGATCTGCATGACCTCATCTTATATTGTCAGAAACCCTGGATTTATAATGGACTTCTCAAATCCTATTCAGTGTAGTGCTGCCATCAGCCAATTGACGAAAGGGCGAAACAAGGAAGAGAAGGAGAGCTCAGAGCTACTGGCTCTTGCAGCAGAAGCTTTGTTGAAGGACTACAAGAAGAAGGCTCCTGGAAAGTTGGTGCTCGTAACTGACATGCTGAAAAACATGAAGCTCACTTGATGATTGGTATTTTGATAGATCATAACTTTTTTCACCAATTCCAATACAAGGATTGCGTGACCAATATTTTTGCACCAATATTTTTTATGATCGTTGTGGTCCTTTGTGTTATTTGCAGAAATTAATTTGATTTGTGGGTCATGAGGAGGCCATGCTTGAGTTTTTGTTTTTAAGATTTGAAATTCTACAATGGTCCAAAATCTGCTCTTCACATCTGTCATATTGATCAATGGTTGAGATTTGCATTAACTTTCTCTTTGCGGTTCTTTGGAATTTTTATGTTTCCGTGGTTTTGAAAGTCTCATTGAGATCTACTAAGGGTCTGAATGTTTTGTAGGATTTTAAAATTCTAAAAATTTTAATATTCTAGAAATTTAAAATCCTAGATTTGAAAATTTAGATAATGTGTTTGTTTTGTAAAATATACAAATTTAGAATTTTAAAATTCTAAATTTTTTTTGTTAAATTTATAAAATTTAAATTTATAAGTTTTGTATTTGTTTGATTAGAATTTTATGACATGGTTATCATAGAATTTGTATGGTGAGATTATCCTATTTTAGATTTATTTAATATTTTATTTTATATGATATTAATGAATAAAATTTTGTATTAAATAGTACTAAATTTTGATATATTAATAATGTATTGAACTTTTAATTGACAAATTAAAAAATGTTGAATTTAAATAATGATATGACAAATTATATATGTAAATATAAAAAAATGAGTTATTTTTATTAGCACATGTAACTATATAACAATTTAAAAACTATAATATTTTTATTGTGCATAAATTATATAATTCATAACAAATATGTAAAATAAATAAGTATTATGGTTTAAGTAATCAAATATAATGCAATGACATAAAAATTAATATAATAATTTTAGCATTTATCGTAAGTTTAAATCATTATAATTTTTGTCAGAAAGAAAAATATGATCTTTTTTAAGAAAAAATAAAATTGTATTAATTTTTTTTTGTCAAGCTTATCTGTGGAAATTTTATTTACTTTTTTTTCTATTGAAGCTATGAACTGTTCAAGAATAGCGCTTTATTTATGTAGTTGAGGCGATTTACCAAAATTTTCTTCAAAAAAAATATAGAAAATGCCACAAAACTAATAAATTTAAATATGTGTGAATTGCTTTTAAATGCACATATTTCAAGTCAACTTAAAACAATTTCATTTTATTAAACCTAGAACAAAAGATTCATGAAATAATATTGTTATGAAAATAAAATTGGCAATCAATTAATGGATGTAGCAAGAATTTTAACAAACAACTACAAAATATTTGTTCTAAAAATTCAAAGAAAAGAACTAACTTTGTGGAAATCAATCGAAAAAAGTTGATATAAAAAGTTGGATGATGATGAAAAAGATATTTAAGGTAATGTGATACTCAAATGTAGATTTTATAATTCAGTACGTAATATTACGCTATGGATTCTTAAATCTTGGGTTTTGAAGTCCAGTTAATTTTGGAGAACCGGTAAATTCTATGATTATTGAAATTTAAAAGTTTTAAAATTTTAAAATTTTGAATAACAAATCATGGATTTTATTAATATCGTAATTTGAAAGTTCCAAAATTTTTAAATCTCATGAAACAAACAGATCCTAATTCTCATTGAGATCCACTAATAAAAAATTTTCATTATTTAGAATTTATTTACTCATTAAAAAATTATAGTATATTTTAGAAAAATTTATTTGTATTAAGTGTGTGTTAGCTTTACATGAAAGTTAAGTCCTACAAATTGAAATCCTATAAAATTAGAAATTTCGATGTTTGTTTTATTAAAAATTTCAAGGATTTTGACTTTTGATCAAACTAATTGGAAATCAAAATTCAGGAAAAAAATTTAGAGTGAACTCAATTAATCTTCAGTTTTTTAATAATTAATAATATTTTAAAATATTCTATAAATTTTCAATATTAGCAATTAGGAAATTTTAAATATTAAAGTTCTTTTATAATTAATTTTAAATTTTAATAATTAAGATATCTTAGATATTTAATAATTAAAGCGTTCTAGATATTTAAAGTATTTTAAAACATAAAATTAATATTAATCTTCTAAATTTTTAAGTATTTAACCGTTAATTTCAAAATTATAAGATTTTTAAATATTGAAAATTTTAATTTTTAAGAACAATAATCTCCACCAAAACAAATATGCCCTCAGTGGCATTGAGCTTTTTCTCTTTTTTTATTCATTTTAAATATTTTTTCATGCAAGTTAGCCTGGGATAGAAGGTATAAGCGGAATGAGATCATATCCGTCAATTCTGCCTCCAGATCTGTTTGAACGCTACAATCACAGCATCATCGGAATGGCCACCTTCGCGTATCTCTAGGAATTCTTCTCCGATCTCGACTGTTGATCTAGAGGTGGGGCCCATCAAGGGGCGTGCGGACGGTGGGCCCACCTCCAGTTTCCAACCGGCTCGCTAATCGCGATTCGCGTCGCGGGCGGACCTGCACCGTCGGTTCATCTCCATTCCCTCCCTTTCGCTCGCTGAGGCTCCACAGTCGGAGCCCTAGAATTCCCCTCTGCCATCCTCTGAACCCTTCGATTCCCAGATTTTTTTCTTGTCAATAATTCGTCATTAGCTCTGAGCGCGCTCCTTTGACGATTCCGATGGTATAATTTGGAGGTATGTTTGTTCTTTAGTAATTACGAATGTGCTTTGTGGTTTGGATTTGCATTTTCTTGATGAAGGCTGCGGAATTTGGGAAGTTTGGTGGATGAAGCGTTTAATTTTTGGCGTTGCGTTGGATGCAAGCAATTTCGTGCTGGTTTTGGTTTTTTTGATGCGACAAAGATAAAGCTCGGATTTTTTTGGGGGGCCAAGTGCTAAGAGCTGAATTGTACAAATTTTGGAATTAGCCAATCAATTAGGCGAAGGCTGAGAATGTGAGACGGATCATATTCGGAGTAAAATGAAGTGATTTTTTATGTTTAACTCCCCGAAGAGTGGTCGATTTACTTGTGACTCCCCTTCCCTGTTTTCGCCAGCAGGTTCGTTCCTCGGTTGAACTTTACTGGTCAAAGGAGTATTCTTTGTTTATTTATCCTAATAATTTAAAATTCTGATAACATTTTTGCTATGGTAATATGAAAATTCATAGTTCAATAAGCTGAGGAACACGCTTATACTGTGATTGATCATATTCAAGTCTTTACATTTGGAAAAGGAATCAGAGTTTGCCTACACAATCAAACTCATTCGTTGATGAAAAGGTAAACGAGGGTCTATATAATATAAAAAAAGATAAAGTTTATGCATAAATAGACCATTCTCAATGTGGTTCGGTGTAGACAACCTGAAAACGAAAATGTTTTCGCTTATGAGCTCAATTTATGTTTGCTTCTATTGGCATGTCTTGGCTTGAATGTGAAATGTGAGCCATACACAAATAGCCAAACAGAGATTGCACTATCTTCTTATTGGCTTTTTGGTTATTTTAAGTCAGCAATTAGAAAGTGTGAGTGACGAGTGAGTTTTATAAGTGAAGTTGTTTAACTCATAAGCATTTCGTACTTCCCTTGGAACATAAAACCCTCGAGGCATGAGGTCTGTCTGTACTATCGCAGATATTCAGATTTGATGTTGCTTTTTAAGCCTCTTGTCTGCTTTAGCTGTGTCTGGCTTTGACATATAAATGTTTGTAGGGAAACCAAAATCCTACGATTTTGATATTAGTGACCAAGTTGTAGTTCTTTAAAGTATGTTGATGCTTTTGATAAATGTTAATGTTCCCATAGCTCGAGTGATTTGGTCTTGCTGATTTTATTTTATCAGGATAAAGTGAACTTCTCTTTCTGTTATGTTGCTGTATTTCCTTGAATATGATGGGATCTTGTGTAGGAGCAAAACATGGAGAAGGGACTTCCTGGAAGGCTTTGTGGCTTGGGAGATCATAGAGTAGAAGCTTGCAAGACCCAAATGGAGGTTGATCCTTCTACTGATGAAGATGACAAAACACTTGCTGTTTCTAACAGAAGGGACATGATTCTGTCAGGAGACAATGCAGTCTTAGAACCACGAGAGGGCATGGAGTTTGATTCTGAAGAAGTTGCGAGGACATTCTATAGCACATATGCTGGTCATGTGGGCTTCTGCATCCGTATTAGTAAGTACTCTCGTTCAAGGCGTGACAACTCTGTTATATCACGAAGATTTGTATGTTCAAAAGAAGGTTTTCGTGAACTTCGTGTTAAGAATGGTTTGTTTGGTGAGCAAAGACGTCAACGGGCAGTGACTAGGGTTGGTTGCAAGGCAATGATTATGGTGAAAAAAATGAGTGGTGGAAAGTGGATTGTAACCAGGTTTGTAAAGGAACATAACCATGGGCCAGTGCCTGCAACAGATATTGGGTTAACAGAATCTTGTGAGGATAATAATTCAAAAATAAAACCACTTGTTTCTAGAGAAGATCAACTGCAGGAGCCTTTTGAGGGCATGGAATTTGAATCTGAAGAGGCTGTAAAGACATTCTACAGTATCTATGCTATGCATATGGGTTTCCGTGCACGTATAAGCAAGTATTGCAGGTCAAGACGTGACAATTCTATTATATCTCGGCAGATTGTTTGTTCAAAAGAGGGTTTTCGTGAAGCTCACATAAGAAAGGAGATCGGGGACAAGGGGAGAACTAGATGCCCTAGGCTGATAACTAGGATAGGTTGCAAGGCAATGATTGCAGTAAGGAAGCTGAATCCTGGAAAATGGGTTGTGACAAAATTTGAGAAGGAACATAATCATGCATTGGGAATATCAAAGAATGTGCTCCCTCTTCAATCTAATCTTACTTCTCAAAGTCTTTTGGCTTTGCAAGTGCCAAGTCCAGTGCATAACTTGTTGATGATTGGTGATTGTACCAGAGTTCAAGGTGCATCTCAAGATACACTGACTATTCTTTACAACCATCTTTGTCATGAAGCCATTAAGTATGCACAGGAAGGGGCTGTATCAGAAGAAATTTACAATGTTGCCATGTCTGCTCTTAAAGAGGCTGTGGAGAAGGTTGCTTCAGCAAAAAGAAGTGCTGCTGCAGCTGCCCAATCTGGGCATCCTGGAAGCAGGACTAATGAAGAAGTTAGTATGGGTGAAAATGCAGCTTCAGTCATAAGAGCAGAAACTAAAGCTTCACGCAACAAGCAGTCTGAGTGCAAGCTCAAAACAGAATTGAAGGGGCAGGAGTTAGTTCTTTTGCAAGGACCTATTAAGTTTGTGTCAATACAGTCTGCTTCAGCCAATGCTCCCAGCTCAACCATGCAATCCATGGAATCATCTCTGATCCTAAGCTTGCCAGATGATCAAAAATCACAAAACAAACAAGATGCTAAGCATGCTTCTAGCTCAAGTCATGGCTTGGACATCATGAGTCCTGTTGAACCTGTATATTATGATTCCTCTAATAGAAGGAAGAATGAACTACGAACAGCAGCGAGTGGAGATGTGAAGAATACTGACACTAATCAGGAGTCTAAGGTTCTGCTTTTTCCTTGCTGAAAGGATCATAATTGCATTCACATTCAGAACACAATATTTACATTGCTTCAATAATTTTGTTGTATGCATCTTTTCAGTACGGTGTTAATTTCATTGTGGTTTTAGAAGTTTTTCCTTAGGTTCATTCGACTCCTGGCACCTCAACTGGTATCATATCATATGACCCCCAATAATACAGATAGGTTCCAACTAATTTAAAATGTAGTGGTCAATCAAAAGGAAACCCTCTCTTAAAGTACTCCCTAATTTGTAGTGACTAGAATCATTTTGTTCACATCATTTTCTTACCATATGGGTTTATGGTATTGGTACTTTCTATATTCTAAATTTTGTTCCTTGTAGGTGTCATCATAAGCCCTCTAACTGTGCCTATGCTTACTCCCAAACTTGCAGAAACTAGATATTCTTGGGTTAGGGCCAACCCATTCAACAGCTTCTGGGCTTTCTGAAGCACAGTTGGTTGCCATTCCAGCTGTTCCAGCTACCCTTTGTATGCCTTCGATGGAAAGTGAAGCTGCTACTTTTTCAGGTTGTGATGATTGTTCTTTCTGTCCTATTTCTTTTAGGGTAAGGAGAAGATTCATGCTAGATGGTATTCTGTTCCTCATTATTTCAACTCTATCTGATTTGTGACATTCAATTTATATTGGGTTTCGAAACAGTTGATCCCAAAATTTAAATATGTTTTTCTTCTTGTCTACTAAGAATTTTGGATTATCGAGTCCACTGCAAACATCAATTGTGAATGACATGTGACCAATCTTGACCTCCTCGTATCGTAGCTTTACTCCTGTCTGTTGTTTACATTATTTATAGATTACTGAATTTAAAAAGCAACTAACTCTCATCCTTAATCATGAATGTGGTGATTGTTCACCTTAATAATGGGTATAATTTGCTCACCATAGAAAACAATTGTAGATTAACGGGCAGGGCTTGAATGTTATTATATTTTATGAGCTTGAAAGCAATTCTCTTGTCAATCTTAATGCTTGCTCGAGATGCTTATGTAACATTTTTTCTCTTCTCAAATGAAACAGATCCTGTACCGGGCACTCCGAGCAATCCTAGCAATCCTTGCACACTTGTGGATTCTGCCCAATCGGCAGCAGCTATTCTGTGCGAAGTGCCTTCTCCAGTTACGACTTCAATTAGCCCGCCAGATCACATGAAATTGTATACGGGTCCCAACCCTCAAGTACATGCCACAGCCTTAGCCGTAGGTGCCCGTATCCTACCCCGTAAGGCTGCTGCCTCACTCATCAAGGCTGTTGAGTCCCGGATCAAATCAGCAGGTGCTACTGTTGCAATATTGCCCTGCACTGATAATTCCTAGCCATTTACTTCCTGAAGACCTCTGCGGGGCAATAACTCTATCATCAAATAGAGTTACAGGAAAGCTTGAAGTCCCTTGTGTGCCTGATGATGGTGAGAAACAAAATTATTTGCCAGAGACCATTGAAGCCGGTGAAGCTCTAGGCGTGTTTCATGTCAAGTTAACCACAAGGATGATGGAAGTGGAACAAAAAAAACTGACCATTGATGAGCACACAATGAGCAGGGGTAATATCTGTTGTTAGTTGATGACTGGTTGGAAGGGCTTGTGTCGAATAAAGAATGGACTTTTCCATTTCTGATCAGATTGCTGTGGATAGTAAAAGAGAGAAAAAAGAATGTTGTAACGAAGAAACTTAGAATTCCTATGGGGTTTGTTTGTAACTTGTTGTGTCTAGTCTCATGAGTCACTCTGCTTTGTACTGTATGGCTACAGTGAGAGAGATTAGTACAGTGTGGTTGTAAAGTACTAAATATAGGTTTGATTTTGGTAATAAGAGTTCTCATATAAGTTGATGATGAAAGGAAAAGTTTCAATGCTCTGCTTCTTCTCTAGTGTTGTGTCATATGTGGACATTTGTACTCTTTAATTTATCAAATTATTTGGCAGAATTATTTATTCTAATTTATGTTCAATTCATAAACCTATTCCTGTATTCAAATATCAGATCTGGTTTATTTTTTTGCTACAGAAAAGAATGCCATAATCATATGATTTTAGCAATAAAGAAGGATTTATGTGTAAAAATTCCTTTTTATTTGATTTGATTTGATTTTTTCTGTTTCTTCCTAGAATCCTAGGCTATGATTTATTTGAGACATGGATTAAAGTGATAGTCTACAATATTAAAATTGATCATTTGCATGCATAACTTTGTAGAAGTTGGATTTGCGCCCTACATCCCAAAAATTTAGATATCTATTTTTCTATAGTTTTTATAGGGATTTTTGCTTATATATATATATATATATATATATAATGCTCATGTACTTTTCAAAAATTGTAATTATGTTGATATCTTGAAAAAAAGATTCTTTGCATTAATATCTCTATTGTAACGAACCATTATCTGACTTATAGTTATAAAAGTTTAACCGTAGTTAGTGATCAACCATAGTAGTGAAAAGTTCAATATACTCTCAAGGATGCATGTGTTCAAAAAGGGTGTTCATGCCATCAAAAACCGATCCATCGCCAAGTCGAACTTGGATTAGAAACTTGTGGTCTATATTTCTAGCGTCGATAGTGGTAATTGAGGGCGCGATGTTAATCGCCATCGACTCACTAGGGCAGTTATTTCCAGAGGAAGTAGCAATAATAACGCCTTTCTCAATCGCTCTAAGAAAGTGTTTAGTTCGATTCCTGAAATCCAGAATGGAGAGAATTGAAGAAATTAAAAATCAATTCATGTAATTACAGTGTTTGGTTCAATTTCAAAATCAGGAATCGAAAGAATTAGATGATTTTCTGCTCTCCTATATTCTGGATTTGAATTCCTTACTTTTTTTTGCGGAAAACACCGATTCCGGGAGAAAAGCCATGGGTCCCACATCTAAATTTCTGTCTAAATTTTCCACAAGGAATTGCATCCTTTTCCTTAGAAAGCTTTTTTTCCTCCCTCATCTTCCCCGTGCTTGATCTGCGCCTTCCGTACTCGATCTACTCCTATCAGTCGAAGCTCATCTCTGGCTCCATGTAGTATCGGTCCAAGCTCGTCTCTAACTTTGTGCACTGTCGGTCCAAACTTATCTGCTACTCCGTGTGAGCTTCATCTCTATCTGACCTACGCCATCGTAGCCCTGTGCGAGCTTCGTCTTTGTCTAACCTGCTTCACCGCAACTCCATGTGAGCTTCGCCGCTATCTGACCTGTGCCACCATATCTTCTTCTTCTCTGCCCCATCAAGTAGATTTGAGACATATATTCATAGATCGGGCAGCTAGTGATCAAATCCAGTGAGATTCACTTCTTGGTGAGGTATTTTTTGGTTTGTTTGTCTGGTTTCTATTTTGTTGAACACCTCTTTATGAGTATCTACTTCTCATCTTCTCCTTTGAGCGTTTGTCTTTCTTCCAACTACTTGAATCAAAACACTGCTGCAAGCCACAAGTATTAAAATTATTGATTCCATTCATGTTGTGGAACCAAAAAAGTAGTTCAAAAATCTCATGTTGCAACCTTTGGTTCTTTGCTGTGAGAAAACAGAGATAAAGGAAACATATACTCTCTTGATTTGATGCCACAATATGTCAATTTGTATGGATTGTGGCTTTTATGTCTCAAAACATCCACCCATGGTTAGCATATTGTCAGAATTATCTTGCTTAATGAAGCAAATTAGTGGATAGTTGCAGTGCCTTTGGGTTGTCCCAGAACATGCTTGTGTGTGTGTTTGTGAATAAATTTTTATTTCTTTTTGGTAGAAATCACATGTATTATTGGTTATCACCTCAATGCCCTCTATGATCATTGAGATTGGATATCTGGCCACTGAGCTATTTATTTTAGAAATGATGATGATGCCAAAGAATTGTCCTGTTATATATCTTAATATTGTTGAGGGATTTTAGAGTCTTTTTTTTTTTTTAGCATTATTATTTTGTTGATAAAAGTTGAAAGGAAAAAAATGATTTTGGTTATTTATATAGCTTTTGTACCAAAATGAAACTTTCCTAATTTGATTTATACCTAAATTCTTTAGTTGTGCTGCAAAAAGCATATAATCATTACAAATAGTGAGTAATTATTTATTTTTTTTATTGACAAATGACGATTAGAGATTATAAAGTCCACTGATATGAAGTTTTACCCTTTTTACTTGACACATTTTGTGTTGTTGATTAGTTAACGAACAAATGCTTATACCTTTATCTTCTCATGAGTATCTATCTTACAAGTCATGTTACCAATAAGCTAATATTTCCTTTCTTTAGGATTAGATGGAGAAGATGGCTTGATCATTGATTAGGAAAAGCCAAGTTATTGTTGTTGATTTTTATTACCCATTAAAAATTTTACTGCTAATACCATTCAAGACACCATTTTCTTTTTTTTGCATTGTTTGAGCATAATCATGTTTTATGGTGCAAAAGATTTTTGTCTTAGATCTAGCTTAAATCTTAACCAGAGATCTTCAAGATATATGTAATCTAGAATTTGATAGTATCAATGAAGTATTATTATTATTTTTTTGCATGAAGACATATTCTTGCTTGTTCAGGGACTACAAATTAAATCATACTAAGATTTTCATGTAGAGCCAAAATTGACTTTAACATGCCAACAAAAAAAAAAATCCTACCTGTAGAGAGGTTTATTATTATTTACCATTTGATTGCTTTTTCCTCTATTATAATCATTTTATAAACTATAAATCTATGAATTACATGTAATATTTAAATAAAGAAAAGAATATAGTTTTGTATTTGACTTAACCTCACTAGTTGAAAAACATAATTTTTATTTTGACAAATATGTGAATATTAGATGAACAATAAGGATTTAGATTTATTGAAAATACAAGTTGTTGGATATTGTTACTTGATGGCCACATGTTTGATAGTACGAATGCTGATTTGAAGAAAAAGAATCCAATTGCACATTGAACAATAGCTAACAGGGAGTCCCTTACGGATGACAATTTTTAGACTATTTTATATGGTGGTAGAAGTAACTATGTAGACTATTTGAGGATGGATGTACTTGTATTCATGTATTTGATCAGTATGATATGAGATCGAAATTTTTTATATCATACAAGACATGTTGCCGTTGAGTAGTAACTTGTGATATTTTTACATTATATTGATTTTCATTTAAGGAATATAAATATGAAAATAGTCTTTTTATGGTCTGATGAGACAATTAGTCGATATTTTAATGCATGCCTTCAAGGTATATATAAAAATCAAAGATTAATTCATGTCTCAAGTAGTTACTTTGACACATCCTATCATAAAAAATAATAGTAACTACTATATGTGGTTTAAGGTATGTTATTCTAACTCATTGAAATTGTTTGATTAAACTTATATTTTTAATATTTGATTGTATTTTATGTAGGATTATATTGGACTAGTTGATGGAACACATGTGCATACTAAAGTACTGATCGATATAATTGCACATTTTCATGAATGTAAGGGTGTCATGTAAAATATCTTAATTGCAGTTGACGTCAGCCTTAAATTTTTATATATTTTGGCAAAGTGGAAGGATCTGCAAATGATGTTACAATTTTGAGAGATGCTATTTTACGACCTCCTTCCAGTCGTCTAAAGCAGATAGAAGGTATTAATTTTGGATTAATAACTATGTCGAATATTAATGTACATTGTGGTGATCATATTGATTTTTTTGTAGAAAAATATTACCTTATTGATACCGATTACTCAATAATGGCTGAATTTATTGCACCATATAGGAGTGTTAGATACCTTCTAAAAGAACAACTGGGTCATCCACCATACGATACAAAGGAGTTATTCAATTAGACATGCATATCTAAGGTCTAAAATAGAATAAGTTTTTGGGATTTTGAAGAATTATTTTCATATATAAGAAGAGACTCTTTTTCATTCAAAATCCAAGTTAATATAGTTCTAATATGTTACATACTCCATAACTATTTCATGACTATCAATCTGAATGACGAAATACTGAATAGGGATGTAGATGTGAATGATGAGAACGAGGGTGAACCATCAAAAGAAGTAGAGAACGAGCCATTTTACATTAGTCAAATAATTAAGAAGTAATGTGAGGAGAATCTCTAGTGGATTCATTTGAGGGATAACATAGAAATAGAAATGTGGGAGACTTATAATCATCATTAGAATTTAGTTGAGTTCGTGAATGTGTTTTTGTATTTATCATTTTATGCTAATATTAAATTATTTTACTTCTTGAAATATTTGTGTGAATTATGTTGTGGATGTATTATTATTATACTTGTTTGTTTGTTATTATGCTTGTTGTTTATTATTAATTACGTATATGTTGTTTATATTTATTTGCTAAACTCTATGTTATTATTTGAAAAGTATAAACTCAGATGGCTTGGAATGACTGGACTCCAACTTATTTGCTGACATAATGAGTTCTACCTTGAAAGTAGTAGTTGTCGAATAAGGAACAACCAAAATTATTTAACAAACTAGGAATTATAAATCACATAAAGTGTGATCTAAAAGTATCTCCGAGTTTCTTATTAATTTTTTTAGTTGGACAAGTGTATGTAGGTTTACAGCAAGACAAATCTTTCAAGAGACTGGCATTCGTGACAGTTGCAAATATTGTAAATGCACAATTCAATATTGAGTTCAGCGCTGACAATGTTGAAAACCATTATAAGAAGAAATTGAAAAAACAAGTTTTAATTACCGAAAAAGTACAAGACTTCAGCGGGGTAGGGTGGATTGAGTATGAGAAGATGATAATGACATCTGGACAAGTCTATGTTAATGTCGTAGCTGTAAGAAAGAAATAAATTTTTTCTATTTTTTATTATTTTAAAAATATTTTATCAGTTCATATTACATCTAATATATTTGAAATATAATCTTGCAGTAAATTCCAAAAGCTAAACATATTATGAACACATATATACCCCCCTATGAGAAGTTGCTATTAATTTATGGATCAGACTATGCTATTAGCAATATAGCTAGATCCGTATTTGATAATTTTGAACAAAATTTTAACAGATAGGAGACCCAACAATAACATTCTGTAAGCGAGGATGCCTCGAATGTGACTAGTAGAAAGAAACCTTCTACTAAGCATAATGATAGGAGTTAGTTAAAAGGCAAACAATAAGCTTCTTTTCAAGGGATACATCAAGGTCATGTAAGCAAAAAGGAAAAAATATTGATCAAATAATAATGAAAGAGTTGATGATCGATATGCGTGATGTTGCACGTGCCATTCGAACAATTGGAAAAGTATTCTTAAAAGAAAGGTATGTATCCAACTTTAATGAGATTCAAAGAGAAACGATTTAGCGTTATTTTTCTAAAACTTGTTTGTCGGCATTTACATGAGGATAAAGTTGATGACATGATATTTGTCGATAACATGGATGATGATGTCAGAATTGAGTGACTTTAAGAGTTTCTATACAATATGAATATCTAATAACATCTTTTGTATTAACCTAGTAGATTGTCTTTTGTATTAACCTACTAAACCATCTTTTGTATTAACTACTAAGCGGTATTTTATATTAACCTACTAAGATATTTTTTGTATTAACGTATTAAGCTATCTTTATAGTAGTTGCAGATCATTTTAATATTTGCCATGATATTTGTGTATTGTGAAGCTAAATTCTTACAATATCATGTTTTTGTTTATGTCTAATTCAATAATTTTGAAAATAAAATAATTTTATTTTTCTAATTACTTACAAATAAATTATTTTTTAAAAATAAGTATATATGTTTTATGTTTATTAAAAATTATTTGACAAGAGAACTATAAAATTATATTAAACAAATATCTAATTATTTTAAATTTATTAAAAACTATTTGATAAGATAACCACAAAATTATATTAAATAAATCCGTAATTGATTACAATTTACTTACATAATTTGATTTTAAATTTTTATTATTCTTAATCAATTTTATATATTTAATATTAACATTATTATACTTTCCTAATTATTTACAAATAAAATATTTTTAAAAAGAATGCATTTTTATTTATTAATAATTATTTGACAAGAGAATAATGATATTATATTAAATAATAATAATTAGTTAACATATATTTATATAACTCTTTGTTTATGCAACTCATTAAAAAAATTTATTAATTATAAATATTAAATTACCAATTTTTATATTAAATTTATTATATTTTCGTAATAATTTACATATAAATTATTTTTCTTGCATAATATGCTAATTCTTAATTCCTATTCTAACTGAGCACAAGAATTTGATAATTCCATTTATTAATCCAAAATTGAAATATTTTACTTCGATCCAAATTCAAAATCTTGATCAGACATAAATTAATTCAAAAGACATTGAAACAAAGAATTCTTGTATGAGGATTAGTGCAATTACAATTTTTAAAAAATATATGAATAATATCAGAATTTTTTGAGGATATATATTAAAAAAAAATTTTAATAATGGTATTAAATAGATCTCACATCAAATAAAGTAGCTACTTACTACTTACAATTTCGTTGTCCGTAATTTAATATAATTTTAATTAATTTTAACTCATTTTTATTCGGAAAATAAATATGAGTCTACAACAAATAGAATAAATCGAAGTTCAAACTCACGATGTCTCAGATAAAAGACAGGTATAATCAGCAAGCCAATAATTGGTATGTAACTATAAGAAAGTGCTGATTAATTGTTTTGTACTTGAATTTTATTTTAAAAAAATAAATTATGCTATTGTAATTTCTAATTTAGAGGGGTCTGAGAGCAAATATTTCTTTATATGAATGCAATTACGTATATTCCTAGGGGTTTTTATGCAAAGTGGAAACCTCACCTACAAAGCCTACTTACTGATCAGATCTCGACTTTGGAACCACCTTTCGATCTCTAAACCCTCGTCTGGCAGAAGGCGGAAACCAATGGATTTCTCCGAGCAAGACGTAGACGTCTTCGGGGAGGAATCCGGCCGGGAGGACGACGAAGATGAGGAGCCGCAGCGGCGACGAAGCGGAGAGGAAGAGGAAGAGGAGGAGGGCAGCCGCGAGTCGTCCGGCTCGTCTTCGTCGTCCTCCTCGGCGGCGTCATCTTCCTCGAGCAGCGGCGGAGGAAGCGGGAGTGGGAGGAGCGGGGGCAGCAGCAGCGGGAGCAGCAGCGGCGGCGAGGAGGAGGACGAGGATGGGGACAGCGCCGCGGCTCCTGCGGCGGCGAGAAGAGGTGGAGGTGGGGATTTTGAGGAGAAGGAGGAAAGGGATCTCTTTGGGTCTGATAACGAGGAGTATGCGAGGACGGCCGCTCGCAGCCCGTTCCCTGTTCCAGGTTTGATTACTAATACGAATGTGGCTTCTTGTGCCTTTTAGCTGTTTTGTTTGATTGATGAACGTGAAGTTGATTTAGTTGCTTTATAGTTATAATTCAGTTGGAAAGCGCACAAATGGATTGAATTTCTCGAATTTGGCATCGTTATGTAGCCATTTGATTTTTGTAATTGGTACTTTTGAGTTTTCTTGCTAGAGAGTGAGTTCGTTTGCTTGCGATAAGACAATTACCTGGGATTTTCCTGTTCTTTGAGGTTGATACAAAGATTATTTTTTGCTTAGAGAAAACAGGTTATTCTTTGAAGGTTCTTTTTGTGTATAAATTGGCCCATTCTTATGTTTGCATTTTTCTCATGCTTAGTTCATCAACTTGTGACCTGAATGTTTTTTTTTTAAACTAATGCTCCTAGGTTTTTCTTTTCTATTTTTCATTTGTGTTTCAACCACTTTTTGTATTGTGTGCCTGAATAGGCCTTTATGCCTTTCCAACGGAATGAAGCAATTGTTGCTGTTTCCCTCAGATAATAAGTTGGAATATGTCAGTATCTGTGCAAGAGGTATTTTATTGGAGTTTCAGATTTTTATTTCTTGTATGAGGTTAATAGGTAAATAGTATGAGTGAGTTATTATGCCAAATATTTGTTTCTTTCATGTAGAATTCATTAATCTTTCTGAATGACCTTTGTTTGTATTTCACTTTCATCATATTCATTGCCTCAGTAGAACAAAGAAGTTTTGCAAGCATATCTTTTATCATGATTGAAGTAATAAGTGGATGCTTACATCTCAATTTTGCATCAAAATTTGGTGTCATTCTCCTGATATTGAATCTTATGTGACAGTACTACCTCCTATTCGGAATACTCACAACAATACCAGAGGTGGTTTTGGACGTGGGAGATGGCAGTCTGGAAATCATGATAGAGGATCCAACCCACCACTTCTTCCACGCCCAGGACCTTATCCGCAGAGACAAAATTATGGATTTGGTTCTAAGTTTTCAAATGGACGACACGATGAACGGTTTGTCTCTGAATTGAAACTTAACAAAAGTGAAGAGACTTTGTCCAGGAAAGCCATTGCATTTCAGGAGGTGATTTAAGTGCTCTCCATTTTACCTTCTATTGTGTTAACAGGTTTATGATATTCTGTTGCTAATCTATGCTGAGATTGATTTTATTTTTTCCAAAAGCCTTGCGAGATTGCATATTATAGCCGGGTTGAAGGTGGAGATGTATATTTTGATGATCGCAGCTTGGTGAGAACTTCTGCCTAACATTAAATTATCTTTGCTGATACTTTGAGCTAACTGTCCTCCTCATACCAGATAACTTAAATGCAACACCACTGATAACTTTCCATACAAAAATTGTCTAATTTATATTATATTCAAGTTGATGCTTTGTAGATCCATGAAATCTGTATGTGTTCCCAAAATTGTTGCAATTTCTTCATTTTTTTAATCCCCTTCCTAAACATCTTTCTTCACATAGAGATGGTGCATGCAATTTTCATTCAATTGTTATGCATGCATCTTAATTTCATATTTTCTGCCGTTTCTTTAAGTGTGCTGTTACCTTTTCTTCTCAGAGACTTTTCAAACGCCTTGTTTCTGAGGATGTTGGAGCAGATCTAAACAAAGGGTTTGAATCATTCATTGAAAAACAAGGTATAAGAGGTTTTTTCCTAATTATAGCATATGTTTAAACAACTAATGTGGAAAGGGTTGCAATATTGAAATTTTGTTTTGACACATTCTGATAATGTGTTTCTGTTCAAAATTTGTGAAATACTTTGATAGAAGTAGTACATATGATCTTATAAAACATTGACAGTGCATGTAGTTATTGCACTTCAGAGAAAAAATGCATTGAGTGACAGCAGAAAAATGATGTACTGATTACAAGTTTACTTATAAATTATGGCATGAGTTCTTGGTTTTCAGTGTTCATTAGGTCCTATTTATACAGATAACATTGTTTTCTTTTGTCTTAATCATACTCAGACAGTCAGGGATGTGGTGATCTTCTTGCTTGCATTAGGAACACAAAGATTCCCCTTCAAAATATTCATTTTGTGGTAAAATGGTTGACAAACTTTTGCCCTCTATAATTTGCAGAAGATGCAAACTTTTATTGACAAATGCTTTAAAGTTTGAATTGAACTGTAACATATTGTTTACTGACCTTTTCTTCTTGTGCATTACAGACATTCAGAAACAACCTTAATAAGGTTTGTGAAACTTGTTTGCTTTTGGTGCCTATTATTTAGGGTCTTTGTTTTTGGACATGATAGATTAATTGCATTTGTGGGTCTTATCTTGATTCTTAGGCAAGCAATCTTTGAATGTTTACTCCATTGTTTTAGGATTTGTTTCTTCTGTTTTGAGATCGCCACAAATGCACATCTCAATTTACTACCATAGTAAAATTTAGGAATTTCAGATTTTGGTCAAGAGTTAAAAGACCATTCTCCTCTGGTTATTGCGTAAAATATAAAAACTCATTCTTTTTTTAGCTTTTACCTCAATTTTTTTATCCTTAATCATTTTTTATTTGAATACTTATTTTGAAATTAAAGTACTTCTGGCATTGTGACTCCAGATAATGGCGACTGCATACATAAGATATGAGCCATGGAAAATGGGTGTACACAAAAGAAATGGTGTTGTGTATCTTGATGTGCACGAACTTCCTGAGAGGCCAAAAAGTGAATTAGACCGCCGAAGGTACTCATCTTATATTTTGCATGTACATTTTGGTTTCTTGTTCTTCTGCACGATTGGATCTTCATATCCCATGGAAGGCAGATGAGCTGTTCATTTGCAATCTGTACATAGATAATACTCCTTTTAGTGAGCTTCCTGTATCTTAGCATGCTTTGACATGAAGCCCTTGTTACTATATTGTAAAGAGAGCATCACTATAATTGCCCCCCTTCAGTTTCATCAAGTTTCTTGCACTGTCCATCTAGCAACTTCTCATTGCCCTTTGGCTTTGCAGGATTAATGCCAGCCATATGCCTTCTTTTGATTGCCATTTTTTCTCTTTTCTTCCCTTGAATTCATGGGTGTGATTATCCATGTATGTTGTGTGGGTTCTATATTGCATGGATGTTTCTTCTCTTCCACATGACCATATCCATGTTGACAAAACTCCTCAATGTCTATCAACTTAACAGTATGCCTAAGTGGTCGGGAACTTGGTAAGGTGCTTGAGTCTGATAATTTATCAAACCTTACTATCACAGATGCTATTGGGGCTATTCCTTCGAGAATCTTGCGACGGAGAATTCTAGAGAACTAGATGAAGATGGCAGAGGCATAGATGCAAATGTGGAATTTTGTTCTGTGATTAAAACCAAATTAGGCGCACATCGTATCATTATGGGTGCTGAGATGGATTCTTGTGATGCTACGGATGATGGAAGGAAGTTCTATGTTGAGTTGAAGACAAGTCGGGAGGTGAGAATTTTCTTCTCATTCACAAATTGTCTCCCTGATTGTAATTTATGAGTGGCGGCAGTGAGTCACTTTTTGTTTTATTGTTTACTCCCTGAAATTGCAGTTGGATTACCGTACAGAAGAGAGGTATGAGAGGGAGAAGCTACTAAAGTTCTGGGTAAGGTTTTTACATATATTTAGCTGTTTATAGGTATGGTTTAACTCCTTTCCTGATCTCACTCTAAACTAATTTGTCTTTACAACATTAGCTTCAACTGTAAGGTGTTTGACTTGCCTTGGGATTAGCCAAATGTAGCTTCTTTAACCCAAAGAAGAACTAATTAGGTAACTTGGTCTGTGTTGACTATTGCTGTGGCCTATTATCTTTTTTATGATTCTTCTACTTGCTGCATAATGCTTGCTATGTAGTTTCATACATTGTGATTTTGAATTTTCTTTGCTGCTTCTTTTGTAATGTTGTTATTGAGTTACAATGCCTAGACATTCTGTCATATTTAACTTGCTGAAAACATGCTTCTCTAGTCCTGCAATTTTACCTCAGAATTCTTGTATTTTTTCTGTGAATGGCTGTTTTCCATTAAGTATATATATGTTTTTCCTAATGTTGCAGATCCAATCTTTCCTGGCTGGTGTGCCCTATATTGTTGTTGGATTCAGGTTGGTACCTTCTTGTCATCTTCTTACTAGTTTATTTTTTTTAAATTGAATTTCTCCTTCAAATTTAGGTACCATTTGACCTTTTTGTTCTTTTGAATGTGAGAGAAACCAAAGATCACACTGGCGAAGAAAATGAAAAGAAAGAAAGGAGAATGATAGATCCTATTTTTCAAAGAAATTTATGTACCTTAGTGTGAGTTTAGAATTTTTTAAATGGCAGAAAATGACTTTGTTTGTCCAACTCTACTCATTTAAGCTGCTTCTGCCAGTTGGGCTTTTGTTAACCCAGAAGGTCAATTGTCTAGCAAGGAGATCTACTTAATGAGTGTAGGAAGACATACTAAGACCCTCCATACAAATTTTTATGGCTCATTGGATGGGTGCTCACTAAAAAAGGGAAGTGCCTAGAAGTTTATCTGGAGCAAACATCACCATCACAATAATAACCATTATTTCACTATGAGATATAATTTGCCCAGTGTCATCTGCTGGAAGTTTCATGGCAATCAATTGTAGAGAGGCATGAAACAGAGCAATTTTTGACAATGTGTTTCAGCAATGCGGAAAGGCGGAGAGGACTTAGATTGGTTCTCAGTCATATAGCTATTTTGATTGTGTAACTTTTACTAGCTGCATAATCAGGTCAGAGAGGCCCATGGAGATCAGTCCCAAATTCTGAAGAGCATTAGCTTTGCCAAGTCCAATTTTAACAACCTGGTATTTCCTTGTGCACAAACCAAGTATAGTCTTTGAGCAGGCCAACATTTATGCATTAGTTGCAGGCGCAATTTTTTGGCAGTAATGATCTCAACAGGCTGGTGAATTTAACTTGGGTGCCTCTGATATTGTTGATATTCCACTATCATGTGTTTCATCTGGTGTACTACATGCAAGTAGAATTTTGCTTCTATTGCAGGATTGCACATGCATTTTGTGCTTACCAGCTAAAATTTGTGCCCAATGCAGGGATGACAAAGGCATACTTGTCCGAACTGAGCGGCTAAAAACTAAAGAAATAACGCAAAGAGTGAAGATGAAAGGCTATTGGCAGGTGAATGATATAATCTTTATATTTATCAAGTCCATGGAGTGCTGTTTACTTTTCTGTATCATCTGCATAACACAAGGCGCATAATGATAAAGTCCATTGTGTTTTCATTTAGTTGATTTTCGTATTCCACGCTGCATCATTTGTATTCTTGGTTGAGACATGCTAAATCCAGCCATAAAAACTAATGGGATGTACCTATTATGCAGGGAGGTGTATGTCTCGCATTTGCTGATGAGGTCTTATGCTGGCTCTATGGGACCGTCAAAGAAAGTAATTTCGTTAATTTGTTTCCTATTATTCTCCTTGATATTTCTGTTATTTGTATTTCTACTTTTCCTAAGTCATATTTCTGGCAGATGAAGACTACATTCTGCAGTTTGTTCACCCCTTCAACCGATTAGAGCTTCTCCGAGCTCAGTCATGCCCGGATTCAATCACACAACATGTTGGGCAACTCCAAGCAAAATAAAGCAGTTTCCTCTACCTGATATTGCAAGTTATGGAAAAACATTACCATTGCATTGCAACTATACTTCACCATGTCTGAGAGTAAAACCAAAATAAAGAGATCGCAGTGATTAAAGCAATTGAGAGAACCATACAGCCACAACCAATCTAACTAGGGAATGTAAAATGGGATAGTTATGGATATTTGAAGTTTTGTAATCATGAGAGAACCCTTCATCTACAGTTATATGCTACAAAATTAGCATTTTTCTTGACATTATATTATTAATGATGTTTGGAAAGAAAGATGAGTTGACCCCCTGGAATCTGGTCTTTGTTCTGTGTGGGGTTTGATCTGTGGTGGTGTTAATCATGGATGGATTTGAACACAGTTGTTGGTATCATGGAAACCATCATTAGATGGTATCTTTTGCTGTGAAGGCAAAGGCTTAGGGCTCATGAGTGCGTCCACTGATCTTTTTGCCAAAAGAAGATGTCCTTGAAAATTATAGAAAAAACAAAAAACATATTTTTCAGGACAATTTTGCATAATTAAACCTCTTGCTAGAAGAGGGGACATGTTTGAAAATATGATTAGCTGATGAATAGTCACAAAAATGTAATCTTTAAGATTGTGAAAAATTCAATGTTCACCATTCATCATTTATAGAACAGAACCACGAAGGCTATAAATAGGAAGCAGACGGGGGGACAGAATGATGCGAAATTTCCTGTGGCTTTGCCTCTTTTGTTTCTTGATTTTTGACAGCTCCCATCGTTCATCACCAAGCCTTCCTTCCAAAGTTTCCTCTTCTGCTCTCCTCCCAAACTCTAGTGAGAGAAAGACACCTGGATAGAGAACGAAGATAGAGGAAAAGATGAAGATGAGCGCTGTCTATTAGGAGGAGGAGGAGGAGGAGGAGGAGGGGAGAGAGAAAAAGAAGAGAGAGAAGAGGTGTACTCTCTAGTATAAGCAGAAGAAGAAGAAGATGATGGTGAGCAGCTCCAAGTTCATAAAGTGTGTGACAGTAGGGGATGGAGCAGTGGGGAAGACTTGCCTTTTGATCTCCTACACCAGTAACACCTTCCCTAATGTCTCTGTCTTCCTTTTTTCCTTTTTTTTTTTCAAAAAAAATTTGATTTTGCTTCTTTCATTTTTTTTTTTTGAAGATTTAATTGTTGATTTTGCTGCAGGATTATGTACCCACAGTGTTTGACAACTTCAGTGCTAATGTTGTGGTTGATGGGCAGACTGTGAACCTTGGCCTCTGGGACACTGCTGGTACTGTTCTCTGTCAATTCATTTCACTTCCTTTTTCTTGAATCTTCCGTTCACTTCATTTATTCTTTACCTTTTTTTGGATTAATGCTGGTAATTCTTAATTAATACGTTCCATTCTCATTGTTGCAAAGCAGTTAACTCCAGAATTCTTTTAGTATTGAATGAATTTTTGACAGACGAAACTACAAATTATTTCTAAACTAATCCCAATTTTTTTCCTTGTATTTGTACAAAAATGTTGAGATTGAGGCTTTAAGTATACAAGCATTTGAGATTAGATTTTGTTCGTCTATATATTTTTGCAGGGCAAGAGGATTACAACAGGCTTCGCCCTCTCAGCTACAGAGGTGCTGATGTTTTCATCCTTGCATTTTCTCTCATCAGTAAGCCAAGTTTTGAGAACGTCTCCAAGAAAGTAAGCTTTGTTCTTCAAAATTAATTTTGCAATTTTTTAAAGGGATTTTAGCAAATAAAAACTATGATTTTATGTAGTTGCAGGAAACCCCTCCCTATTTTCAATATTATCAAAAAACACCTTTTTTCTTTTGTTCTTTTTTGCTAACATCTGTTGTTGATGAGAACTTAAACTCGACTCTTGGCAGAATAATAGTGCAATTAAAATTAAGAAAAATATTTTTTTGAGCAATTGAAATTTATTATTGAAGTCTTGTTTTAAATAAAATTCGAATTAATGATCTCTCGTGTAAAAAAGATTGATATAACCACTAAAACAATACTTGAGGCGTAGAAAATTAAGAAAACGTCCTACGTTTGCGAGGGTCAAAAGTTAGTAAATACATTTTCAAAGATTCGACAAAAATATAAGGGGTTTTTTGACAAAAATACATTTTCAAATGCAACAAAACGTAGAATTTTTTTTATTAATTCTTTTTGTAAACTAATTATTGATCTTTTGTGATCATTCTATTGGCTATGAGAAGTGGATTCCAGAGCTAAGACATTATGCACCTTCAGTCCCAATTGTGCTTGTGGGTACAAAATTGGGTGAGTTTTCCCTTTTAATCCTTGGGATTTTTTACATGTATAGCCCTCAAAAGGTTGAAAATACAAGCAGGAATAATTTTGGTGGATTCTAAGGAGAAATTTTCCACATTTTTGGGGGGTATGCGTGCAAAATCCATTATTTGTATTGTACATATTATACTAACGGACATTTCTCAATTCGATTTTTGAACTGAAAGTCAATTTTTTATTGTTGATGAAAATTGAAACCTCTTCTGCTTTTCAACAGATTTAAGAGAAAACAAGCACTTCTTTGTGGATCATACAGGAGCATGTACAATTTCAACAGAGCAGGTGTTGATCTTTCTTCATTTCCTTTCATATTTCAGCCACTCAAGACATTTCCAAAATTATGATTTATGCAAAAATCACCTTCATTTTTTAAATCAAATATCCTTCAATTGTACTTTTAGCTCTATGTAAAATGTGCCAATGGCCTTTTGCTTGCAAGCCCCTGAAAGTAGAACTAAATGATTTGCATATCCGCCCTAGCCTTCCTTGGATAAGGGCATGCACTCAATTAATATTTTCTATAGGGGTGTACATGCAATTGTGAGTATATACAAGGTTATATACATAATTACGTATATTTGTTGAGTTATAGATGTAAATCAATCTTTATGAGAAAATATATGGTATAATACCTGTTTAGCTGGATGTCATCATGTGTCATAATAAATTGATCTGAGGATTACTTGTGTTGGATCAGTTTCTTTCATCACATGACAACATCTGATGGCGTTATAAACTGACGCTGGAAACCTACGTTGCATAATATATTTCTTAATCTTAATTTAATTAGATCTTGCTCTTTTCATGGGCTTTTTTGCAAAAAATTCAAAAAATAATTTTGTATTACAGGGTGAAGAGTTGAAGAAGGAAATAGGTGCAGTTGCATATGTCGAGTGCAGTTCTAAGACTCAGCAGGTTTGTTTAGACCATTCCAATTTCATCATTTTAAAATTGATCCAGTAATTTCTCCAAATTTTGTAGCATTTTGTTCGCAAATTTGCTTCTTATTGTTAAACAAAAACTGGGTGTTCTTTTTGCATATTATATTTCTAAAATCATGGAATTTACCTCTAAACCCCTGGGAAGTTGTATTGAACAATAGACCTTTGGAAAATCAAAATTTCCCCATACTATACTAATAATAAAAGATGTTTTAGTGAACAAAACTATCACTAATAAATAATATATACTAATACGTTAACTAAGAGTGGAGTTTTTTTTATAAATAAATAACTTGTTAATTCTTATTTATTATAATAAAAATAAGAGTTGCACGTTAAGATAATCCATAAATATATAAAAACTTACATATTTTAAAACTTTGGGGTGTATTAATGATTTATAGTCTATACAAAAGATAGTGATTAAGTTTATATTATTTTTAAAAAATATGTACGTATTTATGTTCTTCGTGCCTATAAAATAAAAAGTATTTAAGTATTTAAGCAAATATTTAGATTTTTGGTTTTGGTTTTGGTTTTAACTTTCTATTTGTAATGAATGAAGGTGGCAAATTTGGTCCTTTTCATGTTGATAAACAAAAACATGATTTATAGCCTAATTCATTTGGTTAAACATGATAAAATTGAAAGAATTTGATTATATCCACATAAAAAAAAACCAAAATCAAAACAAAATTATAAAATATTTTGGTTCATTGGTTGTGTTTAGATGGTTTTTTGTTTACATATTTTAAAACAAGCGGTGAAGGTGATGTTGAATATTTTTGGAATACAGAATGTGAAGGTCGTCTTTGACGCTGCAATCAAAGCTGTGTTTGAGCCGCCCAAGCTTGAACGACGACGGCTGAGGCCACGCAAGTTATGCAATATCATCTAGCTTATCAGACCAGATTATGAAGAAGATATTGCATGGCAGTTTCCTCTTTCCTATTGAATTTTATTTTGTTCCCACTGTTTGGTGTAGATATTGTCTTGTCGTGGTGTTTAACCATCTATCTTTCTTACTCTCTAAAATGAATTTATAGCTTTAAGTTGTCTATTTATCATTGATGTGTTATTATGTATTATGAAACATGTATATGGATCAAGGGTCGAGCCATCTAAGTTGGACCACTCGTACCAGAGTCAAGCTCAGTTGATTGACATTGCCCCTCCATCCGAATGTGCTAAATGCAGGCTGAAGCCAAGATACCACATCCTCACAGTTTGAGTAAGCACATATTGCTATCAAACTACAATATCGCATTATTGACATCGCCACACTGTTTCTCAAATCATATTCTCAAACAAGAGTCAATATGTCAATCAAGTTGAACCACGGAAGCTCGGTGTGTTATGTTGATGTGATTATGTAGAAATTGATCCCCTACTCTTGCGATAATAACTTCCTGCTTCATTTCTTATAACATCTTTTTGTCAAATGACAAAAGTCTTTGTGCAACAACATAAATAGTAGGTTGAAATTCCAATACTATCTCTATGCCAAATAACTTCAATTTGAGAGTCAAATTTGCACTTTATATATAAAAGGAAATAGATTGAGAGCAAAGGATCCCTCCTCCTTCCCAACAACTTCAAGCATTTTAATCTCCTTTCTCGAAAACTTCATTTATTCACAATAAAATTATGCTTAAGTATTAGAGTTTTATCTTTCAAACTTTTTTTCCACGGATAATTAACGGTGTTTTAAATATTAATTGTAAATTAATTAGATAGAAAGGCAAAGCTCATCCTAACTCGAAATCAAAGGATTACAACAATAAGAATTTTTTGTTTTAAACAAGTAAATTATTTAATAATATTGTTCTCAATAATTGTAGTTTTGAAAATTTATATACAAATCACTATCTTAGTGATGTGATGAAGGTAAAGAAAAATATCTAAAATCTACCGTCCAAGTCTATTAGCCACAGTTTGATTTGAAATGAGAATCAAGATTAGTATTTTCAAAAATTTTTTATTATAAAATTAATATCACTTATTTTACACCATTTATTTAATTAAATTATTATAAAAAATAAATAATTTTTCAAATTTTAAATTATTATATCGTTAATTTTGATAAAAAAATTAGTTTACAAAAAATAGTTCATTAGTTTTAATTCTAATTCTAATTTTAATTTCAAAACAAACGGTGTCTTATTATTCTCATCTAAATTACTTCCTATTTTTTAAATAAATTTCGTCTTCGCTTGCTTCATACACTGTTTAATATCTCAAGTATTTTAATATAAAAGACGCGAATTTTGATTTCTTAAGATGATCTCATTTGCTACTTTACCAATAAAAAGATTTTTGCTCAAGTGGAATTTTTAAATTACCTCAGAAAATAATTTTATGGCAAAAAAAAAAAATCCATCTTATTGCTTTACACATCATGTCGGACATGCAGAGGCATAATCCATTAGCACGTCCGGTGATTTTAGCGCGAATCGACTATCGTTATAGCTACAATTAAATCATAAATATTACAACAAAAAATCTTACAAAAATACATCGACAAGGGGCTTCTATGTAATAAAAAAAAATAATTTTATGAACATAATCTTGAATTTCAGGGCTCAATTCCCAGCTGGCGGCGATAAAATCTTCATTCCGATTCTACCCTTATCGCCGACTTAATTTCCAATCCTGTCCTCCCTATATAACTCACCCCCCCGGCTAGGGTTTCCCTCGATTTCTCTCCCCGTCTGGGGCTCCAGATTGCGAGAAGTCGCGCTAGGGTTTGCGATTCGGATCCAGCTATGCCTCCTCGATCGGCGAAGAAGACGTCCGGTGGGTCTTCGGCGGGGAGGAAGACCGCGGTGAGGACCGCCAGGGGCGTCCCTAGGCCTCAGGCAGGCGCCGAGGAGGCGAAGGAGGATATCAATGTCGAGGAGATCCTGGTCGCCAACGTTGAGACCAAAGAGGAGGCCAAGATCGAGCAGGCTATCTCGGAGAAGCCTCAGGGTCAGGAATCGGTGGTCACTCACGCCGTTGATCGTCAAGGTCGTGAATTTCTGGCTCTCTTGATCTGTTCTATGTTTTTATCTCTTCACAAATTACACGTTTTATAGGGACTTGCTTGGATCTTGAGAAAGGTCCGATATTTCGTAGGATTTTGATGTGGATAAATTGGGAATCGGTTTTATCTGCTCGGGTTTCTATCGATTGCCTGTTTTCTTTCTTGTTTTAATGTTTAATGGACATGCTTTCCTCATCCGGGAAGAAGAGATTTTGTTTTACTTGACACCGAATATGATAGAACAGAGTAGGTATTTCATGGATCTGGTTCTTTCGAAGTGATTTTTGGATTAGGTTTTGTTTGCTGTTCAAGCGGGGGTGTAGTGAAGCTTCGGAGAAGTTTCAGAATCTTTTTTCTCTTAATGAGTAATTGTATGTGTATGTTCTGGCAGAAAATGTATGAATATTTACTTGGTTGGTATGCAGATAAGGAGGATGGGAAGGAAGCTCGTGAGGAAGAAGACAAAGGTGAGCGGCTAGAATTGGATGTTAATGAACCAGAGTATGAGGAAACTGCTGTGGACTATGATGAGAGGGAGGAAGAAGAAGATGATGCCCATGGCCAGTTGATGGAGGGTGAGGAGTATGTTGATGAGGGTGAAGAGGAAGAGCACGAGACGGTCGAGGAGGAAATGGATGATGCTGAGGGAGAAGAGTTTGAGGAACATATAGAGGAGGAACATGAGGCTTATGAGGATTTAGAAGAGCACCATGAAGTAGTCAAGGAGCGCCGCAAGCGTAAGGAGTTTGAAGTATTTGTTGGAGGTTTGGACAAGGATGCAACTGAGGATGATCTTAAGCAAGTCTTTAGCACAGTAGGTGAGATTATGGAGGTTAGATTGATGATGAATCCACTGACTAGGAAAAACAAGGGCTTTGCCTTTTTGCGATTTGCAACTGTAGAACAAGCTAAGCGAGCTGTTTCAGAGCTTAGAAGTCCAGTGGTATGGTTTTTTTGTGGAATTTTTGAACAATATGTAAACTAGGCTCCTTAACATGATAATTATTTGATCCAGGTGAATGGAAAGCAGTGTGGTGTTGCCCCAAGCAAGGACAATGACACTCTTTTCTTGGGAAATATATGCAAAACATGGACAAAGGAGCATGTATGTGGCGTGTAGAGTGGTGATGTTTATTATTTATTTAAAAATTGCTGGCGGAAGTTGTATTCTTCCTCCCTTAGTAACGTATTTCGTATTTGTGGTTCTTTACTCAGTTGAAGGATACCTTGAAGAGTTATGGAATTGAGAGCTTCGAGGATTTGAATCTTCTTGAAGATAGTAATAATGCAGGAATGAATCGTGGCTTTGCCTTTCTGGAGTTCTCTTCACGCAAAGAAGCTTTGGACGCTTATAAGCACTTGCAAAAGAGGGATGTTAGGTTTGGAACTGATCGGCTTGCTAAGATTTCACCTGCAGATTCTTTTATCGAACCAGATGATGAGATCATGGCACAGGTAATTAGACCAGTTTCTTCTCCTGCGACCTGGTACAAGTGTGCCTTTTTTCCTTCAGCATGAAATGGGCCATTTTTAGAATGATTTTGAACTAGTGGTAACCTATTGATCTATGTTGAGGAACTGCTACTTCCCTTGGAATCTTGGAGTATATTGGTCTGTTTTTATGATACATAAGCAGCACTCTTTGTTCATTGAGTTGAGATCATGTTTGAATCATTATTCCTGTTTCCTTTTGTGTTTGTTAAATGAATCCTTAAATGATATTGTGCATTCTCTATGCCAGGTTAAGACAGTTTTTGTTGATGGCATACCTGCTGCATGGGATGAGGATCGTGTCAAGAGTTATTTAAAGGAATTTGGCGAAATCGAAAAGATTGAACTTGCTCGTAATATGCCTGCTGCAAAGAGAAAGGACTTTGGTTTTGTCACATTTGGCACCCACGATTCTGCAGTGAGATGTGCTGATGGTATTAACAATCAAGAAATTGGTGAAGGCAATAGCAAGGTAATGTACATCGTTCTCTCTGCAGGCTGAAGCACTGGCTAGTGACCTTTGAACGGAGCACTCAACTGTTTTGCAGGCAAAGGTTAGGGCTAGATTGTCAAGGCCACTTCAGAGAAGTAGGGGAAAACCTGGTATTTGGGGAGATTTCCGATCTAGTCGAGGGGCACTTCGAAGCAGCAGTCATCCGTCATGGTCTCGTCCTCCACCTCGGAGAATTCCTGGACGTGCACCTAGACTGCTACTAGGCCGTGGGGTGCCAGTTAGTGGTCATATATCAAAGAGGCCAATAGAATTTCGAGACAGACGGCCTGTCATGGCACCATCTGAGAGGATTAGGCGCTTGCCTCCACCTGAGAGGTCATATGAGCGTAGGCCTCCTGGTATGTTGTTACCTCTTTGAGAGATTGTTGGGCTCTGTTCATCAAATATATGTATTATTTTCTCACTACAAGTTTCATGTCAAATCAACAGCTCCTGAATTTCCAAAAAGCAGTTTTAGGCGGGAGTATAGCAGGCATGATGAGTTTGTTTCCAGAAGTAGAGCTGCTGCTGCTGCTGCTGCTGCTGAGTATGGGTCTAGAGTTCTTATGGAGAGGCGGCCATCTTATAGGGATGACTATCCTTCTCGTGGATCAGGCTATTCTGATATCCCACCGCGTAGTGCTCCCCGCATGGTGGATAGAAGGCCTTATCCCGATGAAGTTTATGCTCGAAAACCTGAACGACCTATACCATCTTATAGAGAAGGGCGTGGCCGTGATTATGATCCTATTCCTGGAACCAAGCGTCCATATTCAGCATTGGTGAGTATTTCTTTTTTGCCTTTGGTTTTATTTGGCAGATAAGTTTTGAAGTTCTACATCTTAAAATTTTTTTCCCTTGTAGGATGATGCTCGTTATGCTGATGCAACCATGCGACAGTCAAGGTCTCGTTTGGATTATGGAGCAGGTGGAAGTAGTGCTCAATATGAAGCTGCTTATGGTGAAAGGTCTGTATATTGTTGTACCAGGTTAATTTGAGTAGTTTTTAGCTGTAGGGCACTAATGCCTTTTTTTTGCAGGCTTGGCCGGTCTCATGTGGGATATGGTGGCCGTAGTTCTCTCTCTAGTCAGGATTCACAAGGGTTGTATGGTAGCCGTCAGGGAACGAGCTATAGTGGAGGTTTGCTGTAGCTCTTATGTTATATTATACCAAAATTGCTTTAGTATCATTTTGCTTGATGTATTTTTTGTTCCATTGCCAGGTTCTGCAAGTGCAAGTGATGCTGGTGGCATGTACACGTCAGGCTTTAGTAGTAGCTACCTCCCACGCGGTTCTGATGTAAGTGTTTGATGACCCTTTCATTTTGACTTTTCTTTAGCTAGGCTCAAGCACATCTTCTCTTTTGTTGCTTGGTAGGTTGGAGGGAGCTCTTATTCATCCATGTATTCTGGTCGTAGCTTGAATGGTAGTGGATATTTGGGCGGTGGTGGTTCTGGTTCATACTATTGAGGTACGTGACTTCCTGCCCCCACTGCCCCCAAAATCTCCACCTATCCCCTTTTTTATCTTTTTGGCTTTCTGCAATATGGTGTTCATCTGGTCATATGAGAGACAAGTACTTTTATGCCTTGCTGCTTGTAGATTCTGCTGTTCATTATTACATAAGAGAGGTCTGCTTTGTTCTCAGCCTGCTTGGTGCACATTGGGTTTTGTGATCATGTATGGATTTGCCTTTATGATACAGATTTGAGACTGCTACACAAGACTGTTGTAGACTCTGGGCAATTTGAAGCTGCCTTGTCTGATGCATATGTGCTTGGAGAGACACCATAATACCAAGCGTTATAGTGTGTTTGTAGTGGGGGAGACGCTTGAGATTAAGGAATGTGAAGTTTCGATCGATGATTCAGACATGGATAATTGAGTTAAATCCAGTGTAAGGGTATTTGAGTTATGACTAAGGGATAATACTGTTTAGAAAGCCCAAGTGCTCTATGTATAGAAACACATTTATTTCTCTGTTAAGATCTCAATGAGTTGGACGATGAAAGTGCTTGCATTTTGAGTTTTTTTAATGAGTTTTGTCTTTGAATATGCAAGACTGTGCAATTGCTGCTTGAGGCTGCCCATTGTCTATGGTACTTAATTTAGCAGGCAAATTCCAGTCAGGGTGCAGTTTCAAAATACCGAAAACTTGACACTTGTATCTTTGACATTGAATGTGTAGTCGCATGTGCATGCTTTTCTCTGCAAAGTTGGACAGTGCTGTTTGAAACAAATTTAAGAGGGCTTTTCAACTACATCAAAATTGGATCCATTGTTTTCTAACTTGCTGAGAATTGCTAATTATTGGTAGGATTATTGAAGTGTATGGAAATCTACCAATTGGAACTTTGTCTAGCAGGATTTCCTTTGAGCACATGAGTTTTTGTTTGAATCTATACATTGAGTTGTGCCTTCCATTGCCAAAATATTAAAAGTTTGCTAGAGCATGCAGAAGATGCATCATAACAAGTATTGGTTGGTATGGTGTGTTCCAAGTAATTGGATAAGAGGAAGAAAGAACATAGTGCTTCTGGATATAATTTGATGCTTCAAGACATTTTTAGTGTAGCATAATTGCCTAAATTTCTCCAAAGTTTTGTGTTTTTCGACACATGGAAGTCTGCCTTGCATTGTGTATAAAAGAAGTCATTGTTCTGCTGGTAAATTCTAGACAGACTATATTCTACATTCCAAGTCCTGTCTTAACTGACTTGTTTGCTGCAAAGTTAACTAAAGGAGTTCAGTCCACTCATTCTCTGAGATCCTTCTATTTCCATAAGTGAGTTCCTTTTTGTTTTGTTTTGCTTGATTGGTATTAGGATCTGCTTAAATATCGACAAAGAGTATCGAGCAACCTCTAGGCATGGAGACAAACTGTATGGTTGTCATATGAAAGGAATCTAACTTTGGATGTCAGAGATGAAAGCAGTTAGGTCGTTTGCTTTTCTGAAAGTAGTGCTTTCATTTCATGGTGATTTGTGCATGAGAATTTTGACAGTAAAAATCGAGTGCAAATGATGCAGTATGTTATGCTGCAGGGATTTGAAATTTCACAGTTGACGAAATAGTAATGGTGAAGAATAAATAGTACATGGCTGTGATATTGTTCTTTTCTTTTATGTTGTTAGAAGTGACTACAGACTAAACATCATCTGTGCATTTTCTTAGCTATTTTAGCATTTCAATGGATCTTTTCCATTGTTTTAGGGTGAAGCCAGCCAATGGCAACTTTTCATAGACCGACCCTTTACTAAGTGGGTACAATCGAGTTGTAAATTCTTTACCTTTGGTAGCTCCAGTATGCAAGTATAACTTCTCCTATTGCTATTATGTTTTTAATTGTTCCAAAATTAGTAATAAAGACATGAACAATTAAATAGCACATTAGAGTATGAAGGTGGCACAGCACGATCAAGTCACAGGGATCTTCATCTGTCATTACTAGTTGAATGACAGTTGTTGAAGGTGCGTGAAACTTATGCTACAGGTGGCAATTTATCGTGCATTTGTTGTTGGATATTTCCAATGGCTTTATATGGCCTTTTATGGGTGAAGTTCTGGAATTTGCATTTCACAACCTGTGATGAACAAAAGCTCCAAAAGACAGTCAATATCAAGGTCTACCCTAAAGAGGGATTTTGGAGGTTGATTTTATGTTTTGTTATTAGAATTTGGCTTTTCTGCACATAATGAACATTTGCAAGCTAGATCAGCGCTAAACAGAAGCTTTTTGTGGTTAATGTTATAGATTTGATCTTGAGGTCCTGATGCATAGATTGCTTATGCTTAATGTGTGATGGTTGCAAAGTCTCCCATTGCGACCAGTGGTGAGGAAGTTACCTTAATTCATTTTGTTGACTTCTCATTTTGGTGTCTTTGGTATATATGTGATTGCAATTGCTAGTTTTGCTCAATGCTCTTTTAATGCTTGTTTTCATTTTGTGTTAAAGTTACTTGTGTATTGCTAGTTTACTTTGCAACCTTGCTTCCCCTTTGTTACCCATCACCAATTACCCCCCATATTCTGACTTGTGTATTGTTAGTTTACTTTGCGACCTTTGCCCGTTGTTACCCATCACCAATTACCCCTCATATTCTTATGTCATACGCATCTTACATTCCACCGGTATCTGTTGCATCTTATATCCACTTCCTAGGTCATGGTAATACCACAATGATTTTTACTCATTATAGTGGAAATGTATGTTATGATCTTCCCTTCTTCTTGTTGTCAATTAAATAGTGCTGTTCAAAATGCTATGTAGCTTTTTTTTTGTCTGTTGGGTATAGTACCTAGAGATCTGCAGGTTCACCTCTGACATGACTTCTATTGTACAACTGGTATTAAGGACTTTATTTGAGTGCTACTTGTTTGATCTTCGTTAAGCATTTTCTTGCATATTATTAGTATTATTGATGCTTGTGTGAGCTTATTTTTGAGAGCTTCATCAAACATTCTTTGCACAGTGGTATACGTAGTAGAGTTCCCTTCGGAACATAGATTTGGTGCTCGACACTTTTCCTTTTGTTACTTCGCTGAATGGTTATTTTTTATCCTTCCTGAATCTGCTGAGTGAATTTCATCCTACTTTCCTGGTATCTAATGGGTTCCTCCATTCTTTTTGCTGAATTGCACATTGAGTGACCTCACAAACTGACCGGATGGATTGGAGTTCAAGGGTAGCGCATGCATTTTGGGACTGTTCTTCTGTGTACTTGCTTATTTATCTGCTCAATGTTGTAATGTTCTACTTGTAAGCATGGTTTGCACATCTGTATATCTATTTATATCACCTGATAATGCCCAATGTATTCTCTGATGGTCCTTCAGTCAAATTCATTTCACTACATGCATCTGAATGTATAATATACCACCTCACACCAAAATTATGTGTGGATTACAGCATAAAATGATCATACTTGTATTTTATGCAGTTTTAGTTGAATTTGGATTTGATTCCTGTGCATCAAGGTAGGTAATCCTATGGATATATTGAAGGTTGATGGTGTATTTCTTTGTTTTCATTGTAAGTCAGTGTTTCAGATTTCTGTATGTGTTTCTCAATTGTTTCTTAAGAAATGGCTATCTTGGCTTTGTTGACTTAATGTTTTAGAATTGCTGTTATTTTGGGAAAGTTAGTTGAGTGAGGCCACAAACTTCTTGTTCATGATTCTTTTTTTGTTCTGGGTTTTTTGATGGTTTGAGGTATTGCAACCCTATTTGTTTTGGTTAATTATTGTTGGGAATTTGGTGTTCTATAGGATTTTTTCCTATAGAGAAATTTTTTCCTATGGAGCTGTGGCACCAATTTTTGAGAGTAAGTCCGAAATTCTTTTTGGATCATGATATTTCTGTGATGTTATAGAACCTCTCTGATTTTTCTATGTGGTCTATCAAAATGGGTTTTTCGTTGATTTTATAGGAATCCTCATAGAAATGGGGTTTTTTTTGTTTGAATATCAAAACAGGACGTCAGTGAAGCCTTTTGGCGAATTCACTCTTTTGCAAAATTTGATTATGCATTCAATCTTTTTTTGTTTGTGATGATGCCCATTTTGGCCAGTTAGTTCTGTTCTGCAAGTCATACCAAACGAAAGCAGCTGCCAAAGTAATTGCTTGAGGTTAATCCAATCGGTTCTTTGCTGACTCGTATGCTTGGCATATCATATCAATTTATAGGAAAAGTGATGAATAGCAGCAGCCTCTCTTTTTTTATTTTTTTTTGAAGTTTATGATTTGGGAGGGCAATTGTGATAGAAGCGTTTGACTGTATTTAAATCTTTCAAGATAATAACCATAGAGGCAAATTAAGCCTGGCTAAAGTCATAACCTAATTGTCCAAGTCAAGGGTCGTATAGAAACAAGAATTTTGGCGACCTGACCTCACCAAATTGGAGAAGGCAATAGAAGTAGAGTTCAGCTTTGCGGGTGCTTCACCCTGGAGGGAGAAAAACAGTCTCGCCTTGACAAGAAGAAGTGAGAACAGTAATGCAACACAATTCTTCAAAAGAAACGGCTAGTGCTAAATATTAAACAGTATATTTCCTATTGGTTCATTGCAATATGTTCTTTCTCAAAGCACCAATTCAATTATGAAAGTAATAGAATCCCTCAACTCTTGACAAACAAATAGCTCCTAACCTATCCATGATGATTAGGTATCTGGCAAACCTCAAGATTCAGCCAAACAAAGGGTAATTATTCTCAATTTACAAATATTAGTACATAACACACATACAACAGTCTAATAATCATGAATGCAAATACAAGCCTAAGGGGGATAGAGCAGATAAAAAAAAAACAACCATGTCAAGGTGCCAAAAAAATTTCGCACCTCAATCATGTGCTGCCACAAACCAGGGTGGCTTTCTCACATGAGCCCCACTGATGTGGCAGTCCGTGATTGGAGCACATTTTTTATAAAAAGCTTTGCAACCTAGGTATCGTCCCACAGCATCCTGGTAGAGTGGCATAAACCAGGCACATACATGAGGAGTTGCAATATTAAGAACATATCAGCTAGATAACAGAAAGTTACCTGATTGCGATCCCCGGTTACCAAATAAAGTTCTTGAGTGGCAGATAATCAAAGTGGCACATAGGGAATCCGACAAGCAAACAACTCAGTCTGTCTTCTATGAAAGAAAGCCTGACCATCTGGAACCCTTCAATGCAAATATTCGGTGCATACAACAGTGCAGAGGACTTGAATGTGAAATAACAAAAACTGTCATCTTAACAAGAAGATTATTTTTTCGTGCAATGCTCACAGGGCAATTTTCTAGCTTAATTTACAGGTTATTCATATTTTGGAACCTAATTAATCAAACCTCATTCTGAAAGGAAGTTATATCTAGTAAGTAATATGATGCCTCACCATATAATAGCAAACATTAGGGAAATCATATGATAATGCAGTTACCAAATTTGGTTGTCACCGTTTGGCTTGTTACTGGTGCTGCAAGTCTTCTTCTTATAGACTTGCTCCGGTCCAGTAGTTCCTGTTTGTACCATTTTTATTTCAACAAGAAAAGATATTCTTGGGTCACAAAGAAAGAAAACAAGACCAACAGCAGACCAATCAAGAAAACAAGTCCAACAGCAGACCAATCAGGATTAACACAAGAAGAAAACATGCTGAATGCTGTCCATTACATCTAAATCAATTAAAACCAACACTTCCTCCTATGTAACAGCTCTAAAACTGAAAATAACATACCATAAATTCTTGTGGAACCATTAACCAACTACAATTTTCTTTAAGAGTCAGCATGAAGTGAATCTCCAAAAACAAAAAAGGATTTCATTCTACAAAATGACCGTGTCAAACTACGAGCTTGCAACCAAAGGGTGCAGAAAATGTCCAATATGTGCTAGATTAAACGCTTCAATTATGAGCTTATCCACAATTTAAGATGTAAAAAGTTATTACATAATTGAGAGTTATGGTTATTGATTCCAAATTGAGATGGTGCATTTCATAACTGCAGATGATGAACCAGATAAGTGTCAAGCTCTCGAGACAAAGACAGCAGCACCGACAAAAGGATACCCTTTAGTTAGTGAAATAATCAAAAGCAGCAACACTGATGAATGCTAGACTCATATTCAATAACCAAGAGAACAGAAATACACGCTTCCACATCTGTAAGCCAATGTGAGGTTCAAATCCTGTTTGAGAGTCATGTCTGTTTCTGGCAATGACCTAAATGTAACTATGCTATTTGATGCCTTCAATAGGAAAATGCTAATAGGAAGAGAACTCAGAAAATACCAAAAACACAGCTCCTGGAAGGTAAAGCTGACTCAACACTAGAGCATATTTCTACAAGTAAACTTTGGTTGATTGTGTAGATGCCCTTGCAGCTCTCTCGACAACTAGCAACCATACCAAATCAACACATGGCACAAATACATGAAGAATACACACGCCAGTAAATCTTTTCACAATATGGACAAAAAAATAGTGCACAGCTTGATATGATTCAACATTTTCTTCATTGTGATTGAACATGTGCAAAAACTAAGATAAGGAAATGATGCATTACATGCCAGAATTAGTAAATAAATGAGGTTGAAAAACAACGGGTAGAACACAGCAAGCTACAAGTAACAGTAGAGTCCTCAGCAAGTCCCTGTTATTATTGGCAATGAAATGTTCTATAGATATCAGATTAGAAAATAATAGGATTACTTGTGGTAATGCCTCCACAAGAGGATGTATCACAGGAAAATAAGTACTCAAAATACAATTGCATCAGCATGCTTATGAGCAAATATAAAGATCAGATATGACACTCATAGGTGCTATCTCATGAAATAAGTGGAAGATTTAGAATACTAAGATCCAGGACAAAGTATAAATTGTCAAATGAAATCAGACAGACAAATGAAGTTCCATAAGGCCAATAGCACCAACAAATTACAAATGAACGTTTACCTAAACTGGAAGGATGGAGGCAATAAATAGTTTCAAGCCTTAGGTCATGCTTTAAGTCATAGGTTAATATTTTAGAGGCTTCAAATTAAATCTCAGAAGAGGCAAAGCCAATGAAAGCATTCTTAGAGCATTTCATGCTAATCCAAGTAGACATGACAAGGCAGCATAAACAGCATCACCAACTATAGCATCTCAATAATCAGAGGTTTCTTGAGATTAAAAAAAATATTTCTTATGCACAAGAAATCTACAAGCACGAGACCTCTCAGTAAGCACACCCAAAAAAAAGTGTGGTAGCATGAAAATAATGCATGAATAAGCAGACACATCAGTAGATGTGTAGGGAGCAACCACAAATCATAAATAAAAGAAAGCCAGATCAGGCAGTTTAAGGACAAAAGTTGTGGGAAATCAAATATAGACAGACATCTATAAAATGACTGGAATCACTTTAATAGAGGACAGCAACTCTAATAATTGTTACTGGGATAGAAAAGACGAGTTAAATATGAACTGACAGGAAGATGGCTGAAATTACAGAGGCAGGCTTAAGGTGAATTTGAACTGATCACAAATGTGGCATTTGATTGAAATGATGGGCCAGGAACGATATATAAAGCAGCCTAAAATAATAAAGTTTAAACAATCACATAGTTACTCATTGAGCAAATTCAATAATAAAATTCACTATTCCTAGAAACATTGGGGCATGCAAGACAACTAGAACACTTGCATTGCAAGTCAAATTCCATTATTAGTAACCCGAAAATCCCCACCTCTTTTTTGGGAACAGCAACAGCAACTTACACCAAGAAAACAATCGAGTATGGCCAGGTGAAGCAGATTGATGACAAAGTTGAGTATCAACTATAAATTAAACAGGCATGTGAAAAACTGAGTGGAGTCACCTGAATTGAGGAGCAATTCTCACTATTATCACTGGCATCAAAAGGAGGAGTTACAGACATATATGACATGAAAGGAAGAGATGTTAAGTTATAAGGGTTTAAGGCAAATATATCCTGAACACTAAAGTGGCCCTTGACTGAAATGATTGATTAGAAAGGATACACAAAGTGAAAAGTAACTGTGTCAAGACTTGGCAATTACAATCACATAGTTAATCATTAGTTCAAAGACAACGAACACTAAAAGAAAATTCACTATTCACAGAAACTTCAGGGCTCAACACATCAATAGAGATAAAGATATTCAACTATAAAAAATTGTTGAAACATACAGTACATAAGTAATAAACGTGAAAATGAAAAAAACCAAGGAACCTGAATACTCATGTTGCCAGCCAAATCACATGATTACTAGTAACCCAAGAATCTGTTACCTCTTTTATGTAAGCTAACAGCAATTTACTCTGAGAAAACAGCCAAGTCAAACAGGGCTTACGTTCACTAGCCACTTAAAGAAAGAACCATTTTATTAAAGAAGATGTTAAAGAAAGCTGAATACTATATACAGTGGCTAATCAAACCTCAAAACAAGATACTTCATAATCCATAAATCCTACACGTAACAAGTTCAAATTTGACATACAATACAGCATAAAGGAAAACCTTGCTGGCTTATATAGCCGTTGATGAATTCTTACATGTTTTGCAGTCACAGGTTAACTTAAACAAAAGAGGATGATCCTGCAGAACAGATTTTACAAGCTAAGCAGCTATCATTACATTACGTTACATTAATTTGAAGTTAAACATCTCCTTCACGTTCCATTTCTTTCCAAAAAGCCCTAGACAATTCTAATCACATCAAGGAACGAAGACAGGAGCAAAAGGCAAAAAAGAAAAGCTAGTAATAAAGCAGTTAGCAAGGTAAGGGAACACCTTCCTCACAAGTCCGGCGACACCTTGGCCCGCTTCTTCCGCCTGAGGAGGCCCTTCACGAAGGCATCCACGATCTTCCTCTGTGAATCCAGCACCATCTCCGTCCGCTTCAGCTCCATTTCCATTCTCGCCCTCTCCATCTCCCTCGACTGTTCCATCTTCATCTGCTCCATCCTCATGAACTTCTCCCCCAGCATCCTCAGCGCCGACACCACCTCTCCCATCGCGTCCCCTTCCTCCCGATCCTTACTCCTCCTTTTCCTCTCCATCCTTCTCCTCGTTTCCTCCGCCGCCGGGCTCACCCTGCCGAACCCCCCTAGAAATCTCGCCCTAAATCCGCTGCTAAAGGTAGGGTTTTGGAACGGCGTGTGCCGCTCCTCCGATCTAGATCCAACGATCTTCGACCGCACGGCTTTTGGGATCTTGAACTTAAGCCCTCCACCGGCGGCGGCGCCACCGTTATCCAGGAGGCGGTGGATGCTGCGGGTGTTGCCGGCGCGAGGGCGGCGATCGTCGTCATCGGAGGATGAGGGCGACGACTGGGCGGCAGCGGGGGCGGAGGCGGATGAGGGGGCCAGATCCATGGAGTGGAGGTGGGGGAAGAAGAGCCAGGACGAGGATGGGGGAGCGTCGGGGTCGGCGGCGAGGGATCGCTGGCGCTCGGCGCGGTAGCGCTTGCGGAGCTTCTCGACCTTGTGGCGGCACTGGACGGCGGTTTTGGGGGAGGCGCCGGGGGCGAGGCGGGATCGGGCGACGACGGCGTCGGCGACGTCCTGCCAGTCGGCGGCTCGGAGGTTGCCGCGGCGGAGGGCGAGCCACTTGTCACGGTAGGACTCGATGAGGGCGAGGGTCTCGTCGTTGGTCCAGCAGGGCGGGGGGAGGCGGCGAGAGGAGCTGGAGGGCGGGGGAGCGGCCGGGAGAGGGAGAGGAGAAGGAGATCGGTCGAGATCTCCACCGCGTCCGCCGCCGCCAGCGGCGGCGGCTGAGGGAGGGGAATTGGAAGAAGCCATGAGGAGGAGGAGGGGAGGGGCGTTGGGGATGAGGCTTGGCATATTATATTTGGGGGGAGTGGGGGTGGGGTGTGGATACCGCCGAGTGAGGAGGTGAGAATGCGCCGCGCGACGCCGCGGGGCAAGGGGGGTGAATGGAGGCGGGGCCGGGAGTAGATGGTGGAGTTGAGGGCGGTGCGCTGACCGGCTAGCTGGGTGCACTTTCGGGTGGCGGGGGTTTGGGCGTGGCTGGTGGCGTGCGTTCTGGGTCTGGCTGGCTCTGTAAATTGCAATTGCAATTGCTATCTTCCATTTTGTTCCCGAAGAAAAATATGAAATGTAAGGGGTTACATGACAAATACCAATAATGCAAGGGGTTTTCCTGTAAATATATTATGCTTTTTTTTCCCAAAGAATAACAAGAACTATAAACACTGTTATACTGTTACATAATCGACTTGATTCAATCCCGCTAGCTCACATGGACCTAACCATTAAGCCAATAAAGTCATAAATTATCATAAAATAAAAAAATCAAATAATTAAAAGGCACAAATTTGATGGCTCACACGGTAAATATTAGACATAAATTAATAAATGTTACTCACAAATTTTCATTAAGCATGTATTACAATATGATTTATTAATGTCTAGGCATTTTCTTGAATCTAACTATCAAAAGAATTGAAAGGACTAAAAATATCTCAAAACATTAAGGGTGAATTGCATATAACTCCTTAATATTTTATTAAATTATATTTTTTTCCAAACATAAAAATTTATTTATAATTCCTTGAAATATTATCAAATTGTATATTTTGCTTTGAAATTTGAAAAGTTACATATAACTTCTTGAAAAAATTTTCGAATTATATATTTCTCCTTAAAACTTAAAAAATTATAAATTTTTTTAGTTACTTCATATATTAAAAAAATTTTCAGATGTAAATTTACCATTAGAATTAATAATATTTAGAAAATATATATCATCTCAACATTATTTAACTTGAAATGAAAAAAATGAAAACATTTTTGATCGAGTGTAGATTAACATAATGGAGAACATAAATAAAAATTAGCCCCAATTTTGATTTATGTCGAACCACCAATATGGTCTAAATTGAATCCTAATCTTAGTTAAGATCAAATTGAAATAAGTTTAAAACAGGTCATGATAAAATTATTATTTTGCATCTCGGATTTAAATTTAATTCAAGATCAGATTGAAATAAGTTTAAACTAAATTAAGAAAAAAAATAGTTATGTTATATTTTAGGTTGAAATTTAATATAGGATAAATCCTTCAACTAAATAAAAGAGAGTTTTTTACAATAATGATCTAACTATTAAAGTTGTTTTTAACTAAGTCAAAAGTATATTCATTTTTTTACTTCAATCAGAATGACATTAAATGATATATTTTCTCTAAATATTCCCAATTCTAATGATAAATATATACCGATAAATTTTTTTTAATATATCTAATAATACAAAAAATATTTAATTTTTAAGTTTTGAGGAGAATATGTTATTTAAAAAAATTCAAAAAGATATATACAAATTTTAAGTTTTAAATAAAAATATACAATTTGACACGATTCCAAAAAATTATATATAATGTTTTAAGTTTAAAGGAGAAATATATAATTTGATAAAATTTCAAAAAATTATATGTAATTCACCCAAACATTAAATCACATTTTAACTCCGTTTGTTTGGGTGAATTTGATATTTTGAGTTTAAAATCCATCTAATTTGACTGTAAATCGGATTGATCCAACTCTAGTACAGAGTTTCCCACTTTGAATCCAAAGCTGATGCACAATACCCGAAGACAAAACTCCTTGATTTATACATAGCACACTTTTTTTTTTGCTAATTTGTGGATACAAAATGGCTTTCAACTATATTTATTTACTTACTGTATATCATTAATACCATTTTGCAACACATAATACAAACTTTTGCAAGGATTAAAACTGCTTCTCTCTCTTAGATCTTCATCTTCTCTGAAATTTGTGAAGGAGCCTCGAAAAAAAGCGCTGGTTTCTTCCGCACCTGCAGCAACACACTCAACTTGTTACTCTCTCACCGTACTAAAACACGAATCTTAACATGAACAATTAACTATCCTCACATGCAAAATTCGCATCACAGTGCTCATGGTGTTGCCTATCCAACCACTATGCTTCTTCTGTGTCATGGCATTGCTTATGGACCCACTCTGGTTCTTCCTTGTCTTCTTTATCATTATCCTTGTCTTTGTTTTTTTCCTTTCAAGGGATCGGAGAATAAAGTCAGGCAGTAGCAGTTGCTTCCAGTAATCCTCTGACCACAATGATGGCTTCCTGGAGTAGTTGAGTCCTCGAATTGCTGGAACAATCTGTATTCATAAGGTTTAAGATCACCACATGTCGGTTTATCAATACCAGTCAGTATCGATTCTGTATTGAGCTTTTTTGTGAAAAAAAGGTATCAATAAAGAAAAAGAGCATGATCTTCAAATAACTAATCACGCCTTGTTATTGCTTGCTTGCTGCCTATGTGAAAGACTGGTGCAGGAGGGGTCCTGATGACTTCCTGCACACAGTTGCTGGCTATACCGGAGGAGCCCAGCCCGATGGTTGTAACCACCAGGCTGATAGTGCCATGGACGGTGACAGGGGTGGTGGCAGCGGTCTCGCCATGTTGGCCTCACTTCATACACAGTTATCAGCACCATCTTCTCCACCTGTGCGACCACCATCCCTCCAGCTTTACTTCAGACAGATAGCCAAACCGATAGATATAGAGATGGAGTGGAAGGTGAAATGGAAATGTTAGAGGATATGGGATAATGTGAACCTGCAAGCTGGTTGCAGGCCACATCAAATAATTTTGGCTGTGGAGAAGTGTTCAAGGAGACACTTGGCATTATGCTTTGCGGACAATTGGGTAGTGTTACAAACTTACAATGGTGTGCATTAGATTATTAGAGCGGTTGTGAGTTGATGCATGGATTTTGTTGATGATGATGTTATGTCGGCCCAACAATATCCTTAACATAAATAATAAGCTCAGGGGATTTGGTCAGAATAATAAAAGAAGATATTGGTCTACTTCGCCTAATAGAGGGATGCCACCAGCTACAATCCCTATATCTACGGCCAAAGAGGGCTTGGTCAAGATAAATGTTTACCTACTAAAACTAAAAAGTAAATAATAACCGTCAATGTCTATTGCTTTGGTTCAGGAAACACTAGGGCAATTTCAACCAAAACCAACAAAGAAACTGGGAACAAAAGGGAAACAGTAGGACCAGCAGCAGCAGTGATAACAATAAATTATAAAAAATACACCACGCAAAGCTTGCCAAAGATTGACAAGAAAGGTGTTCAGTAGACAGAGTTTGGGTCAAAAAAGCCATTTGGGTCAGTTTTACTGACACCCAAAACAAGCCCAACTATTTTTGACAATTGACTAGATCTCTCGAACAAATGTTATCAAGTGGGAGAAGGAGAGACACCACTCTGCTATCCAGGGAGAGAACAGGGGTTTGAACCCCCATACTGACAAGGTCAAACCATGGTTTTTAGTTATGGTTCTTGCCAAATAGGAGCTTCTCAAAATGGATTCTAATTAATCCAAACATTTATAATGGGTTACAAACACAGAACACATATACCAAACTTGTAGAATCCAAACCAAAATATTGGATTTCAGACCAGAAAATGAATTACAAAATCAAAGTAATTGATGCCTGACAAATATAATGAATTCTGCACAGTAGCATGTTGTGGGACAGAATCCAGACTTCAACTCCCTTGCATTGAAAACGTAATGACATTTTGGAATTAAGAAAACCAGTTTGGGAACCAGAATTATATAATAAAGGTGGATTACTCTTTTCTGATGTCATGGAGAAGTTTTCGATGGTATCTGTTTCATCATGTTTGTCCAAAATTCGTTCTGACGTGCTGCTAAGATCTTCTAAATGGGAACATAATCCAAGATCCCTGAATCACGAGAACAGAAACTAAAATAGAAATGATGAAGACTTGGTGATGGTTCCAAAGTTGATTATTCAAATATCACATAACTCCCTGGCTTTTCAATATCTATTGTTATTCCCAACTGTGTCAATTTCTTTGTTTCGAATAACCCCCTAGGAAGGTAGTAATGCACCTTTCTCTTTTACCATTCACCATTAACTCTAGTTAAACTATAGCTAGAGTGGCAAAAAAAGTTGCTCCACCCTTCTCTTTTACCTTTTCCTTTGAGTGAAATAAACTAGATGTGGACTGTTTTAATCATGGAAGAGGATCCCACAAGGCCCGCAAACATTGTATTGATTTAAACATCCCCTACAAACCACTGTGAAGTATTGTTAATAAAAATGAAAGAAGAATCTAGTTTTTGTTTGAGAATAAATAGGGGAAAATGTGCCTTTTGCCACCTTGGTCGATGGATATTTACTTGTATCACTAATAACTCCTCAGCAAGGTGTTAGTAATGAAATAAAAAAAATCTGGAAGCTTAGCCTAATTATTCATAATTCAGGTGGTAGAAGAAATTCCAAATAGGATAAACAATAAATGCATCCAAATCAAGTGAATTTACCTAAATGCATAAGCCAATGCCCCTTCTGAAAACTTCAAAGTTAACGATTTTGAAGGAAATATCTGGCGGAATAGGGAGGCCTTGCAAGTACCGGGACCATCTCAAGATCCTACTCGCCAAATTGCCAGGAGGAAGTTGTACCTGCAAATCAAGCAAGATTTAATCATGAAAACTTTATCATATTTGATATAGCTTGATCTCAAGACCCAGTTACTACTTGTTTACTGGAAGCAATTGATCTTCAAATTATTAGTGAATTTTTAACCTGAGGTTTAATTCTCATAAAAAATTTTCACCTCACATACGTCCAGCAGTTTATTGAATTTATAGCAAATCATTATTGGCATAGCATAAATCATTTTCTTCATTTACATAAGACAGGTAATTCAAGGGAGTCATCAAAAACTTTTTACTGCAGTGCGAAAGATACATAAGCCAGTAAGCCATCTAATAGCCTGCCTTTGACCAATTGATTTTGAATGTTAGAAATATGGTGACTACTAACATATGGAAAATGGTGTGCTCAAGAATGCCAACATACAATTGTCTGCTCATCAAAACAACTTTGAACAGCAATATTAGGAAAAAGGGAACTGTTTTTAGAACGTTTTACCAAAGCAGGGAGTTAAACCGAAGAGTTTTTTGAAATGTTGCATCCCTACCCCTATAATAACATTGTTTGACAAACATATGAGAACTTTAAACCAGGACATATTAATGTTGTTACAAACAGATAGTTCAAATAGAACATGCCAAAATTTGGCATCTTTTAGGCATTATATGAGGTCTCTACTTGGAATAATGAATATAATTATTCACATTTTGACCTTCTCAATCAGATCACAGACAAGAACAATAAGGAATGTGATGCGGTAAAATTAGAAACCATCCAAGCAAATGGGAAATTGAAACCTCCCAAACATTATGAGAAAAAGGCAATTATTGAATATTGAAAATCCAATTTCCAGTCATATCATGAGAAAGTCCAAAGTATAAAGCTCAGCAAGTCTTACTGGCATAAAATTAAATTAGCAGAATTTAGAGAGCAATAAGACCTTGTACAAGGATATCTACAAAAATTATGGATCACAAAGTACAAAATACAACTCACAAACTGTATTAGTAACCCAGCAAACGGCAATCTGCAGTGCTAGGATATTTCCGTTTTGGTGGCACTAGATATTTTTAGCACCTAATGGAAGAAGCCCAAAGAATTAAACATAAATTAACTTAAAAGAAACAAGTTCCATACATATGAACTTTTGGTGGTCATCTTCCTGTCAGGTCCATATGTAAAGAACATAGATTGGATGAGCAATTCTGGAACTGCAGAAGACTAACCATGTAGTGTATAGATTAGGATTCTCTAGCATTATTTTTATTGGACTTGCAATCATAGGCCCTTTACATTACCATTGTTTCCAAAAACTAAACTTATTAGATAGCCATATCTCCACCTATTTTTTATTTGTACATTAGATCCAAGGGAAGAGAATACTTTCTCACAGTCTCTCATGAAAAGGCCTTTCCCAAAAGCAGAAAGAACAAGAGGATCTGTTATCATTTCCACTCTGTCTTCTAGAAACCCACTTCTTCTCCATTTTTCCAATATGTGGGTTCCCTCAAATCCAATCCTACATGCATCAAAGAGAATTCCAAGAGTTACAATATCAGGTTTTCTTCTTCCTTTGACAGTTCGAGAGAGCACATAATTCAGTGCAGAGAAATCCTTAATCTTCAAATAAAATAGAGCAAGAATATTTACATAGGTTACACTTAGCTCAACTTTAGCTGCTTGCATCTCCTGCATGACAGATTCTATACCTTTCCGGCTCAAGAAACAAGCACAAGCTAGGAGAAGTATGCACCAAACAAGGTCAGTTCTACCAGTTCTTGCAGCGAGAGCATTTCCCAACTCCTCTAACCATGAATACCTGTAATTCTCAATATAAACTGCTGCAACCTTCCGGACCAGGTTCTCCTTCAAATATCCATTTTTTTTAAAAACCTTTCTGTAAAACTTCTCCATCTTGTCCACAATCCCAAGGTTTGCATAAGCCTCAAGCATTGCAACTAGAGTCGAAGCCTGCAAGTTCATCTTCTTAGAAAGTAGAGTTCTATATATCCCTTCCATTCTATCAACAACTCCACTCATTGCAAATTCACAAATCAATATGTTATATGTTACTTCGTTTGGGCAACATCCATCTGATTCCATTCTCTTAAGGCACTTACACATCTCGTCATACATTCCATTACTGCCATAAGCTTTTATAAGCCCATGATAAGTTTCTGCTGTTGGCATTACACCTGTCTCCACCATATTCTTCAATAGATCTTTTGATTTATCAAAATCCTTTTTCTTAGCAAATCCTTCGATCATGCCATTGTAGATTTTCAAAGATGGGGTAAGCTGATGCTTTTCCATGTCTTGAAAGACTAACATAGCTTCTTCTGTCAAGTTCTCATCACATAATAACTCTATCATCTTTGAGTAGTTTGCAACATTGATTCTAAAGATTTCTTTGTTCATCCAAGCATCGAACACCTGTGTTCCGTAGCAAAAGGCAACAACCCCATAAGCAGATATACAAAGAAGAATAGAAATAATGATTAAACAAATAACAAGTGCAATTCATTGTTTTCCTAATTGGATTAATGGAAGAACTCATCTCGCCAGGTGCACAAAAGATTTAAACATAATGACTTCTCAACCAAGTTGCACAATTCTTTGTAGCAGAAAAAAAAAAGCTCTAACTTGGTTACCAGAACAAAAGGCACCAACACAGGGTATGTGAGAATTTGGAAATAACATATGCACAAATAACTCATCAAGGAAATTGATTGCGTTAACACAAGGACCAAATTTTCCTATGCACAAATAGCTATAGTATTCTCTGTTCTTCCAAACGTCAAACACCTTGATTGCAATATACGAGGCAAATTGATTCGCAAAAAAATGGCAATTTCCTTTCTTCCTCCAGAAACAAACGATTGTTTTGAACACAAGGAAAGAAAAAAAATCGCATAAACAAAAAAGAAAGGCGGTTCAATTCTTTGTCAGTCCATAAAACAAACACCTGAGCTGCATTCAAAAAACCCAATGAGATAACAGCAAACGAGGCAAACAACGATCTCAACCTGGAGGGCCTCGCCGGCGCGGCCGGCGCCAACGAGGAATCCAACGGCGACGCGGAGCTGATCTTGCGACCAATCTCCGTAGCTTTCGAGAATCCCAACGGGACTCGAGTTCTTCCTGTTGAGATCGGCGAGCAGGACCTTGATGTTGTTAATATAGTGGTAGCTCTCGACGAGGCGGGTCCTGTGCCGCCGACGCTCCTCCACGTCGAGGCTGGCTCCGACAGCAGCAAGGTCATTCTGTGACGGTCGGCGGGAAAGCCTTCGACCGCGGACGATGTTGACGGCGAGGAGGCGGCGGGTGGAGGTCGGCCGCGAGGGGTTCTGGGGCTTGAAGAAGAGCGAGGAAGTGGAGAAGAAGGGACGGTGAAGTGTGAGTCGAGAGACTGCTTCCATCTCTCTCTCCCTCTCGCTCCTCTCTGTGGCTGTGGCCACGTGGGAGCTAATAAGAAGGGAGTTTTGCACAAACAAACAAATATATTTCCAAATTGCTAAAACGTGGGTATTATTTTTTAAAGAATCACATACATTACGAAAAATCATTTTATTTATTATTATTAAAAAAATCGTTTATATAATAATAACAATAATGTACAAATAATTTTGTATTAGTTAATATTTTTATTTAATTTGTGAAATGATCATTATGTGCATGACCCTTTTTAAAGGGTGAAAATAGTTTTTTTCTTTTTTTTTTAGGATATAAGAATCCAAAATAGCCGAACATTGCTTTCCTCATCATCTATAAATAAAATTTAAGAAAATAATGTTCAAGGTTCTCATATTCTTTAAAAAAAAAGAAATTGGTGAAAAAAGACATAATTTTAAATTTTAAAAACTAAAAACTAATTTATCTTTTCACATTAAATAAATATTAAAAAGTAAAAAAAAAATTTATTCAGAGGTAATTTTTTATAAATATTAATCATAATGGATGTGGTAACATGCTAAAATTTTATTTTGAATATTTTTAAATATAATCCCTAAAAATAGCTAAATTATGAATAAACTCTTATCTTTTCATAATCATGTATAATATTCTTTTAAAAATTCTTAACCAAGTTTCAAGTGCTTAGGTTAAAAAAAATGTTTTATAGAAAATATATAGAGTATATTTCCAACCGCTATAATAAAAAAAATCAAAATATTCATGTTATAATTGTTGAAAAATTCTCTATAAATGCACCAAAATTAGAGAAAATATGACAAAAATATGGGAAAAATTTTTTAGCAATAGGTAGGAGCTTCAAATTTTAAATTTTAAAGAAAAAGTTATGTTTTCTTCGTACACAATATTATTTTCGACAATGAGAGGGGGCATATTGAGTTTAGAGGAGAAATGAGATTTCACCTCTCAATTCAATTATAATTACTCTTTTTTGACTAGTTGAGCTCAAAAAAAATCTAAAATCTTGTTGAAAATTAAAGAATGGCTTATCTATAATTATGAAAAAATTATGAAATTATACATAATTTAGCTATATTTTTAGAGGTTGTGTATAAAAAAAAAATTTAATGAGTTTTTATCGATGAACCACCTGACTTATTGTGAATTTGTGAAAAAACAATCTATGTTATCACTACCGGTAAAAAATCCCTAATTTTATACTATAAATTTGTAAAAGATCACCTTAATTAAAATAGTTAAAAATATTATCACCTCAATTAAATATAGTTAAAATTATTTTATTTTAATTTGATTTTATTAATTAAACTCTTTTTTTATAGGGAAAGAGAGGTAGTTATGGGATTCTCGAAATGGGAATTCAAACTCTAAATTGTTTGCCAATTGATTTTTTTTTTTTTTTAGGATGCATGTTAGTTTTGAAAATGTGATTTAAGTAGGTAAAGAAAATTTATCACCATTGAAATTTGTAAAACATATATATTCACAGTTTTTTAACTCAGAGACTCAAGTTTTACAAGTTTGGTTTGAGATTAGCATTAGAGATAATTCAACTAAAAATTTAAATTAATTATATTAATTTATTTATTAAATTAAATTATCATAAAAAAAAAATTAATTTTGTCAATATCAAATTATTGTATGACCAATTTTGATAAAAATAGTAACATACAGAAGTATCTTATTATTTTCTAATCGAACTATCGCATATCATCTCACATTAAACGTCTCCTCAAGCAGTCGATTTAGAAATTTAGACGAATTTTAATTTATTTGTATATAATGCGATGCTGTAACTAAAACGACAAGAGCGAAATAAATTAAGTTCAAAAGCCTCAAATCATACTACTACAGACATTCTTCAAATGGACCACACAAAGTTAAACTTAGAAATACTATTGTCAATATTTTTCAAACAAATAAATAAAATCATTGAGAAACAATAATTTCAAATTAAACCTATGCACATATGATATGGTTTTCCATAATTATATTATTATCTGGGGTCATTTTAGCAAAAAAATTGTTAGATTTCAACTGATCCGAGCTTAATAATATTTTCACCCATTTGATGGTCGATCTGAGCCCAAAATTTTTTTCCCGTACCGCTTTCTTGTACGGAATAGTGAAAATCAATCGTACGCACAAATTAAAAATTTTAGTTAATGCCCAAGTAGGTGAATTAATATAATTAGTTACAATTTTTTTAAAACGCAATTTAAATTATTTAGCATCCATTTTCTAATCCTTATAATAAAAATTTTACGAGGGGCGCATTTGTGAAAAAGCCCCAAAATAAGACGTTTATCTCTACCTTCTCCAGCCAGCCTCTCCCGAGCACCGATGGAGGTCTTGTTCTCTTCGCCGCGCTTCTCGCCGGAGACCCGCATCGCCTCCTGCGCCCCAAATCCCTGCAGGTCCAGGCCGGACAATCGCTCCCCGGCAGCGTCACTTGGCACCGCCTTCGTCGCCCCCTTCGCCGGCAGCAGCGTCTCCGGCGAGCTCTCCGGCCAGAGGCTCCACGCCCCTTCCCTCCGCGTTTCTCCACCTGGTTCCCGCCGAAGGCGCGGCGGCGTCACCATGGTACCCTTTCCTCCCGATCTCTAGGGTATTGTGGTAGTGTTTTCATTTGAAATGGTGACTCTGCGTTGATATCTTCTTGCGATTTTCAATTTGGTAGTTTCTTTTGATCTGTGTTTAGAATTGAATATATTTTAGCGTGTTCAGAGTTTGCGATGATAGTTGAAGGGATGGGGTTTCTAGGGTCTAAGGTTCATAGCTAGAATGCTCCCATTGGTGTGATTTTTTAACGATTCAAAGGTTTGATTGGCTGAGTTTGATTTCTATTCATATGTGGATTGATTTGTTGGGATTGGAAAATTACAATTTTCTCAGTGAATCATAATATCTCAACCATTTTTAGTTTGAAAAGTTTGTCAGGGTGTTGGGAAGATGAGACTATTATATGATGGTTTCAATCAAAATATGTTTGGGGATGCTAAGATGAGATTAGCTTCAAATTTAGGGTCTAAAGTAGAAATTGGATGCAATGGAACGCAAAAAAGAGGCCTTGAGTTGACAGTTCTTCTTACAATAAGGAACGCCATCTAAACAGCTTGCCATTTTAAGCTTCTCCCTTGATAATCTTTCTGGCAGTGAGGATTCTCGTGTTTGGTTTTGGCAAGACTCATGGCCCTTGATGTGTGTTTGCCATCTTGTCTAGGATATAGCTTAAAATTTGTTTAGAAACTTGGCCCATCTTTTCTTAGTGCTTAGTTACATGGTTGAGTTGCTGCCTTTTCTTTTCTTTTTTTTTTTTTGCTTTGGGAAAACATATTTCGTGATTTATTATATTCAAAAGAGCTCTTATTTGCAACTATCCTTTGCGATACTTGGGCAAAACAAGCGTCACTAGTCAGACATGTACTTGTCCCAAGAGGGAACCTGTGTTGTTGCATTGCTGGGTAAAAGCAAAATGCTCCTTTTTGATTAACTGTGTAATCTCCGTTACCAGTTAAGCTAAATGGATTTCTCTACAAAAGAGAAGTTGGTTTGTTAGTGGAGGCTGGAGCTTGAAATCTGATACCTAAGAGGCAGTTCAATATTCAGATAGAACTTTTTTAAATTTTTGTTGGCTTTATCATCTGCAATTAGCCTTGGCCTTTTTCTTTTTCAACTCAGATTTGTGAGTAAGAAAACTCTGGCTGCCTCTAGGATTTTGTCTACAATATTGTCAATCATTTCTACCTACCATTCTTTCTTTTCTTTAGGAATTAGTTGATACTGCAAGTCTCATGAACTACTTGTTATTACATAATCAATTGCAATGATATTCGAGATGACATTGAGATAGCTAACAATTTTTTGTCCTGACAGTTGTTTTGTAATTTTTGTTATGTTAAATGCTGAAATTGCAATTGTACCTATTTCTTCATGTGTGATAATCTATGTCATTTGTTTTATGAACAGGTCATCCCTTTTTTGAGAGGAAGTGCGTGGGAACAACCTCCTCCAGATCTAGCATCATACTTGTATAAGAACCGGATTGTGTACCTGGGCATGTCTCTTGTGCCCTCAGTGACAGAACTTATCCTTGCAGAGTTTCTTTACCTTCAGTATGAAGATGCAGAAAAGCCTATTTACCTTTACATAAATTCCACCGGCACAACTAAGGTTAAAATTCTTGCCTTCCTGCTTTTATTTGTTAAAAATAGCCGTAATTAGCTTTTTTTTTAAAGAAAAAATGTCGGATGATTAAAATGAAAGCCGTTGAATGTTAGAGCAGGTTTGGAGTTTGTGCATATGTCCATGCTTACCTACTGTTGGACTGACTCCTAAAACTTGGATCTGAGATATAGGTGCATATATTCAGTTATGCTTCAATTTTAGTTGTCATTCAATGGGTGTTGCTTCGTTCACATGGTAAAGTCAAATTTGATCATCTTTGCATTTTGGTGGGTTCATTCATTTTGCATTTTGGTGGGTTCATTCATTTCAAACTATATTTTGCTTTCTTTCTTATTCGTTCATCTATGAAATTTATTTCTCAAGTGTGTTATGCAATATTTATCATAATCTTGCTTAACTTTTATGTTTACATTCGTCTTTCTTTTAGGGTGGAGAAAAGTTGGGATATGAGACAGAGGCTTTTGCTATCTACAATGTTATGTATCATGATCTTGCTTAACTTTTATGTTTACATTCGTTTTTCTTTTAGGGTGGAGAAAAGTTGGGATATGAGACAGAGGCTTTTGCTATCTACGATGTTATGGGGTTAGTTTATTACTAATGATTGGTTTCATATGATTAAATGCTATTATTGACTTGTAAGAGTGTTTTAAATCAAGTTGCAATTTTTGCCTCCTGATGAGAACTCTATTTATGCACCAAATAAACTTGTCAACCGATAATATGTTATCTAAGTAGTGACACAAGAACTTTAGAAACGCAGGGCTTACAAAATGTTAGTTCATTTGCTAATTGGTAGGTCAATGAGAACTTTTTTCTTTTCCTCCAAAGTACAGATATGTTAAGCCACCTATCTTTACACTGTGTGTGGGCAATGCTTGGGGTGAAGCAGCCTTACTTCTGGCTGCCGGTGCTAAAGGAAATCGTGCTGCACTACCATCATCGACAATTATGATTAAACAGGTAGGTCTCCTTTCAGTCTGTTTGATACATCATTTTTGAGCTCTCTTGGGTGCGACTAAAAGCCATTGTCCTTTTTTTTCTCCTTTATTGAAATTGTTCACTATTATCTTTTTTGCTGCAAACTTGTTCTTATGAATGATATGGTTTTGACTTGTCTCTTGCTTCAATATGCAGCCAATTGCTAGGTTTCAAGGTCAGGCAACAGATGTTGACCTTGCAAGAAAAGAAATAAAAAATGTGAAAAATGAACTGGTAAATATCTTTATATTAGTTTCTCCAACTTAGATGGATGTTTAGCGAGATGCACATGGTAGTTCATTTTTTCCGTGGATACATTGATATTATTTGGTCATAAACCACCACAAGGATTGTCTGGAGGATTGTTGCTGACTGTGATAAAATTGATCTCATCATTCCATTTATAATGTTTCAGGTTGCTTTATATGCGAAGCATATAGGGAAAACTCCAGAGCAGATTGAGGAAGACATCCGACGTCCGAAATACTTCAGTCCAAGTGAAGCAGTTGAATATGGTATCATTGACAAGGTAAGCAAAATCCTCTTCTCTAGAATCACCGATACCGGGGCTTGTCAAAACTAAAATGTAAAACCCCTTGGACTACTCCAGGTATTGTACAATGAACGAGGCCGAGAAGATCGAAGTGTAGTGTCAGACCTTCGGAAGGCACAACTTATATGATGTTTCAAAACATGATCCAACCATGTGGGGAACATGGCAGTGAGGGTTGCTATCAGTTTTCTGCATAGATGGAAGTCAAAATCCCCCAAACAAAATATTCAAATGAATTTGTCAATTGATGACGTCTGGTTGCTTGCTTAGGTTTCAATGGCAATTATATTGTCCATTAACTTTGCTCTTTCTGGGCTCAGCGAGGGATCTCTGGTTGAGAATGCAAGAGTGACTTACAAATGTAACTCTAATGTTTTCAAGTCAGATTTAATATTTCTTTGTTGTGTTGATCTTCTCTACCATATTAGATGTTACCTGGTTAGGGCTTTTGTGCATTGCAACACAGCAACCAAAGTCTATAGGGAGTGTTTTGTGTAATCAGTTTTCTTCTCCCATTTTTGAAAGAAACTACAATGGCTCAAAAATTATTGCAAGGACAGAAACAGCAAGAGAAATTGCAGCATTGTGTGGATAGATACCGATGATCATCTCCACTGTACATGAAACATGTAAATCACTTATAAGAAATATATATTGATTAGATCATTGTTGTTCAGATAAAAAGAAGAAAATTTCTCAAAAAGGGGAAGAAATACAGCAGTAATTTGAGACTGGCTAGCAAAACAGCTCTACCGCTGAAGGAAAAAAAATTCTAAGTAGCATTTGAACCTGAGAGCGAGGTGTAAAGTTTAAGAATATTGCTTATTCACTGAACACCAGTCCACTTCTATCCACATTCTCAAAGACAGCCTGGTTACACAACAAATTGTAGGTTGGCCAGTGATTAACAGGCAGGGGCCTTATTTGTTAATGATTTTGAATCTTAAGGATTCATTCGTAAATAAATTGAAAACTAAGGAGTTGCAAGAGGTCACCTATATGAACAGTAGCATCAGGTATTAGACTGCCAAATTAAACAAGCAATTGTGAAGATTCTAAGACAAACAAAAAGGAGATTTTTACAAGCTCAATGAAGCATTATGTTTTCTATGTATAGTGTAACAATTATCTGGAACCGCTGAAAAAAAAATGATACATACCATTTCAACAGTCAATGTGATGCTTCCTAACATGCCAATTCAAACAAAAAAAAAACTCTTTAATCAATATTTTAACAGTTTTACGTTAATCAGTGTATGATTTTTGAACCTTTTCACCCTCAAGAATAGGATGGCAGGTAACAAAAAAAAAAAGAGAGAAAGGCAACTGATGCTATGGAAGGAATAAAAGCTATTAATAATTATCTAAAACATCACCACACCATAAAACATTGAAGTTTAAACACTCTCTTTGAATATACCACACATCTATGGAGCCATTAGCTGACTACAAAAGGAAAGTAGAAAAATATGACAATGCCATAAGTATAATTTGGACATAGTGCTAAGACAAGCACAAACAAGATTTTAGAATAAGATACCACAAAATGCTAGTCAAGTGAATGCATATATATCCAATATGTAAAGCCTGTGATAAATAGCATAATATATTTGGTAGGTCCTGTTGGTCTTTAGACTTGCAAGCATTAAATATTATAAAAACCCTTAAAATATCATATCAAATCCAGAAAGGTGCACACAACAAGAAAATAATTGTATTATTTAATTATATTTTCTGTTACACTTCCTAAGTCCAGAAACAATTGCCAGGTAGTAATATGGGTGTCACGCTCGAAAGCTATTCCTGATATATTTCTTTTATGCTTCTTTTTATTGTGCTGGTGCAGAACGAAGATGAATTTACTGAGCTTTAATTAAGTGCCCATATTACTCTGTAAGCATAAGAACCTGGTCCTCAACAAGTCATTACTTGGGGTCGACAAAAACACAAAAACCTCAAGAGAATCATTACAGTCACATCTTAGCAGACACAGAATGCAGAGAAGACAGCCAAACAATACCTTGGAAAGGCAGAAAATTTCCAAACATTGGGAGGCTGGAGCACCAACTTAGGTAACTAATCTCAATACAACCTGCCAGTGCATTCCACAGAACCACAATAGCAACTTTTCTGCTTTATGTTACCATTAGAATCTAGAACATCATCGATGATGTAGTTGTAGTGGTATGTCAGTTCTTGCAATGGGGGTATGTTCTCTGTAGCAAATAGCATAACATGAGGCTTGCTCTTGTCGTCATGATCATAAAGAAGATTTTGTGCATACAAGTTAGGAGTGCAGTTGTGATTGATGAATCTCCCCACATTGCCATGGATAGAAGCATCCAAAGTGAATCCTCCATCTTCCACTACTTCACACAAAGTATTCTTTTGCAAGTCTGGAATAAAAGTTTTGAGACCCTCCCAAAGAGATTCATCATAATAATTATTCCCAATGGCAAACAGATACTCATCGGTAGACCTTTTTTGAGCTGCTTCATCTTCTAACAACTCTCCAACATATTCACAGATGAAGCTTCCTGATGGAATTGATGTCAAGGATCTGACACCCCAACCCATAGTTTCAGTCTTGAAGATCTCAAGCGGAAACTTGATGCCATGCTGACTTACTCTGTTATGGCATGACGGAGGGCATTTGCAAAATGGTCCACACTCATAGACCAGGGGTTTGGCTTCCACAAGAGCACCATTATAATTGAAAGGAATCTCCCCTCCATTTTTCACAGAACAAGCACATTTTTTGGAATCAGAACAACCATTGACGCAATCACAACCTCTTGGAGGATTTGGGTGGAAATCTGGTGGATAAATAATCTTTGTTGTGTACTTAAATTGTGGAGGTTGCTCGTCATCAATAGTGTTGACCACACTTATAGGTATCTTCTCTTGGCCACTAGAGATATCTTCAGTACATAGGCCAGATAGTGCTCTCTGCCCAATCGAGTTCTTTACATTCTTGATCCTCTTCTCAATATTCCTGATGCTGAGCTCAGGTTGCCCTGGCAACCTTCTCAACTGGAAAACAAACATGTAATGACCAGTCTTTCCTTTCTTTCTAGTGCACTTTTCAACAAAATAAAGTCCATCATAAACATATATTGTGATCTTCTTGCCTTTCAACCCTGCAGCAGCACTACCTGGCGGACATTTTTTAATTCCCAGAATAACCCGCACTGGGTTTTTGGCATCTATACTGTTTTTAAGTGCCAAGTTACCAAGCACAAGCTTCTGATCTTCTGATGGCACCCCTGCACCAGGGAACACCAACTTATCTGAATTCTTCTGAAAACTCAAAAAGCTCCCATAAGCAACAATGCTGACAGCTATGCTCTTCCCATCATGAAGCATAAAATCAATACCAGCTGGCATCTGGCAATGAAGGCCAGTTATACAGCACTCTGCCCTAAAATTAAACTCATCCCCAATTTGTACTCCGGGTACATCCCCCAAATACTTCTTTCCATCTAAAAAACCATTGTTCTTCTCCTTGAAAAGCTTGTATGCTTTCAGAACAGTCTGCATACCATGCCTGGGCCCTTTCAACTTTACCTCTTCCTGCTGCAAGAGCTTTCTATGAATCCCTTGGAACATGCGAAGCATCTCCCTGACTTTCTTCCGAGTAACAACCTCTTCTCGAACAACACCACAGTCAACTGCATTGGATTTAACAGCGTCCTCATTTTCATCAAGAGGTTCTTTGCTCCGTTTTCTTTTCCTGGCACGCTCCTTGCTTGAACTCTCTGGACTCTCCTTCTTGGCACAGGCATTATTGAGATTCTGGACTGCAGATACTCTAATGCGAGAAGGATAGCGTCTGGGCGTTGCCCCGCTCTCAACCGTTGGCAAAGCTGAGGAGGGGGTGCCTTTGGGTGTCCATTTCGAGCCAAGAAGACCTGCTAATTCCCTGGATGTCATGGCTTTCTCAACCTGTGCAGTAGCCAAAGCTGAGGGACTGCCAATAGGCATCCCATTCGAGCTAAGAAAACTCGCTAGTTTCCGAGATAACACAGCTGTCTTGCACGAAACACTCTAGTGCGTCAACAGCTTACAAATTCACAACAAAGGTTGCTTCATCCTTGCAATCCAAGAAATCACACCCAAAAAATCTCCAAAACCCAGCAGCATTGCGATTCGTCAAACTGAACAATGTAGTAAACACGAAAAGTCTTGACATGAGAACAAGACATTGGATTAAGTGAAACAAAAACTATGAACAAATTAAGAGAATGCAGGAATTCAGAGTAGACGTAGAGTTCACAAATATTGAGAAAGAACAGGACTTTTGCCGAAATTGGGCAGAGCATTATGATCTACCACAACCAAACAATGCAGAAAATGAAAAAAATGAAAGGGTTTCCACGAAAACAGGAATCACATTACATAGAACAACAACTAATACTACAAAAAAATTAGAATCAATCAAAACCAAACAAAATGGAAAAAATCTTGGACGGATATAGAGCTAAAAAACACAGGAAAGGGGGAAATTTCCACAAAATTAAGCAGCATTGTGATCCAACACAACTAAACAATGCAGAAAAAAACGAAAGATGGAAACTAAAAGCAATCAAAACCCTAATCCAAAGAAAGAATCTTGAGCAGACACAGAGCTCAAGAACACCGAAAAGAAGGGAACTTTCGGCAAAACTCAGCACCATTATGATCGAAGACAACTAAAAACCGCAGAAACAATTGAAGAAAAAAAAGCGAGACTTTCAAGGTTAATCAAGAGAACCAAAGAACACCGGGAAAAATTGGGAAAAAAAAAGGGAAAAAAAGGAAAAAATCGGTGGAAGTGGAGAGGGAACCTGGGAGGATCGCGTCCTGGCCGAAGGGAATGAAGCGGAGATCCACGGCAGAGGGGTAGAGATAAGGTTTTGGGATTTGGGTCGCTGCCGGCGTCGACGGAGAAGAGGGAATCGCGAGTGCGGGAACCCCTGGTGAGTGCACCGCTGGAGTGGCGATTTCGTCTTCTGGTTTCAAGTTCTACATAATTGATAGCGAGCATGCGACTCCGCTGAATTTGGAAGGAGTTTTGAGGGGACTTGGGCTTAATTAGAGTCAACATTGTGATTAACTCATGTCATTATGAGTTGATTAGTATGATTTGGGTTTTTGGGTTGTCTGGTTTATCTGATTTGGAGTTGATATTTCCCATTATAAATATTTTTTTTGGGATTTTAAATTATCCCAACAAAATTTTTTTATATCTCGCTATTATTAACTATAGTAAAAAATTTAGATTATGTAATTTTTTTAAATAATTCAAATATTTTTATCTATTACAGGAATTTTAACTACCAAATATTATCTTAAATTTTGTAGTAAAAAGTTTACGGAAAGTTAAAATTTGATCATTTTTTTAATTTAAAAAATATATATGATAATACACCGAAATGAATAGGTCGAATTGAAAAATCAAGAAGAACCAAAACCTAAACTAAGTTTAAAGGATTGTATATGAGGTAAAATACTATTTGATTTTAAATTGCAAGAAGTTAGATTCGTCTTTATATTCAGCTATACAAACATCGATATCTTTAACTAATAAGAAATCATATTGTTACTATGTTGAGGTTTCATTAAATTTGAATACTTTAGTATTCAAGTGATAATGAACGGATAATTATGAAAACTAATTTTTATATTCAAATCTAAAAAAAAAATCTCAAGAGATCTGAAATTTGAAATTATTTATTATAATAAGTCTCGTGAAAATTATAACGTTAAGATTACAGGATTTTGATATGTTCTACACCTTATATACTTTTTTTAATGCAAAGTGATTTCCTAATATTTTCTTCTTTAAAAACCTGAAATTCACACCAAAAAAATTATCAAAGTACAAAAATAACAAAAAAAAATGCTCATAAGAAGATACGTGCATCTCAAATTCTTTCATGTTAATACATGAAAAATTGTGCTCAGAGTATGTTGATACATGATTTCTTATTTTCATGAGCGTATGTTAGTTTTTAAAATAAAGATATTCATGTGAGTAAGAAAAACTCTAAATTACCATATTTATTGTGAATTGAAGATTTACTAGTCGGAAACTTGGGCTATGTTTCCTTATCGTGAACATGTATACGGACCGTGGTCGACTACAGGCCTATGATCCAAACGATCCCTCTATAATTTAGCATTTGACAGGGTCATATGAGCATTATTTCCAATACTACTGCTTCTATTTAGCTGCCTCATCTTCTCCGCTTACTAACATTTCTCCTTCTCTCCCTGCTCTACACACACACGCAGCTTGTCAATGGCAGAGCTCGTAGAAGACCCCAAGATGCGCCCAATGCTAGTCAAGACCATTTCCTCTCTCCTCCAGAGAGCAGTCGATGCCAACGACGAATCCTCAGCTGGAACCCGCTCGGCCTTCGCCGGCTCCACGAAGCCCGCCATCGGAATTCGGAGTTACTTGGCTCGAATAGCCAAGTACGCCGGCTGCAGCCCTGCGTGCCTCGTTGTCGCCTACCTCTACCTCGACCGCCTCTCCCGCCGCTCCTCCGCCGCCGCCGTGGTCGGCCCTTTCACCGTCCACCGCCTCCTCATCGCCGCCGTCCGGGCTGCCACCAAGTTCTTGGATGACATGTGAGTCGCAACATGAACTAGTTCTCCAAATATTTTTTGAAATTCTACTTTAAAGCTTAATATACATTTTTATTATATTTTTATTGAGATTTTTAATATGTTTCTTCAGTTTTTTTTATACTTCAAATTGATTGATTGGATATACATTTTGGCTAGTTGGCGAAGACAACAATTTTCTTTTCAATAGGAAAGAAAAAAAAAATCTTTTTATTAAATTGAGTAGCCAAAAAAGCGGTGAAAAGGACAACAAGAGATTATGTGGTTCAATGGGAAATTTGATGAACCAAGCTGGAATGCTGGAAAAGGTAGGTAGATGCAGCCACATTGATTTTTTGGGACTTGTACAAGAGCAAATGGGCAATCAATCAATCTGGTTAGGCTGTTGCCGTCATCCATCCAACTCCATAGTTTAAATGCTAGTTGTTTCCTGACAGGAACTAAACAACTCCCAAACCCTAATCAAACTTCCTTTTTTAAAAAAGTTAAATAACTATTTATTGAGATTAAACTGGTAAATTAGTTGAGAAGTGTTTTAGGGTTGTCAGTGTCTCTAAGTATTGGGAAATCATCTGACAGAGAAAACATGCAATGCAATGTCAATGTCCGACAACACTAGATACTGCCATGTGACCATGGAGTGTCTTAGGAAAGCTAAGAACATTTGGTGATAAATCTACTGATTCGGGACTTCTTCTTTGAAGACTGGTATCTCTTCTGCTGTTGAACGTTGTGTATTCTTGATGTATTAGATACTACAACAATGTGTACTTTGCGAAGGTGGGAGGGATCAGCTTGGCAGAGATGAACATGCTGGAAATGGAGTTCTTGTTTGGGCTGCAATTTGAGCTTAATGTCACCCCAAATGACTTTAGTTCATGTTGTACGACTCTCCAGAGAGAAATGTACTTGGACTCCCCTGCAGTCTCTCCAAGTCCCATGTTTCACTGCTTGCCATCCGAGGAACCCAACAACTGCAAGCAGAAGCAGCTAGCTGTGTGACGTTTTATTATTATTATTATTCATTTTTTTTTATTAATTTAATCCTTTTGTATAGAAAGAGAGGGCCAAGGGCACGCATGCAAATACTTCCATGTACCAAACCCTAAACTTTTCCTGATTCTTTTGCTACTATCTTTCAATTTCTTTTTATGTCATTTCTTAAGCTGGATGTGCCCATGGGAATGGTGGCATATAGACTGGATTCTCGGAGACAGCAGAAGGACTTGTATTTGGCTTGCTCCAAGCTGTCATTATTTTTTGGCTCCTTTTGATGAAATTTTACTAATAACATTTAGGTCAACATTTCCTGTTTGAACATGATGTAACTCATGGAATAATGAAACATCACATGTTCTACCAAAAGCATAAAGCAAATTCAATAAATAAGATATTAATTAGTAGGACTCACAGGGATATTCAATGTCAGACATTGTTGGTCCCTGTTCCTTGTGCATGAAATGCAAAAACAATGCAAAAGATTGGAAGATAATACAAGGAAGAATCCATTCACTGGTGAATAAAGAGATATATAAAGCAAAAACAAAGCATTACTCACCATTGTCCTTCTTTTGAGAAATTAAAAGCCTAAGATGCATTACAACAACAATTCATAAGGCACAATGAGATCTAGAATTATAAGGACAAGGCAGCCATGCAGCGCTGTGATCTGAACTACTAAATACAAATGCCTTGGCCTCATGCCCCAGCACTCAATAAATCGGTGTAATCTGTACAAGCCTTTAGTCCTGTCAAATTATGTTCTTCAATGTCGATGTGATCTGGATGCTGGCCTGATTCCTAATCAGAGAGAACAAAATTTCAGAGAACTCTCATAGCCATTCTTGGTACTTTTATGTTCTTTCAGGTACTAGTGACTTGTACTCTTCACTTTCGAGACATCCCTTGCTTTCCAGCACATTCATCAGCATATCCATCTTCTCCGAGTCACTTTGCTCCTTACAAAGCACAAGGAAGTTTGCAACATTCTCTGGCTTTGGCCTCCAATCATTCACACCTTCATATGAGGCTGCTTCTTTAAGACAGGACAGTGCTTCTGAAAGTTGCTTGTCAAAGATGTACCCTTCAGCAAGTATCTCCCATGAATTTGAATTTGGAATCCCACCCTTCTCAACTAAACGGTCGAAAACACTTTTGGCCTCTGAAAGTAGACCTTCTCTGACATAAAAAGCCATCAGAAGGTTGCCAAGCCGGGGGTCAACACTCGACGTGGTGGACAGCCATTCCTCGTAGATCTTCTCCGCTCCTTCTGTATCTTGCACCTTGATTAGAGAAGAGATCATTGCATGATAGCCAAGATTCAGGATGCTGTGGAAGTTTGATTTATACAAGTCCCATACTCGATAGATATCTTCCTTCTTTCCAATTGCAGCATACAACCCAATAAGATAATTAAAAGGTACCCTATTCCTTCCTGTGAGCCTAAACTCTGCATCCCTTAGACAATTTAGTGCCTTCTCAGATTCACCAAGCTTGATATACATGGATGCAAGTGTTGTGTAAGTGGTCCAGTTTGGATTGATAGCCCTGTTGGAAGTCATCAGTTCAAGCACATGTTCCATATGCCCTAAGTCCTCCACTGCCGCACATTTTGTGATCCAGATATTATAAGAGTATAGGTCAAGCTGCACACTTCTCTCCATCATTTCCCCAATTATCATATCAACTTTTTCATATTCTCCTACATTCATATAAAGTGTCATCATCACATTGAAAGGAAGAGCAGCTGTTGCATAGCCCTTGTTTTTCATTGTGTCAACCACAGACTCAGCTTTCTCCTTCATCTTTGCCTTCCCATAAGCATTTAAAAGAGCACCATAGACACGTTGATCTTTCAAGTCGTCTGGAACCCTTGAAAAGTACTTTTCAGCCAGTGAAATGCCATGTACTTTGGCAATTAAATCTAGCTGGATTGCTTGGTCACTAGAAGTGAAGGTAAATCGGGCTCCCTGGGCAGCCATCCATCCATAAACCTGAGAAAATGCATGGAGAAACTTATCAAGGATGGACATAAAATAAACCAAACCAAATGATAGCATCGAAAGAGTATGCCCCAAAAATCAAACTAGTTGATAGATGTTCTTGGTGCCATTTCTTTGGACATCTACATGTGGACAACATTAGCTGAAAATTGAGTTATTGCGGGATAAGTAACCATATTAGACCTGCTGATATCAACAAAATTTTTCAGCCAATCATGTATTTTGAAGATATTATTATACCGAGAAAATCAACCGGCTGACACCAGGTTTCAAGGCATGATGATGACAAACCATTTATATGTCTTTACCTACTTCATCGAGTGTTTCTTTGTGCTACTTCCAATATCATCAACTTTGCTCTTGTATTCAAGTAATATACTTGTGCCCAGCACAGAATATTTAAGTAAAGTTTGACCCATATTTACTCATGGCCAACTAATGAGCTTCGACAGAAGGTATTCTAGCATTCACACAAACAAAAGAGTATTATACACTAAGAAGCCAACCAAAAGAGCATTTTCCAATAACAAACAGACTCAACGCAAAATTTTGAAAAAAAGAACAGGACTCGAGGCAAAGATGCAAGCATGAGATAGACAAGAAATGCGTATGGACCGAACAACATTAGATAAAGTATTATGTTAGGTTGCATTCATCTGAAGAGAAAGTGTCACATCATTTAAAATAGCAAAATAAAAAACCTTTACTAACAATTACAGTAGCACACGGACATGTTGCAATTTTCTCAACTAATTTCACAACAGTTATTACTGCAAGCCTGTAAACGCAAGGAAAAAAAAGAAGGTAAACAAACTGTATCTAAGACTTACAGTTACGCAGCTTATCAGCAAGCTAATCAACATAATTAAGCCGAACCTACGCAAGAAATAAAAATATCCTAAAACTTCCATGAAACCACTCTATCTGCTCACCGCTTCTATTTACTTTCCTAATTGCTAACTGCAATTGGAACACTGGAGATTAATATTATCCTCTTCTGGTTCAAATTCCCTCATGAAATCGACATATAATCGTATTAACTCAACCAAAAAGAAGGAACAATAAGGAAGATGACACACAAGACACTAATACCTATATCTTTCTATTCCTTATTTCCTGGAGCCCTTCTACATCATTCTTTGGAAGAAAAAGCAAAATGAAATGGCAAAAATAAAGGCAAGCACTGTCCGCACACAATGGTTCTTTTTTATGGAAACTAAAAAGATGGAAACTTTAGTTACCAAACAATTCTACAATCAAACCGCAGAAGAAATAAAGATGGAAAAGCATTGACCTCTAGCGCAAGCTTGAACCTTTTGAACTTGCGGAGCTCCTTGGCAACCCGACAGAGCTCCCACTTCGCCAGCCGCCTCTGCTCGGACTCCCACCGGTCGACGACCCCTGCAGTGCCGGCGGTGGGGTCCTCCATCATACAGATCTGGCGGTACAGAGAGCTCCATCGCAGCCCGCGCTTCGCCTCGTAGTCGACGGTGCCGTAGCTGTGGACCTGGGAAATGGAGCACTGGATCGCCGGGGGATGAGCTCTCCGGCCGCATAGCGGAGCTATGGGACGGAATTGGCGGTGGATGGAGGAGGAGGAGGAGAGGGGCAGGAAGAAAGGGCGTGGGGCCGAGACGGCGGCGGCGTGGAGATGCATTCGGTCGGAGAGATCGGGAGTGGAGAGATGGAGATGAAGCTATGGAGTTGATATTTCTAAGTGTTGGATATTTCTCAGCGTTTTGGTATCAGATAACGAATTCGTTTGATCTCAGCCGTTGATTTCTAAAATAAACGGTCCACATGCCGTCGGACATTCTTTTGAAATAATTTTTTTAAGTGCATCAAATTGATTTTTATTGGCCGTGTTACTGTTACAAATTTTTAGGGGTTAAATGTTGGAATCGTTCAGACAATGTCGTACTCCAAATTTAGCTTTTAGCTACTAATTGTCACTTAAAATTAAGAATTTTTAAGTAAGAAAGCTACTGTTTTATTATAAATTTACGAATAATTATTTATTTTACTATTATTAATAAAATAACACTTGTTTTATATTATAAATTTATAAAAAAGTAAATCAATTAAAATATTTTAAATAATAATTTTAATTAAATTAAATTAATTATAAATTATTTTTATTTGATTTTATTTTAAATAATCAGTTCATAATTAATGGACAACTTGTTTGATAAAATTAGATTATTTTTATTTTTATTTTATAATCAATGTTTATAAAAATTAAAATAATAAATATTATTTTTTATATTAATTTTATAGTTATCCAAACTAAAATCAAAGGAGAATAATTTGATCTTTTTTATATTAATTTTAGTTAGTAAAATTGAATTAAAGTATGATAGTTATTGAATATTTTAATCAATATGACTTTTTTGCAAATTTATAGTATAAGATGAATAATTTTTTATTAATAATAATAAAATAAATAATTCTTTATAAATTTATAATAAAACAATCGAATTTTTACTAAACATCTTAAAACTAAAGATTTTACTAAGAATACTTTTGAGATAAAATTAAGAATTAAAAAGTCTTAAAATATTAAACTTTAATTCTTAATTATCTTGTTAGATATAATTTTTTTATTTTTTCAAACAAACACAACTCACAACTTTCGCTTTGTTCTGCAATAAAACCAAACCAAATGAATAAAAAAAATCATCAAATCCAATGATTTAAAGTAATGAACTAATCCTCTACCCCCATCTGAACTCAAAACAAAGAGAATAAAAAAAAAATTGTCCAAAGAGAAGACAAGGGAGATGTTACCCAAAAAATGTTACAGAATATGTAAAGCTCATAAACGAATCTTAAATGAAAGAATGGTCACTCTTGATCCAATGGATGAAAAATGTTTAAATTACTCGGAGAAATTCATGCACAGTTTCACTTTCTACAATTCAAAAAGTTAATATGCTACATATACAACAAACTAAGAAACGAAAGCCAACTATAATTACACCCAACAGTCAAAGCTAAGCCTAAAGAAATATTCTCCAATTTTTGGCACTGAAAAGAAAATCTAGCTACAAACTTTTGGATCCTAAACAGTTTCCAAGGCAATAGAAGGTTCATCTCTTGGATTTTTGTCCTTTCCCATTTCTAGAATTTCCTACAACATGGTCACCATCCTCATCATCTTCTTTCCCTCTTCTTCTCTTCTTGTTGCCATCACTCCCCTTGAATTGCTGCATCCACCCAGAAATAAAAAAATAACAGAAAAAAGTTATTTCTGATGTTATCAGAAGGTAGAATATCACAGAAGAATAGCAAACATTAACAAATACAAGTTACAGAATTCTAATATGCAAATCCATCATCATTTAGATTTGCATTTTCTTTTATCCTTTTTTCCCCTCAGGAATGGCATACAAGGTATTTGGACCCTAGGACAATTATTTTCCCAAGTTCTTTATTGTAGGCTTCATAAATGTCATGAGAACATGAATACTGATGCAGTACCGTTATAGCAATTCGCTTGGCCTCTGATACTCTCTCTGACAGTCGTTTAAGCTGCTCAATATCCAAAGGACAAACTGGAAGTGTTTTACCTGCAACAGATTGGATTACATAACGTCACTGTTTTCAGAGAAAAAAATTTGCTCATTTTTCAGCCAAAAACAAAAAAAAAAGGTTACCGATTAGTTTCTTGATCTGCTTGAACCAATCAACCTCATATTGATTTGGAATGGAAAGTGCCATACCAGATCTTCCAGCTCGTGCAGTTCTACCAACACGGTGGATATAGTCCTGTAATCAAATTGAGATTTACAGATTGAAATTTATCAGAGTATTTATAGATAGTAATGAGAAATTTTGCAGTCCTAACCAGGAAAGTTCCCTAAAAAAAAGTTAAAACAGGTGAAGGAGTCAAACACAAATGACAACTTTGGGATTGTTCGTATTGTGGCCATCTTGGTTTGCAGTCTCGTCAAGACCATCTGCCAAGGAAATTCACCAAGGGACACCTGCCTAAGTAATGACCACCAATGCGCCATAATTGTGAAAATATGTGAACAAGTTATAAGCTAAAACAATTTTATTTCAAACATATTTGCTGCTCGATTTATTGGTTTGACTAAAAAATAATTATGTGACATCATTTGAAGTATCACAATCAATGATATGGTTAAAAGGGTTTGATTAAAAAAACATTATGGGACATCATTTTAAGTATCATAATCAAAGATATAGTTAGTAGCACTCTATGGGAAAATATAAAGCATATTAGTTAGTTTTATGACAAAAGAAGAATGAGCAAGCAATAGTAATTGGCATACACTGCAATATATTTAGGATATTTGTGCATAAATTAATACTGTGGACAGTGTTTCTCCTTTTTCCTTTTGCAGATAATGTTCCTTTTAGTATAATTTGTAATTCAACAAGCAAAGTGACAAGGAACCAAATAAAAGATATGACATGATGAAATGAGAATATTTAATGCTTAAAAAGGAGGTTATATCCCACCGAATGGATATTGCACATCTGCACTAATCTAAGTATAATTATTTTCTATTTTCATGGTTTAAACTGACTCCTATTTTTGTTCTTTCTTTATATTTTCACTTTTGTTATTTTCACAATTTTCCAACGTGCATTTTTAATGTTTTCCTTTTCATCTAACCAATAGGTGACCAATAGACTAGGCATTTGGTTATCCTTTTTGTCTAAAAAAAATTGTCGAATGTCAAGACTTTCAGCTGCAAGAGAAAGATTCCAAACGTATATCGCGGACTCATTCTTATAGTAAAAAAGTTAATCTAGCAGTCACATAAATCATATGGAAAAGGATTCTGCATCAGAAGCCTAAAAATGCCATGATCTTGCTAACAGAAATTTCCAGATAAACTTTCATAGCTAGAAAAACGACAAGAACTCAGAAATATGCTTGTGGTTTGACATTACTTATATGACCAAGAATTACTAGCTAAATATGACAAAAACCAGCTCAGTTCAAACAGAGGCAAAACAACAGAGAAAATTGACTGCAACACCAACCTTAGAATTGGATAGAATGTCATAATTTATGACCATGTCCACAGAAGGGATGTCCAGACCTCTACTTGCCACATCAGTGCATACAAGAATATCGCAATCTCCAGACTTGAATTTGTTCAAGGCTCCCAACCTCTTCAACTGTCATTGGATTCCAACAGATGGAAAATTTACAAAGGCACCAACATGCCAAAGATAAACAAGTTCCAGAAAGGAAGTAAATAAGTATTTACACAGTTGCCAAACAAAATAGATGCTCTAAATACGAAATCTTTGCATGAAGAGGAGTCCCTGACTCATCTGACTGCTAATTGGAATGGCTTTGAAGTCTAAGTTTCGGAGTATCTGAGCCACAAGCCTCGTCGATTCACATGTGCAAGTGAAAATCATAGAAGTACTTCCAGACATCTCCATCAAAATATAAGCAAGAGCACAATCCTAAGAAAAGAAATTGACAACCTCAGAAAATGGACCAAAATAGAGTGGTGACAATTCCAAAACAAAAATGTAAATAAAATTATGGGATTTTTGCAGATATGTCCCTGAAAAACACTGAAAACACCTATACACCTCTAAATTTTGTTGTACCTAGTAACATTTACTTTTCTAACAAATGGACCATAAATTGAACAAAATAGATTTGCATATATACACTAAAAAAGGGTCGAGTTCAGCTATATGAAAATCTACTACAGTCCCTTTATCAACAAAATAAGCATTATTTTAATCGTAAAGGTATAGGTGCAAAAGAGACTGTTTAGACAGGCATGGATGCAATTACAAACACGTGTTAATTCAGTATTTTGATGGGCATACACACAAAAATCACTAAATTATAAAGCTTTCATTTTTGCCAAAGTTATAGAGACAATTCTTTGTAAATTTCTGTATTGTATACACCTTGTTACAAAGAATTAGCCCACTATATCTGTTCAAAGCCTTGAGTAGAAAGAAACTAAGCTAACAATATCACCTCAGAAACAAAAAACATGAAGCTCAATTCAGGGGAAGCCACTCAGTAAATTAATCAACACAATTGTTGGTTTTCCTTGTCACACAAGGGGAAATTGATTCCTATTGGTATCACCAAGAGTCCATATTCACAGAAAAACAACTCTTGTAGTTGTAAAATAAGTGAAAGCTTAGTGGATTTCATCATTTTAGAGCAAGAAAATAATGCAGAACCCACTTTCCCTGTAAGATCTGACAATCACCTCTTATTGTATAAATGATGAAACTCACCTTCAATTTTGCAGGAACAAAGCACATCATCTGTTTGAGTGTATCGACAGTGGAATACTTTGTTGATACCTCAATCTGGAAAACAACCATTTTTTAGGGCTTGAGCATAAAGTAAACCCAAGAGCCAAATATAAACCACAGAGTTAAGCAGTATGCAGGCAGACGAAGACAGGATTTCTAAGACAGGCCCTTTGTAGCTTCCCAACCTGAAGAATTAAGAATGACTTCAACATCCCAAAAAATGAACAAAGCATGAAGTAATGATGAATGCAGCACCCAAAGGCATGCCCATCACTAGAGGTATGACTAGTATACCTGGAAATAAATGCTAATTGATTGACAGTTAACTGCACAAATTTCTCCCATTTAATGGAAGCAAAGCACTACAAGAAGCTGAACAATACGGTCATACCCTTCTCTTTATCAATAATACAAGAGGACATCTAAACCAAAGCTGCCACATTTACTAATTCACCTTGCATATAAATGAAGTGCTAACTCAGTTACCAATGCTCTAGAATGCTGTATGCATATGAATCGACAGGTTACTGCAAAGCCCAGGAACAGTATGAAAGTGCATATGCAACTTTATATTCTTGCAAATATAAAGAACATCATACCTCATTACAATATATAATTGAAGAACAATCCAGGTATATCAAACATAAGGCCTTCATTGATATATGTAGGCATCTAACTCATGTGGATAAAGCAATACAATTTGTTAAAGTTTCAAGAATTTGTGAAAAGTTCAAACTGACCTTTTTTGTCATAGTGGCTGAAAATAGATATGTCCGATGTTTTTCAGGAATCGCCTCTAGGATGGCATCAATATCTTTCTCAAATTCCAAATTAAGCAACCTATCAGCCTCATCCAATACCTAGCATAACCCATGAGCTCAATTTAGTGATAATATATACTGACAACTTAAAAAATATAACCACAGGCCCAAAAACAATTTTTTCATCTGTTCACAGAGAAATTTTATTCAAAAGAAATGAGGAGCTAAATAGAACTACAAAAGACTGAGTTCCAAATACGTGATACTCATAACTAGCTTGGTTTCCCATTCAACAATTAGATAAAGAAAGAATGTTCAATTCATCAACCACAATAATATTTGCCTTATTTGCAAACAACAGGACCTAATGTATGGTAACAGCAAACTTAAGCCTCCTTATACAAACAACCTAAATCTATTATGACCACATGACCAATCTGATTGATAGACTAGTCAGGCCATTTTTTATCAGAGCAACCAACACAAAAAAATTGTGTAAAGTTAAAGCTTCCATCTCTATAAATGTTTTCACAACATTCACCCACATAAGATGCATTACAGTGTTGAGATGTATTTCTCTTAAATACAGCTTACATGTAACAAAGAAAACAGGCATGGAAGAAGAATAAAGGTTATTTAACAATAAAATAAGGCTTGAGCAAAAAGTCACTGCCACTCTACTCTTCTAGGTCATACATCATACCAGGTATTTTAACAAACGCAGGCTAAAACTTTTAGTATTTGACAAATGATCCAAGAGACTTCCTGGAGTTCCCACCTGTCGAGAAATAACAATGATTAACAATAATTGAGTGTTTGTTAAGCTACACATAGCATTAGAACAATGAAGTTACAGAAAAAGAAAATTCAGAAGAAGGGAGAAATTATATGCCTCATTAAAAGGCTGGGAAACAAGCAACTCCCCTCAGATCCCATGTGTGGTTGAGAAGTATAAGACTGTTTGCCCATAATAACATCTCAAATCAAGATAGTGAAGTATGCAACAACATACAATGACATCACTATCATATAAATGCTTATTTCCACCACAATCATGAATCAAAGTCATGCCACTAGGACATGGATATAGACATATAGTGCTAGTTTTGAACCTTGAAATTCTAGGATATGCATAATACAATAAAAAAACCCGCACATTAGCAGCCTCAATGTCTCCATTTTAGCTATTATCTAAACAATCGCAATTGTCTTAGAAGAGTTTTGCATCCAAATTTTGACTGTCATAATTCAAAATTATTTTCCGTATTTTTAGGTGTATTCAAGAGATGAGCCTAATTGACCTCCCAAAGAGCCCTGGGTGCTTTCAAAAATGTTTGACTTTTAAACAGATTATTAAGATTCAAGTTGCTAATAGCAGCATTTTAGAAAAACTGAAGGCCTGAGACCAAGAAGAATTCTTTTTTTAACAGCAATTTGACAGTCATCACAACAAGGTTCCAAATAACACTATAAATGTCATAGTCCTAATTACAGCTACCTATTATGAATGGGTAGAAACGAAAACCCATACATTCGCAAATTATACCAGCATACATCCTTTCAGAAGAAAAAACATTATAATTTTTCAAATAGGATAGACATGAAAAGCAAGAGCTAGGAAATAAATGAACAGCTACCACTATGTGAGGATATTTTGCCAGAGAAATTGCTTGGTCCATCATGTCTATTCCTCCCACAATCTGCAAAAGACTCAATTCTATAAGAAATAGCTCATAAATAACAAGTCAATCAAATCGAGTTTCATGAGCAGCATTTACACATTGCCATCAACATACTGAAGAAAGAACATAAACAGATTCAAAAGGAATTCCATATAAAGAAAATAGTCCCAAAATGCATAAAATAACACAACATTTTATAGATAAGTAAATTGAAGCAATTGCACAAGACCAAATAGATAACTAAGCGCACAAATAATTATGATGCAAGCAACTTATTTTTCCTTTTTTTTTTCAATATCAGTAGCAGTTCCTGTCTAATGCCTTCACATAGACACCCAAACAACAATTTTCAAAAACTCATCAAATCCATTAAGCCACTAAATCATATGCATGGCAACAAGAATCCAGAAACTCACCACAGTGCACTTAACGCCTATCCCTGAGCCCAAAGCCTCAAACTGATCTTTAATCTGTATTGCCAATTTCCTAATCACAACGAATCAAAAAGAAGAGAAAACACCACATTAACCCCAGAAAGCACATCAAAACCCAGACAATGACAACCGAAGCAAACCTGGTGGACGAGAGCACGCAGGCGAAGAAGGGCTGCGGGTGCGGGGCGTCGAGGAGCGATTGGAGAATCGGAAGCGCGAAAGCGCCCGTCTTGCCGGACCCCGTCTGGGACAGCGTGATTAGATCTCGCCCTGGACGATATAAAAAAACATACATTGAAGCTGGAGAATATCCAATTTGGAGGAGAGGAGAAGAGAGAGGTGAGATTGGCATGGACTGACCTTAGAGAGCATGGGGGATGGCTTCGGCTTGGATATTGGAGGGGTTCTTCCAGCCGAGGGAGTCACAGGCCTCGGCGAGCTGCTCGCAGATGCCGAGATCCCTGAACGTCTTCGTCACCACTTCCTCCTCCGCCGCCATTGCTTGGGATTTCGCCGGGGAATATAGCGAGAAATCGCCCGGAAGGAAGGGGAGCCAACGACCGACGAGCGGAGGACGCGGGGCTGAAGCGGGCGGCGGGAAAGTGCGCGAGGGAAGTTGCTAGGGTTTTGAATCGGGATAGTACCGTATTGGGTTTTTCACATACCTCCCTGACATATTTTGAAATTTAAACATAACTCCCTTTCATTTCTAAATTTATATATTTCTTCCTCTAAAAGCATCAATTACATATCACTTCTTAAAATCTTAATAAATTACTTTTTTTCATTGAATTTAAAAAATATATTTTTTCTTTAAAATATTAAAATATATTATAAAACTTTTATCAGATGGATATTTATCATTAAAATTAAGAATATTCGGAGAGTATTACATTTGATATTATTTGGGATGAAGTGAAAAAATAAAAATACAACTTATTTTATTATAGTTAATGAAATTTTTTATAAAAACGTAATTTTTTATGAAATTATTTATAATTATGATCCTTTTATAATAATTTTTTATTATTTTATTTTAAAAAAATATTGGTCCGAAACTTTGTTTTGATTGACCTTACATCTAATGCAAATTGGCACTCAAATCCATAATAATCTTTTTATTGAGTTATAAAAAAAATAAAATAAACTTTTCGCATATTCTTTTGTTATTATTATCATCCAAATAATATATATAATTGTAAAAAAATAAATTGTTATTGGTTTGATAAAAATAACTCCTATTATCATTTGCAAGTGTTGAAGGAGTAAAAAAGTTCAATTGTATTCATGAATATTTTATAATTGCCTCTTCTTATGCATGCTAAAGAGTCATGTATTTCTTTTTTTATGTCGGCATATGCTTGGATCTATAAATTTATGAATGAGATTTTCCTACATTTGTTAGCATAAAAAAAAGGTGATCATTCAACATGCATAAAAAAGGATAACAATCAAGACTCAGCATATGCAATTAATCTATTTAATTCCTTCAATATTTGCAAATCACAATAGGGGCTATTTATCTTTAGAGACTCCGTTAGTTTTTTAATTGTCTTTAAACTATTTTACAATTTATTTTTGTTATGATATTAGAAGAATGTATGTAAATTTTTTGTGGTTATTTGAATGAGAATAATGATAGAAGAATATGTGAAAGTTTATTTTATTTTTTGGATGACAAGTTATAAAAGATTGTTATGAATTTGGGGCTAATATGGACTAAATTTAGGATTGATTTGAACTATATTTGGGACCTTATTTTTCAAAAATAAACAGATCATAATTATAAACAATTTTTAAAAATTATGTATTTGCAAAAAAATCCATTGCTAGCTTCTAATAAATTAAACAATATTTTCCTATTTTCGCTTCATTTTAAACGAGTCAAATGAAATATTTTCTAAATGTTCTTAACTCTAACCATAAATATATGTGCAATGAGATTTTTATAAACATCTAAAAATACAATATAAAAATAAACAATCTATTAAAAATTCAAGAAATTATATGCAATTGACCTAATTATTAATTTTCTAAATTTCTCCTCTAATTTTATTCAGGTATGTGATTTTTAAAAATTACAAAAGACAAATTTCATAATAAGATCAATAATTATATTCACATGCATTCTCACTTGGATCATTACTAATAAATACTCATTCACTATTTTTTAATGAATTGGTAGTTATATTTTTTTAATTAAATTGATAAGTTCTCATTTGTCGTATCTCATAAATTATATATTATGAATTTATCAATATAACTTTTATTTTTTTTGCTACCAAGTTTTGGTTTTAGATTTTTATTGATTTGAATTATATTATAATGTTATGAAAATGTTCTACCATAAGCCTTCTCCGTTTGGTTTGGGATCAGAATTAGGATTAATATTTTTCAAAATTATTTTATTTTTTTTACAAAATTAATATTATTTATTTTACATTGCTATTAGATTAAATTTTTATAAAAAAATAAATAATTTTTTGAACTTTAAATTATTCTAAAATTAATTTTAATAAAAAAATATTTATTTAAAAAATAATTTACTAGTTTTGAGTTTGATTGTCATTAGTATCTTACAAATTTCGCATAAACATTTCCAAAGAATCAGAAAGTGCATACAGATCCCCACATTGCCAAGACTTTGCATATGCTTACGAGGATCTTTCATAATTTCAACAAAAGCTTGGGAGTTTTTTACAAAAGCCACATGGTACACGATGCCCGGGTCGCCCTCGGGCCATTTTCAATACACTTGCAGACGGTCTTCTTTCCCCAAAATCGCCCTTTCAGAAACCGAAATCCGATCAGTTTCCTATGGCTTCCGGCGCCGGCGAGCTCAGTGGCCGGCCGGTGAGGTACGGGATCGTCGGGGTGGGGATGATGGGGCGGGAGCACATAGCAAACCTCTCCCACCTCCGCGGCGAAGGCGCCGTCCTCACCTGCGTCGCTGACCCTCACCCCGAGTCCCGGCGCCTCGCCGTCGAGCTCGCCGTCTCCCTCCACTTCCCCGACCTCCAGGTCCGCCGTTCTGATGAAAAGTTGGCTTCTTTTTGAGATTTTGGGATTTTGGGCTATCGATTGATTCGATGGGGATTTGGGGTAATTGATTAGGTTTTCACAGGGCATCGGGAGCTTTTGGAAAGTGCGCTGTGTGATGTTGTCGTGGTGTCCTCTCCTAACATGACTCACTTTGAGATTCTCATGGATGTGATTGAACACCCGAGGGCCCATCATGTCCTCGTTGAGAAGCCCTTGTGCACTACTGTTGCAGATTGTAAAAAGGTCCGTTTTTTCCCCCATCTCTTTTTTGATGTTTGTTATGTTTTACAAGTGATGCAGATACTATGCTCGAGAGACATTATCTGAAGCCATGGTTTGGATCACAGTGGAATGGAAAATGTTGGAGTTTTTTGTTTTCTCCTGTCATCGACCTCTGCTACGGTTCATTTTTCTTTCTTGTCTTAACTGAGCTGAAAAGGATTAATGACAACATGGCTCATGTACTTTGGAATGTCTCAGTTAGCATTGGGAAATTTTGAAAATTTCTTATTCTTCTAGTGGTATTTTGAATACTATGGAGAGGAGTGCAGTCCGTTACGGGTATTTCCAGGGGCATGCCTGCAAACTATATTCGATCAAAATACCTGGTCAAATTTTGTATGTAGTCTCCCATGTATATATGCTCTTAAAATCAGTTTTTGATTCTTTCATTTTGGCATAGGTTTCTTGACTTGGGGAATTCGGCTCATGATTTTAGGTCTAGATGATTTTTTATTGAACTTGTTAGTAAAATGAGAGTATCCTTGGTTAAAGATCAACCAAGATTCCTGGAAGTGGTGAGATAGCAAGCGACTTTCCTAATTGCTCTAAAAAACCCTAGATACCTTCCAATAGATGCCTACGATATGAATCAAGTTGTAAAACATTTTGGAAGTGTGAGTGAAACTATTGGTCCCAACAGTAGTTGCTCAAGAAACGATTAGTCTCAACAGTCTACAATAAAAGCAGGTCTATGAAATGGTCAAAACAATGTCAACATTCTAATGGACATAACATATTCTTGCATCTGTCGTATCTGTATGCTCACGTACTTCTGCTGTGATAATTATATCAGTTCTTATCCTTTCTGGTTTAACTTGCCAATTGAATGGTTTGTTAGACTGTGTTTCTATTTTGTTTCTTCTACATGTTTGAGTTTATTCCTTTCATGCATAATTTTTGTTTGATCTTGGTTTCTTATTTAGGTAATAGACGCAGCTAGACGCAGGCCTGAAGTACTGGTGCAAGTTGGTCTGGAGTATAGATATATGCCTCCTGTAGCGAAGCTAATTGAAATAGTAAAAAGTGGGACACTTGGACAAGTTAGAATGGTGGCAATTCGTGAACATAGATTTCCCTTTCTGGTTAAGGTACAACTGCTCCATTGATTGCCATCTTTGCACTTTCATCCTTTCTTGTATGTATATTAAGTTTTCAGAACTCTCTCCATTGATATAGGTCAACAACTGGAATCGATTTAATTGTAATACTGGGGGAACTCTTGTGGAGAAATGCTGCCACTTTTTTGATTTAATGAGGCTATTCGCTGGTGCAAACCCTGTCCGTGTCATGGCTTCTGGATCTATCGATGTCAACCATAAGGATGAAATTTATGATGGCAAGGTCAGAGTTTTGTCTAGATAATCATCTTGTATTATGATGCTCATTAGTATTTGATTTTGTGTTCTAGCTGTCATCAATATTTTCTTATGCTAGAAACTGACAACAAGCGTGTTGATAGTACTATGAATTTTTTTCTGCAGTGCAACTGTTGGGTTTCAAAAAGCTAATAATGTAATTAACAAATATTATTGGACAAGAATTTCAGGCAGGTTTTTTGAGGAAATAACAAGATGTCATCAGAAATATGAGAATACATTGGTTGAACTATTCCCCTACTTTTGAGGTTAATAGTATGAGTCAGTTGCAGGCTTTGTCTTACTGGATCAACTGAATCTGATTGCTTTTAATGTCCCCCATTATTTGCAAACAAGTCTTCAAGGTTGGCTTCTATTTTATACATGGAATTTAGGGATTAGGAACTCCATCGTGAGTGAGATTTCTCAGGTTTTCTCAATTTAGGTTATTGGGAGAGTTTTGGTTGCCAAGTTTTGAAAAATGGAGGGCATGAATGGTAATATAGAGCTTTGATATCATTGGCTATTCATGCTTGGCTTTTAGTTTTATGCTAATTTATTGCCTTTATATCTCTGGGAATTGCATGCTGGCAGTCCATGAGAAGTAAAGATGACTAAAAGATTTGTGTGCAGATTCACAGAGTCATGTGGTTAGTGTTTCAAGAATATGTCTGGCTGATAGCAGTAATAGGGACTAAAGGAAGTAGAAGGAATGTGTAGACAGCATTCAGACTTCTAGGTGTTGGACTGTAGTCTGTCCTCTCTTTGTGTATGGTAGGGCCAGATTCTGACGAAGGAGCTGGGAAGAGGTCATATTCTGGAACTTTTGTTAATGAGTTTTATTTCATGGGATAATCTTATGGAGTTTTGAGATCAGAATATATGTCTACTTCTTACCATGATTGATGGGCATCTGTTTTTGGTTTCATTAATATAGTTAATTAGTATTCCAAGGGATTTTTTTCCTCACAATTCAAACCTTGTAAGCAGGTACCGGACATTATTGATAATGCATTTGTGATCATAGAATTTGATAACAGATCTCGGGGCATGCTTGACCTATGCATGTTTGCGGAAGGTAGCAAAAATGAACAAGAAATATCTGTTGTTGGTGAGATTGGAAAGGTAAATCTACTCAAATCCTGAATACAATTCTCTGTTAAATTTATCGTGGTTCTCACTTGACCACCAATGGTTCTTACCTTTCATTGACTAACTGAACTTGGGTTGACACTTTTGTTTATTTTATGTTTTGTAATGACTGCCTCATGGCCTATAATTTGCAGCAGCTCAAGTAATTAATTTTTGAACCAATGTAATATCAATATATCATTGACTCTAATTTATCATCGGAGACTCCATAATGGTTCAATTCTGGATTTTGCTTTACAACATTCCAAGAGTTTGCCCCTAATTGAGAGAGAACATCAAAATTTTTTTATCTAGAGTTTGAGTGAAAAACAGTCTTTCAAAACTATTTACTTGAGTTCAATAAGCGGCCTATATGCTCAAATGGTTTTACCCAGGTGGTTCATGTTCGTCCTGATTGTTCAAATACAGTTCAGAGCTATTTTCTGTGTCACTGATGTTATATTATGTTCTGAGAAAGCACTGTCAAAAACTCAAACTCGTTGGTTTCCTTCCTGTGTGCTGATTTTCTTTCAAAAATCATTCTGAGAGAGCTTATCTCCTGGAGTCTGAATGTGTTATCAGGGTGAAGCCTTTGTTCCAGAAAGTATTGTTCGTGTTGGGAGTAGAGCAGCTGGGAGAGATGGAGTCAACACAATCGTAGCAGGGGATGAACGAATAAGGTAATTTCATATATTATTTCTTTTTTTTCAAATGTTTATAACTCTTTTGCCCTATGATTCATGGTAGTGTTTGTTTGAAAAAAATATTAGAAGTTGTATTTGGCAAAATGCATGGTGTACCAAGAACCATGACTGAAGTAGTTCTCGAGACAACCCAATTTAAACAGTAGAATATCACAAGGCATCAGCCAAACGAAGCATAAGGTTGTTAAGTTACTGGTTCTGTTTGTGTAAATGGTAACCGACGGTGAAACCAATAACGGAACTAGCAAGGCAACACAGGGAGCGAGACCATCGGAGGGGTAGCCCCTATAAACACCCTTCAGGCTTATAGGCAGGGAATAGTTGTGAAACCATTAGAAGAAGAGTTTCAAGGCAACTTAGGCAACTAGAATCCCTTTCCATGTTGGCACCTAGTGATCCTTAATAATAAAGTAATTAATGGGCCATTGATGTCTGATTCCTTGACAAATATTATTCTTTTGGGTTAACATAAGGGAATTACTAGGGAAACAATTACGGAATGTTCTTTTTCAATGATTTCCAAGTGAAAAAGCTTTGATAAGAAAAACTAAGGCATAACCAGTCTTTAAATAATTTTGTCAGTTATGGTTCTGAGGCTGACTGTGGAACTTGTTTTAGAAGCATATTTAGAAGGATAAAAATATGTATTCCTCAGCATAGTCATAAGTTCATCAGCAAGGAAGAATTTGAAATTCATGAAAGATTGAGAAAATTTCAGTAAGAAAATTTGGGAATTTGTTAGGAAATTTTTTACGGTAATTACAAAAACTAGTAAAACTAAGTGATCTGTGTTTATGTTAACTTTTACGTTGCTTGTTAATATTGAAAATTAAGAATTAAAATGCTAAAGTTTGCTGATAATTTGTTTTGGACGACCATGTTAGTTTTCACTGTGCTCTGCCCTTTTGTTTCTCAAATCAATCACAGCCATCCACAGGTTCATCAATGCTAGATTGAGAAGCTGTTTGGTAATAAAATCCAGAAATAAAAGCCTTGAGTGTCCAACTATCTGGCACCTGTAGAAATGCTTGACAAGCTAAGAATTTCCATCAAAAGGCATCACAATGTCAGTAGGAACTCGGCTTTTTTATAAAGTTATGGATAATTTAATAACTCCTCCGAACACAGAATCTGATACTCCAATTATTGTTAAGTCACTTCGATTTTCCTTCAGTCAAATCATTTAACATCAGCTTCAATGCATATATATATTTGTTTTTCCCTCGTTGTCTGCATTGTTAGCTATACATAAGAGTTGCTTCTCAGGTATGAAGGCCTGCATCATGGATCCAGCTATCTGGAACACCTTCACTTCCTATCTGCTGTCAAAGCTGGTGCTGGTGCACCTGCTGTTGATTTGAATGATGGGTTGCTTTCTGTCGCAATGGGGATCGCCAGCCAACGCTCTATAGAGCAAGGTCGCTTTGTTGCCATTGAGGAAGTATTATCAGAGCACTAAAACTGCTTGAGATTTTCTCTTGAATTACGATATCGTTGTGGATCTTGGGAAGGGTCATGAAAAATGTTGTACATACAAGTTCAAGAAGATTGATGTGCTAATAGCTATTTAGTTAAACGTGTATATCTTATTGAAATAATTTAATAATAATTTTGTAAAATAAGTAATATTAATTTTGTAAGAAAAAAAGTCTGAAACGAACTCGTTCTGATTTTGATCGCAAATCAAATGGTGTCATGATATTGTACTGTAAGCTGGGGATGATGATAATTGAGAGCACTTTGTTACAGAGAGCAATGTTGCCAAAGAAGTCATTGTTAAAAATAACAGCAAAAGGATTGATTTTTTTTTTCTCGAAAATTGAAAATTTAGGAACTTTAGTTTTCTGACAAAAAAATAAATGGAAAATGAAATTTTTTGAATATTCTGCTCTAACCATCGCCGATAATTTGGGAGGGTTTTTTCGCAAGTGATTGCTAAAATCCAAAAACTTTGCTCGCTAATATTAAAAACTACTGGAGGTCCCTACAAATATGCAGAAATGTAGAATTGTTTGGCTACATTTTTTTGCAGAATTTGCACCTAAATTATTGAAAAAAATTATATTTAAACTACAAAACTCAGCTAAATTACTCAACTAGGGCTCATCATCTTCGTCAAATGCGTCCAAATTTTAAGTCTTTGTAAATAACACCTAAAATGTAGAACGCATTTTCAATTATAATGAGGGGCTAATTGAATATTGATTCTCTTGGTTTTTGAACTTCGAGGACGAAGGAGCGAACCCTGCGATTCTTTCTTCTTCTTCTCCTTTCCTTTCTAGGGTCTGGGAGCTCCAACGTTTGCGTAGGAGACAATGCGGGGCCTGTCCGGCTAGCACTCCTACGTCCCTCTCGCGGACGCTCTGAATTCCATCGGCGTGAAGCTCAACCTCTTCGCCGTCGTCACCGAGATAGGCAGCCGCAGACGCTGCAGAGGCACCGGTCCGTTCTCTTCTCCAAAACCCCCTTTCTTGACAATCTTTCTAGTTTTTGATCATATATGCGTATAAATCTTTGATTGGAGAATTGTATGCTGAAATGGTCTGTGAAATTGAGGAAAAGAGGAGCCTTTGACGGTGTGTCATGGTTAAATTTAAGAAACGAGAGATTTTGAAATGCGCGAAGAGTGTTTCTACTTCAATAGCTTCAGTCATTGGTGAAAAATGTGCCCTTCATACTGTCCTGTTAATTTCTCAATGTCACTGGTTGTGTCTTTCAAAAAACAGATAAGAACTGTGAACTGGGAGGTTGTGCTAGCTAGAGATGTATTGGCACTACATAGATAGGCAGCCTTGGTACATTGTGTATAATCCTGGCTTTTAGTTGTTTTTATAGAGAGCAAAGTCTTGGTACATTGCGTATAATACTAGCTTTTAGTTGTTTTTTATAGAGAGCAAGAGCTATGTTGTTCCTTTTCCTAGAAGTTCATGAATAATCATCCGGCATTTTCATGGTGCCATTGTAGACCCTTTTGTGCGTTATCTAAATTATTTGGCATTGTGAAGTTTATTTCATTGCTTGTCCAGAGGTTCTAACTATGTCATTTAATATTCAACAGAAACATATTAGGCTGTTGATTATGTGGAATATCGATTTTTCTGCTATTATTTTTACACAGTATTGGGCTGCTTCATTTCAGATATATTGTTGCACTGAAGATATCAGATCACACACATTCTGGGCCTGGGCTTTCTGTTAACCTTTTTGCAGATGATACAACAAAGCTACCACATGTTAGGTCACATGGAGACATAATAAGTCTGCATGATGTGACGGTAAAAATTGGCTGTTATAATATTGTTTTGCTATACCTTTTCCAGCGTTTCAGATGTCATCTGATTGTATGCGAGATTATGGTCTGTTTTGGGTATACTTGTATTCATTTTTGCCATGACATCAAGATTGTTCAAACTCTGATCTGTTGAACTTTTAAACTCATTGAAAAGCTATAAATTGTATCTGTTGGGTTGTGCTGTTCATATTGTAATGTAACAATTTCTTATTTGCGTCCATTTTGTGGAGACCTGCCAATTTGTGAGCTTTGGCTAATTGAACACCAGAGGAATTTGAAAAGCTTCTAAAATTCTTTGGTTAAGTAGAGTTTAGCCCTGCCCAGCTAAAATTTATTATGAATGCATTCATGTCATGCCCAAGGCTGATTTGTCTTTTGTTGCTCATAGACCTGTATAAGAGCTGGACCATGGATTCTGTTGCTATCACCTTTGACCTATGGGATCACCTTCCCTTGAACTCTCTTATGGATCAAGTTTTGAATAGTTGATCATTCTTCTCTAATTCTAGCTTCAATGGTGGTGCTTTTCAGCCATTAGCAAGCTACTAATTTTCATACCCTTTTCTATGTAGCATAGTTTGCAATTTAAATTTACTAAATTTCATGTCATTTATGATTGCTAAATTATGTCAGAATAACATATGCTAAGGCAATTTCCTCTGAAATAGCAGTAATTTCGTTTCTTGTTAAGGTCATTTAGTTACATCAAACTTGAGAGAATTACAGTAATGACAACACTTTTCTAGCGGACTATTTTCACCTTGAATGTACACTTTGTTCTTTTATGTGTTTAATTACTTCTTGAAGAAAATAAATCTGTTTACCCAATATGAATTATAGCACATTGTCTTTTGATATCCATGTTTTGTCATAACTCTACTGATGCTTATTTGAGCTAATATTTTAAGTTAAAATCTTTTAATGACACAAAATATTTAAACTATTTTTACATATCACCAGTTTGATGTCTTATTGAACAGGATATGTTGTTTTCATGAAAAATTCTAGAAATGACATGGCTGCCTTTGGTGTTATAATTGTTAGTCTAACATGCATAAAAATTAAAAAGCAGTCTATCTGGGATGTTTGAAGAGGATATCTATAATATTCTTTTTAAATCTTTTACTGCTTCAGAATTTTATATTTTTGAGAAAATTTCTTAGCTAGATTTAGTGGTCAACCATAAAAATGAAGTTCATTATAAGAGCATGGGCAGGTCCAGCTATCATTTTACTTGCTGGTTTTGTTTTAGTGTCTTTACTGTTTTGCTCCAATTTTTTCTTCTACATTCTCTTATTCCATGTATGGACCACTTAAAATTTATGTTACTAATTGTGCATTGTCATGGTATGTGACATTGCTACTGGATATTTGGATTAATGATTATTTTTTTTTGAAATGAATAAATTGTTTTGTTAAAAAATCAGATCTAGAGTTCAAATCACATTTGTGATGCACAATGATTCAAAATGTTTTTTTTTATATTCAAGAAATGTCATGCATCTTCAGTGATGCCTTTAACCTTTGCTTTATCAACTATTGTTCATTTTTGTTTATCTAGTCATATTGATTGTTGCAACTCCTTAGGTAATAGTTAAGCAAATGTTTTACATTACTCAACATAATATACATCATTTGAAATGGATCCATAACCAAAACTCAATAATAGTCACATGTTGATTAGATTGTTCAATCCGGTGTATGGTTTGTAGAGCTTTTGACTTTTGTTCAACATAGTATAAATATATAGATTCTCATAAATGGTCAGAATTAATAATTTAACAACTTGTTTATTTTCAAGCAATGCGACTCTACTAATCATGTGACCAAACCAAATGAATTTCTTCTATGATGTGTCACTGAATGTAACTTGAATTACTGGAGTTGTTTTTAATTAACCTTCACTGGCCTTCTACTATTTGTTGTTGAGAGTTTGAAATACATAAAGAGATTTTTGTGGTAATTTAGTATTTGGGTAGAATGAATATAGAAGCTAATCTTAAATCTTGAATATTTCTTAATCAGATAAAACTTCAGAATGCTGCAATCTATTGTTCTTATGACAAGAGATTCTCTTCATTTGAAATTTTTGAAGGGAAAGGTGCTGAGAGCTTCAATCCTTACCAAACTTCTATGAATTATCATGCTATAAATCATGATAATGAAATTCGGTTACAGCTGAGAACATGCTCTCTCAATGATGATTTTGATGCAAGTAAGGTTCTATTAACAAGTGCTGATTAGTATTTGGTTTCTTTATTGTTTTATATAATGAAATAATTCATGAAGTAACTATTTCTTAGACGTATGACATGGTCATCTTGAAGTTATGTATTTGTGCGTGCGTGTGTGTGTGTGTGTGCACGCACTTAAATTGACTGTTGTGTTTCTCGTATTTATTTCAAATAGTTCATTTTGTTAAATCAAAAACTTTTCCAGTATGTGACTGGATTGCACCTGCAGATTGTATTGGTACCCAACATATACTTTAGAGGAATTTGTTCTGTTTTGATCTTTCTGTTGTATGCATTGCATAATTTTACTAATTCAACTTTGTGTGATGTACTTCATAGTCTCTCTGTAAGCTATGCTATTTTTGATTTTCTATTTTTGTTTGGTGAAGTTATGAAAGCACATCAGTTGCGGCTAAGGAGCATCAAAACTGATGAGTTGTTTGATTTAGTATGCCAGGTACATAATTTCTTCTTGTTCTTTGTTTTTTTGGGAGGAACATGATTGTGAGAAAAAAAATTTTTCTTGTGTCGTGTAGGTGCTCTATGTTCAGGAAATTTCTAATAACGAATGGATGATCTTTGTCTGGGATGGAACTGATACTCCTCCAGTGAGTTTAAAAATAGAGTAAGCACTTTTTTGGCCCTTGTAGAATGTTTTGTTCTTTATGACTAACTCATAATTAGTCAAATTTTTTTTGTACATTGACTCAATAGTTGCTACTTGCTACCTTCTTATTATTACAATTCACAGAAATTTTAGTTTAAGAGGATCGCAGCAACATTTCTAAGCCTTGAGTGTTACTTTTGAGGTTTTAGTTCAAACACTTGAAATTAAATGTAGATGGAACTTCTTGGCTTTTTGAACTTGAGGAACCCCTAACTTATATTGGCCAAGAAGACTTATATTGGCCTTTTGATGGATTTGTCAATAGGTTGAATCATAGTAAAATATGGATTAGCACAATTAGGACCAAACCAACGACATTCAAATGGTTTAGTCCAGTCATCCAATTGAATGGCTAAATGATACAGTGTTGAGTGTTCTTATCCAATTAAATGTCTCTAAAAGTTAACATGCTAATAAAGTTAAACTAGAATTAATAGGTGGTCAATAGCATTGTGCAATTATACAATTGAGTTTGAAGTTGGTTGCCATTGAGGGGATTGTTGATCAGAAGGTCTTTCAGAACACCTTCTGTTATTTCAAATTGGGTTAAAGTAACACGTAACATATTTAACATGGATTTCTATGGGGCATTTGGTGAAGTCTAAGTCAAAGTTAGGAAGAACTGTTTCCTTTTACTTAAGAAATTTTGCCTGTTTTGATAGGAGAAAATGCTGAAAATTTTTACATGTAAAATTATACGGGTTCTGTTGACAATCATTTTGTAGTTGTTTTGATATGTTTTAATTGTTTACTTGTTCTATTAATATTTTCTACTTGCTAAGATTTGATGATGAATGATGTGGTCTTCTGAACACAGCGTGAATTTTGAAGGAAAAGATCCATTACCCTTGCAACTTGAAGCCTTGCGTCTTCCAAAAGAGGTTTTAAGTGCACTCCCTCATGTGGGGTCAATCTTGAGGATTACTGCTCCCAAAACCTTTAAAGAAATTCCACAATTGCAGGATGGAGATTATTGGGTCAAAATATGCAATATGACATGTCAATTGCAATTAGGATTGTGGAGAGGTCTACTTAATCCTTCTAGCAAAATCTATTTCTTGACCACAGAAGATGAGAATGTAAAACTCAATAAACGGTACAATCTCTCTTGAAATTATCTGGTTTACTTCTATTTCCTTCATTGAGATTATTTAATTGAATGTATTATCTGGTTTACTTCTATTTCCTTCATTGAGATTATTTAATTGAATGTTTGTGTAACTAAGTAGGGATTATAAGGAGCGCATTCAATGTAAAATACAACGTCAACCTTTGACAAGCTTTCCTTTGCCTTCTCATATCACAGGTGTGAGGTTTTTTAATTTATCGATCATGAAACATGTATAATTTCTTCCTTTGGATAATGTAGCTTGTTTTTGTATTTAGCTTTTCATTCTATTGTCATTTTTTGCATTGACAAATTCATTCTGTCTCCTGTATGATTTCTTCTTTTGAATTATGTAGCTTGTCTTCGGATATAGCTTTTCATTCTGTTGTCAATCCTTTTACAGACAAACTCATTCCTTTTATTAGCACCATATGTTGTTTCATCCAGAATGATGTTAGAGATAGTAAACTACTGTAGAGAAATTTCTTTTACTGTTAGTCTGACTTCCATTTTTCTTGCGTTAGGTGGCTTGGAAAATAATTGGACATACATGAGTTATTGAAGCCTCTCTATTAATTTGTTTTGTATTATGGTTTTGCAGAAATAGAATATGAGGGGGCACCTTACAGAACTCTTATTGAATCTCTTGCCAATCCAAAGGTTTCCTTTCATTTTTGCCTTTTAAAATGTATTTTTATGCCTTCAAGGAGTAAACTCATATTTCATCCTCCTGTTCTCATTACATTGATGAGAAGTAGAAGAATTTGTTAATAGTTAGTATAGAAAAGTCAAATGTTAGGTTACTATGTAATGTAGATTTTTACAGTTCAGCTTTCGGTTTATCAGTGCTGACATGTTTGAAGACTACCATGCTCTCGGGCACCATCTCTATTGTAGCATCAATTTTCTACAGTAGTTGTTCCTTGATATAATTGAATTATCCTTCTGTTGTGGTCTAAACAATCGAGAGGATTTGTAAATAGTCTTCATGATTTACAGTGGCCTTTTGGCATGCTGTAGAATTTTCACTGATATTAAACCAAGCTTTTGAACTACAAACTCTGCATGATGTATATGATTCCTTTTTTATACTCAATTGCCTTGTTGCATTTGTTCACATTTCTTGTTTGAAATTGGAGATTATTGTGCTATCTATTTTTTTTTGTGATGTAGGTAATACATCAATGCAAGACTATAGTTCGGGTGGTTGCGACATATCCTTGGAAGGTTGATCAGTTTAGTGCTGTGAAGAAGGGATATTATCTAATTAGACTAACTTTAGAAGATCCAACTGCAAGAATTCATGCATATATTTATGGAGAAGATGGAGTATGATGTTTGATCTCACTAGCTATCTAAGTTTTCTCTTGAATTAATGTATTTTATGAAACATCATCCAATCTATTTGCCTACATGATTCCCGCCACCATTTTTTAGCTTCTCACTTTCACCTAAAAAAAATAAAAATAAATGATGAATTAATTTCATGATAATTTTATTTGCTAATTCTGTTTTCTTTTGATGTGTGCAACAGGTGAAATTTTTTGAGGGATATCCATCTCACGACATCTTGTACAGCAAAATGAGAAAACTATTAGGAATCAATGAAAGCATCAATGAAGCAGAAATGGCATGTGCTTTGCGAGATCCTCCGTGGGTGTGGTGTTGCTTGAAATCTTATTGTTTCAACAAAAATGATCTATGGGGAAGCAGAATGTATAGGATCTTTGGCACTTCTCTTGTTGGCTGAATGGTTTGTTGGTTGCATATGCGAGTGTAGTTGGAAGGCCTCACTGAAAATATTTAATTGTTCCGAGATGTTAAAGCTTTTCTTTGTTGGCTTGACTTATTTTGAAAGCTGAATTTAATCGAATAATATGTAAATATAACAATCCCATGGATTTCATGAACTGCAAATCAATTCAAGGGGAACTGGTAAATGCAAAGGAGTGGGATTGAAAATGATGAAAATATTCAACCCAAGATAACTTTGTAACATTGATGCTAGTTGTTGTAGAAATGGATAAGTATCTAAATAGATAAACAAGGCCTATGGAAACAAAACAATATCATGTTCTAATAGACAATTGAGTTCAGACAGCACATAACTCTGGTAACGACCACAAGAAGCTGAAGATGCTCAGCGGTACCGACGAAGGGAAAGGGTCTGGTTCCTCTTCCAAGTAGCTCTGCGAGATGGTCTTGCCTTGTGGTGCAAGTGACCTTTGCCTCGGAGGCCCCTGTACTTCTTACCAGCTGATGTAAGTCCACGGAGCTCACGGTGCTTGTGAACACCCTTGCAGATCCAGTTGATCCTGGGGTCATTGCGAATCGCACTGTGTGCAGCATCGACAAGGATAATCTCATAATATTTGTAGGTAGAGTCCTACAAGTATATGAATCATGTCAAATGGGAACAGGGAAAAAATGTTATCCATAATAGAAGGCAAAAAGTGAAATAATAGTCACAGATCCAGTCCAACCTCGTTGATCCAGTATGAGTTCAGGACCTTCAGACCACCAAGCTTTCGTCCTGCCCTCTCCTCAGCAACTGACCTCTTGTTTCTTTGGAATTTCAGTTGGGTGATACCTTGGTTTTTGGGCTTCCCATATACAATACCCTTAGGGACTGGCCTCTTCCGACCACCACGTCGAACACGAACCCTATAAATAACATAACCCTGTGGAATAAAAAGTCAAACCAAAGAATTAGTAAATCAGGCCATTGGCAAGAGATGAACAAAACAGACCTACAATCCTTCCAAACAATGGCTCCATTGTGATCTATACCCTCTACATACAATGAGTGCATCAATCAAATCAAAGGATGTAGTTAGAACAAATATTCAAAATTAAAGCAGATCTTAACCTATTAGCATAAAAATCTCGAATAAATTCTAAATGGCTCGAACATTTGCATTCATCTGCACTCCAGTGGAAAGTTTTGAAGTTGCAATGTGCTCAACACAAAAGCCTATTTACAGCTATATCATTACAGAGGATATCTTAGCACATCACGAAGGTAATTTATTTGCAACTTTGAAACATTAATCTCAAAAGATGGATGTAACTTCAATAAGTAAATTCCAATGTTATGAAAAATAACATAACCATTCCCACCAACTTAAGATCCAAACTACATGGCATGACTCAAAAACCATTTTCAGCAATGAAAATATAAGCATCAAGTTCAACTAAATCTCAATCAATCACAAACCAATACTTAGTATTTGCAAATCACAAGAATGAAGCAGGTTAACATCTTATATATATGTAGCATATACAATTTTTTTCTTGTAAAATTCATGACTTGGCCTACATTTTTCAATGCAATACATATGCCAAAAGATATTTACACCTTAGACATTATCATGTAAATCCTGAATAATAAAACTCAATGCATTTCCCACTTGCAATCCATTCCCTATCCTAGGAATCACAAATATAGCTATATTCTAAGTATGCACTCGAGTAATGTATTTCATTTTGAGTAATAAATATCCAGTATTTTCACTCATATCAGTCTGAAGTTTCAGTAATCTCCATGTGGTAAACTAACCAGGGAAAAAGAATAAGCCAAAAAAACAAAGCTTTCAACTAAATCAACTGAAATAAAGATTCACCTTAACACAAAAACAAAGTAAACTTCAGTGTTATATTATATTTCTTTTTGAGCAATAAATCTTCAGTAATTTCACTTATATTAAATCATTTCATTAATCTCCAAGCGCTATGCTATGAAAGAAATGAATGAAAAAACAAAAGCTTTGCAACAAGATTTTAACTAAATCATTGGAAATAATCATTCCTCTTAACAAAAAAAATCAAATTTTATCCATCAAAATTCATCCGTCAGCTACGAATTGAACAAATACATAATAAATCACACAAAATGCAAAAAGTGATGAGTGGCAAGAAAGAGAACCTGCTTAGCCTTGTAGCCGAGGCGGCGGGCCTTGTCGGGGCGGGTGGGACGGGTGACGCGGACGATGGAGGGGTGCTGCCGGTACTCCCAGCAGCGCACCCGCTGCAGGAACCTCATCACGTCCGACTGCTTCTTCCTCCATAACTCCGACACGTACTTATACGCCCCTGCACCGCCGACACAACCAAAATCAAAACTTTTCTTCTTTTTCAGAAAAAAGGAGCAAGCTTTGCATTCATGGCATCAAATCGATCGAGAAAATTGACGAAAAAGCGTCTAAATGGGATATTGATGCAGAATATGAACGAACCCATCGAGGTGGCGCCGCGGATATCAGGGTTTGGAGGGAGAGGGTGAAGAAGAATGGAGAGAAGGTATTTATCCATAGTTGCTAGGGTTTTTGATGCGAGAGATCGCAGCCGCTGATTTTCAGATGAAGAGATCGAACCGTTAATTTGATTGCAGGGTTTATATTATAATCTAAACAATAGGGTATCATTGGAAAATATGCTCGAACAATATGCATAAAAGGCCTTAATAAACATATAATTATAATAAATTTATATAACGCCCCTATGTCTCTGTAAATGTATATCACGCCCTGAATGCTCGATATTCGAAACTGTTAAGGTGTACATTAAAAATAGCCGTTGATATTTCTATCTCGTTTCTCCGAATCAAGACCGTATATCCCGAATGGGCGGAGGAAGTGCGCTCCGGGCGGCTGGGCGCTCTCTGGGGCCGCGGACGCCGGTGGTCGGCGGGATTCCAGCCAACTCCCCTCGTGTTGTATCATTCTCGCTGCCGACCACCTCTTCTTCCTCTTCGCTGCCGCTCGCGGCCGTTGCAAGCTGCCGTCCTTCTCGCCTCCGCGACGAGGAGGAGGACGAGGAGGAGAAGTGGGAGGCTCGGAACGAGGTTGTCTTCTCCAAAACCTTCGATTTGGGACCCGTGCCCTCCATAGAAGAGGCCCAGGATGCTGTCTCCATCTTAAAGCAGTTAGTTTTTTTTGAATTATCAATCAAATTGATTCAGTTTTCCTTCCTTAACGCGAAGTGTTTGATAAGAAATTGTTAGTCGCTGCATTCTGATAAATTATTTTTCTTTTTTTTGCATGGATTGTAGGTTGAAATCACTTCGATTGCTAGGAATTTTGTGCTTTTTTTAAAATTAAATGATTTGCTTTCGTGACACTAGGGATTCTTTCCTGCTTCTTTATAATGCTCTTTACTTTGAATTATAGGTTGTGATCAGATTTATCACTTCAATTATCTTTTTTTGGAAGGATTTTATCCTGGATTGCTTTTCTGTTTTTGAGTGATTTGTCATTTGTGATGCTTTTGTGTTTCCGGGACTTCGATTTTTTACTTTTTTAATGCTATTTGTCAGAGTCTAGGTTGTCACAGACCTTAATGGCTAGCATTTGTGAAATTTTTGTTGTTGTAGTTTTTGGACATGTTTGTTCATTTGAGACCTTTAAATCTAGTTGCTTGTTTTTGTTGTTCATTTTTTTTCGTTTTTGCACTTTAAAAGCTTGTAATGCTTTTGTGTTTTCAGGATATTGGGCCCATTCACATTTTCCCAGGTCATGGGAGATGGAAAGGATATGATGAATGACATTCCAAGTTTGGCTGCAGTGATGCGCAGAAATTCTTTTGCTGGATTAGAATCAGAGCAGATTAATGTCTCAAAAGTCCTGGAATCTCAAGCATATGGCGGAGTTCTGGATGCATTTCGCTTGCTGCAATTACACCCATATGTTGAGGTGCATTAAGCTTCCTTTGATTACTAGTTAGCTTCACTAACTCCATAGATTACAAGATTGAGTTGGAAACTAATTTCAAAATAGAAAACATTCATGGTAAGGATAGACAGTCTTCAATTCCTTAATTATGGTTCTCTATATAAAGAGAAGAAGCTAGAGTCAAATGCCTCAGTGGAATCCCTGTGTTTGGTAAATGCTTATCAAGACTTTCTAATCTCCACTGACTCAATAAACTTATAAAAGCCTTGTTCTTCTGTCACCAGTGTGATGATTTGAAGTTCTAAATTCTAACTTATTACTATGAAACAAACTAGGATCTGCAGAATTAAAGCTACGACAATATTCTAAGCCTGGAGACTTAATGATTGTTTAATCTATTTTTCTGGATATTCGATATTGGCCAATGCAGAAGATGGTCACCTCATTGTCATCTGATGAAGCTGTGTGGGATGCTGTTATGAAGAACGTGGCCGTACAAGAAATCCGAAAATCTTTTAATGCAGGTTTGTTTGCAATTCTTTTGTGAGTACACAACATGAATATTATGCTTTTTGCTTGTGTTTCTGTTATTTAGGTGTTTAATGTGAGGGAAATCCATTCTATTAGGTCATGTTCTTGTTCTTTCCCCGATAATAGATGCTGCCTCTGAGTCTGCATACATGGCTATGTTCTTGTTGTTGGATTGTTAATATCTAAATTGCTGCTTTTGGTCCAGTGTGTGAAATTTGATGTTATTTTCAAATTCTGAACCGATTCTTTGTATGGTCTTCGATGGGATGAAAAAAATTCGACAGTTCGATTTTGAAAGATGAACTCTATTTTGCTCCAGTGATTTTCAAACACAGTTTTGATGATTATAAACCATTATTGTGTTATGTGCAGCTGAAACTAGCAGAAGAAATAACCCAAAAGTGGAAGGCCCTGACATAGCAAGCTGGATTTTGAGATGGATCTATGACAATAGCAAGGTGAAGATTATGGAAATTATCAACAAAATTTTACATCTCATCAATGGCCTGTTTAATTCAGCAGAGGACAAGCATTTCGACATTCTTGGTGATGTAATAAGATCTTCACTGATGTTGTCTGTCATGGTTTTTGTCATAGTAATTGTAACTCGATTTCAAAGAGCATAATTGTTGAAGCATGTACGATATATTTGACACAAGGAAGTTTCATGTCCATATCTCATTTTCTGTTAATTCTCATTTTAAATTGCAATAGTTTACCTTTGCGTTTTGCGGTATTACTGGATATTGATGCTGTTACAGCCTTATTTGCATATATAGCCCTGAAAAATTGGGAAATTGCATCGTACCTCTCTTAAGTTAAATTTGTGTGTATACCCCTGAATCTGTTTTTCTGCCACACAATTTGTTGAAAATGGCATCTTAAAAGTATACATGGAAAAGTATTTTGCATTAATACCCCAATAATTGTTTTATGCATCTGCTTGATTTTGAAATCCACTTATGTACACAATTATTGTGAATATTTAAGGGCATATATACAAATTAACCATTTATAGGCGTATCCATAAAATTTCCAATTTTTCAAAGGCATAAACGTAATTTTCTTGGGTTAAATATGATATTTTTGTCATCAAAACAATAATCATATCTCTATAATTTTGTTTTTGTTGGTTTGGCATAAAGATTTTCCATGAGGGGTATAATTCAGGGGTTTTAATGTAAAGTGAACTTTATAAGGGCTTACATGTAATAAAATAATTTTGCAATTAACACCAATAATTTATTGATTCCGAAAAAACATTTCTAATTTTTTGTTTTTTTCTCAGGAAAAAATACAAAATTTTGGTTTCCGGCTAAGTTTTTGGGCAGTGGATGCCCGTTTACGGCCCTACAGTTTATCGGATGTCAGACAGACATTCCTTTAAACCCGTTAAGATTGCGGGTCGGAGCTGGTGTTCGACATCCGATCCACGTACATTTCTAGCGGTTGCTTCCGCCTTCAGGAGCTCGTTTTCCACGAAGTCCCGAGTTCCTTCTCGACTCCTGCCATCGCAGAACCCACCAAATCCCCACCTCTGTCTCCAATTTTCCACAATCAAATCCGTCTCCGCATCCCCAGGTACCATTAATCGTTGCCTGACATCGGAATTTTTTTTTGTTTCGGTTTCGCTCTTTTTGGGGGTTTTTCCCCACAATTTATTGTTATTGAGGTCCGTGCAAGCAAATTGAAGTATAGGAATGTTTTCTGGATCACAAGGGAAATTATTGTTTGCCAATTTTGTTGGTGGATTATGTCCAGATCGTACAATGTTCAGTACAATACTAAAAATTGAATCTTTCTTGTACCTAACTACTTTGACGCCTGTTTCTTTTCCTGTTCACCTCTGGCATATATTTGACCTGTTAACCATCAAACGTTCATGTTTGTTAGGGTTTATACTTGATACATGGATGATCAAAGCTCCGAAAAGATGGAATCTGCTACTACTTTGATGGTAAGAGTTTTTGAATTAAGAGTTGAGTTACAATTCCTGCAATTTATTTTGTGATATTGTCTATTTTTGAAGCTAATTTCACCTAGTAAGCACCAGCTCACAATGCGCAAGACATTTTTAACTAGATTATTAACTAGACTTATCAGACATTTTTGCTTATTAGAATTTTGGCTATTATTCTACTGGCAGATCCTAAACCAAACCTCCAATGATATGCTCTTTCATCCATCAGTCATGGTGACACACAAAGAACTTTAAGAACTGATGCTACTGACACTAGGACCTTCATATTGCATACTATGATTTGGTTATGAGCTTACAACTATTCAATAATAGCCTTGCATTGCATAGGACTCGGACTACTTAAAGTTGAAACATAAAGGAAACCATTGAAATGGGATAGTAACTGGTATCGTAAACATCAGGTTGTCTGCACTTGAGGGTAAATTGCATTGAGAACCATCAATAGACAATAGGCATTTGATTTGTGACACTTCAGTCTGTCATCACGGTCTTCACTCGTATATATCAGAGATCAGAGATAAAAGAGATGGCAGGCTGACCCATGTAGCTAGATGAATGCCTTCCACTAGTTGATAGACAGAACTCCTTTGACGGGTTGTTCATTCCTAGCCTGCAATTGGAGCCGGATATCTGTGTTGGTGACTTCCTCCTAATTTACCACTTGTTGGATTATGCAGCAGCAGCCTATGTCTGTGAATCAAAAGTCTACCCATTTGGCTCAGGGATAATCCATGGATAACCTGAGTTTATAATTACAAAAACTGGCATATCCTTGGTTTGTCCCCAAACGAAAAGGAAGGTTTGTTTCCAGGACGGAACTATGGCCAGAAGTATCACAACAAAAATTTATCTTGATGGAGAGTGGTCGATATATGGTTAACTAGAGACTCTGGAGAAAGTGTTAATGTCAAGAACATGAAAAAAGATTTTGCAACTTTAAAGGAGTAACTGACAACCACAAAATGAAATATAACCTATCTTCTTTGTTGTCTCTATTGGCGGGAAAAATTGTAGTAGATCAAATAGATTGCCTTTTTAGTTATACACAAAATAATTATCATTTTCTTTTCCATGATCATTGATGGAGAAAAAAGTCTAAAAAATGACATTTTGACGTATACCTCCAGTTACCGATTAAAGAGTTAAAAGAAATGTGAAAATCAAACGTACCAACATTTGTGAAATTCATTATATTCTTTATTTAAAAGTATTTTTTATCTATAGAGTGATATGATTCACTTCAGGAAGGCTTGATATGTGTTGAGCTTAAATTATGGCACTAGCTTTATTAGCGTCGAAAATTTTTTTTTCCATGCCGCAAGTAGTGCTAGCTTATATTTTTGGTGGCGCTTTTTTAGTGCCACTAATTCTCTCAATTAAAAATGCTACGGAGATTTATTAGCATTGCAAAATGTCGCCGTTAAAATAATACAAACACTAATTCTCAATATGGCAATGCTAAGTTAGCACTGTGGTTAATGATAAATATTGTAGCATAATAAGAATAATTTTAATACATAAAAGTACTAGATAAAATAAATTTTAAGTAAAGTAAAAAAAATAAGTTTATTCATTTTGAATCTTTGACTGTTGATTTAGTTTTTTTTTATCTTGTAATTTTTAAATATTTTTTTTTGGGCGTTCTACATCAATCCCCTTCTCTTGTACAAACTTGTTCTCGAGTTTTTTTCCAATAGCTTGTAATTCTTTGGTATATGGAATTCAAACATATCTTAAATATTAAAAATATTTGAGATTTCTAAATTTTTTTAAAGGTCAACACATAAGTATTGTCATTTATATTTTTTAGTATCTTCAAATGCTCAATTTTTTTTAAATTTCACTTTGTTACAAGTTCTAACTAGATGTCATTTTTTTCTCAAGTATACCATCAGTAGGTCTCCTTTTTGAAGCACTTTTAGACGCATATTAATGTTTGCTTTAGTTTCGTATTTGGCATTGAATTCTTCTAGTTTTTCTTTACTTCAAAATGTACTTTAACGATTTTCTCTACCATGTTGTCTGCATCTATGTTTATTCTAGATAACTTAGGTAACATTACCAGGTCTAAGGTGTGTTTTAATGTTCTTCCATAAACGATTTCAAATGATAATTTTCTAGTGGACCTATTCGTTATTTCATTGAAAGCAAATAAAAAATGTACAAATGCAAAATCTCACTACTTTGGTTTATCCCTTGCATGACATCATATAATATTTAGAAGTGTTTGATTCAGTATTTCAATTTTTCTATTAATTTAAGCATAATAAATACTGCCAAATTTTAGAGATGTGTCAAATTATCTCGATAATGTTCTTCAAAAATGATTTAGAAATTTTGTGTCACAATCAAAAGGAATGATTTTTGGTATTCCATGCACTCTTATATCTCTTAGAAGAATAAATTAATTATTCTTATTGCATTTATTGTTTTCTTACATAGAATGAAATTTATCATCTTGGAAAGTCTATCAACAATAATAAATATCAAATTTAAATCTCATTTATTTCATTGATAGATTCTCCCATAGAACATTAAGTATAGATAATGGGGTGTAAGCACTAGTGTTTTGAGAATTTTCTTTAGTTGTTTAACATACATAACAACTTTATATAAAACAATTGACATTTTTTTTAAACTTGTGGCTAATAATAGCTATTCAACAAGTGCAATGCTTTTATCATGCTAAAGATGTCTGCGAGACTATTGTTATGCAACTTTTCATCACTCTCTTAAAGAACGTTTCGGAATATAAAAACGATTGTCTTCAAAGAGAAAGTCTTTATGTAGATATAAATTATTCTTTGTCCTATTTAATACTTTCTCAACTCTTCTTTGTAATCTTCATCTTTAGCATGTAAGTCCTTCAAATTGTCAAAATTTTCAATTTCATTGCTTATAGTCATCATCAAAGTTGGCATGCAGCTTAAAGCATCAACCACTTTATTTGATTGCCCAAATTTGTGTTTGAAAATATAAATGTATTACTATAAGAATAATGATAATCGATTATGTATGTGATTCAAATTCTTCTGACGGTCAATAAATTTCAAGACTTGGTGGTCAACGTATGGAATGTGTTCTCGTTAAATAAATAGTAGTTCAAATGGTGAATAATTTGTACAACCATATAAAACTCTAACTTATATGTTGACAACTTCTTTCGATGTTCACTTGATTTCTCACTGTAAAAAACTACTAGTCTCTCTTTTTGAAATCAAACAATTCTAATGCCAATATAAAATGCGTCACACTCTTATCTTAAATAACTTCTCGAAAGCTTAATAGTACCAAAACTAGTGCGGAATATAATTTCTCTTTAATTAATTTAAATCTCCTATTAGATTTTTGAATTCATGAGAATTTGTTTTGTTTTAAACAATCAATTATTAGTGTTATAATGAGCTAATGTTTCTAACTGACGTTTGATAGAATGACCATGAAAACTCCGAACTTCTAATATGCTTATTGGTAATAATCACTCTTTAATGTTTCGTACCTTTTTTTATCAATATAGATGCAATCAACACTCATCACAAATCCCAAAGTGATCAATTATAAAATTACGCTTTTTTGAGTTAATTACTAATTCTCTTTTCTCAATATAATAAGTACTTTTGCTAAATGCTTCTCATGTTCTTTTTCACTGTTATTATACATCATACTATCATTGAAGTATACAATGACTTTATAAGTTGGATATTCTAAACTTTGAGATTTGATGTGATGCAACGGAAGAGAATACGAGGTATAGGGAGAATATTACCGTCTTCTTATCATGATAGATCCTTAAATTTAAAAGGAAGATGAAAAAGAAACCAACTTAAGATAAAATAATATTATTGATAATAAAGCTCTTCCCTTGTTACAATTTTACACTGTATATATAATTCTCTAATAAATTTAGAATCCTATTTGGTATAAATTAAAAATGCGATTTAAACTCCATTAAGAATTATACTTAATATATCTCAAATAAAAAGATTTAAATTCTATTTTTTATTGGGTTAGAACTGTTATTGACTCGGACTCATAAATAAATCCTAATTTTGACCAATACAAATACCAAATTATCTAAAATAATAAATAAGAAAATTATAAGAATTGATCTTAATTTTCCAATGAATGGTTATTTATTAGATTAGGATAAATATTTTAGGAGACATGATAGTCATACTATACTTGTATCAATTTTGATAGATTCTAATTAGAGTTGGAATTGAATTTGAACTTAATATCTGATTTTACTATAAAAAGATGTAGTTATCCTGTATCAAATTCTTCTATTTATAAAAGACTTATCTAAATCAAAACTTGAACTTTTTGTTATTGCAATTATATTCTTTTCAAATACTTTACAATATATAACTTGATGATGTAAATCAATGAGATTTATTCGAGTAATATCTTTAATATTTTGATTTTTTATTTTTCTTTGGTATAACTACTTGAATTTTTATAGGATTTCTTTTAACCTTATTTAAAATTTGTTATTATGAAATAAAAGTATTTTTCACAAATTTGTTAACAATTACTATAATAATTTGAATATGTTATTGTGAATTTAGAATCTTATATAGTGATAACTTATATAGAAATTTTCTTCACTTGTTTAAAAAAGTTAATTTTTGATGAATTCAAATAATAATCTTAAGTAGCATAATTAATATTTTCACAAGTAGAAAATTCTTTCTTATAGTATTTAAAATTGTCAATTGATTTATATGATTCTTATCGATAGTCCTTTGAAAATTTTCTGTAACATCCAAAATTACTTTTATATAATCTTCTAACTTATCAGAGAAAAAATTTTTAGAGCTCTTAATAAATTCTTCACTAGTTTGTTTGTTTTCCACATGATGTATAATCTCTTTTTCAACTTGATAATTCAATATTAGAGGGAAGTTACTAGGCTTCAGATTTAACATTTCATGATTGTCTCCATTGATTTCAATTTCGAATGTCCTTGGATAAGAGATATATCTTACTTGATTTTGATCTTCTTTTAAGAATTACTTGTTGAATAGTTTAAGTATCTTGGGTTACGAATGAATTTTTGTCTTACTTTCACGTGTTTTTTGGATTTGAATTTGCTCCCACCAATATAGAGCATAACTATCAAGCTTATATTTAATAATTTTCAGCTTCTTCTATTCAAGAATTTTCATAAACTAAAAAATTTTCTTAATTTTATCCATCCAAATAAACAAACTCTTATAACTATAAAAGTATGAAATATTCACCTCACAAAGTTTTTTGTTTTTCTGAATAGCTTTGTATATTAATCTTTAAGATATTGAACTGCAAGTTTTTTCGATAATCAATTAACGGACTTAGTTCTTGATTTTAATATATTTCAAAGGTTTATATTTCCTAATAATAGAAGTAAAAAAATTTTGTTTGATGAAATTTCGAATTTAATAATCTCCTAAATCGTTATCCATGGAGTTGTCTCCACCAATTACAATCGATAGAGTTGAGCTAGAGAACAATTTTGCTCTAATATCACTTGATGCAGCGAGAGAGGGCACGAGCGATAGAGAAAAGATTACCGTTTTCTCACATTATAAATTCTTGAATGCACAAGGAAGATGAAAAGAGAACAAATCCAAAATATGATAATATTATTGATAACAAAGCTCCTCCATTTGTTACAACATTGGACTGTATATATAATTCTCTAATAAATTTAGAATCCTAATTGGTGTAGAATAAAAATACGTCTTAGACTCTACTAAAAAGTAAACTTAACATATCTCAAATAAAAGGACATAAATCTTATTTTTTATTGGATTAGGACAATTATTGACTTACTCATAAATAAACTCTAATTTTGACCAATAAAAATACTGAATTATCTAAAATAGTAAATAAGAAAATTATAGAAATCGATCTTAACTTTTCAATGAATGATTATTTGTTGGATTAAGATAAATATCTTAGGAGATATAATTTTCGGATTTTAACTGTATCAATTTTGATAGATCCTAGTGGGAATTGGAATTCAACTTGAATTCAATTTCTGATTTTAGTATAAAAAGATATAGTTGTTTTATATCATGATGTTTTTGTAATGTTATTTGCCCTTCAATTAGAGCTAGATTTCTAAGCTACACCAGAGGATCGTCGGGATTTATCTCATTGGTTAAATGTCTCGAGCTCATGTTCTAGGAATTACACACTAAAATTCCATTGTCATTGATGGACTTGTAGAATTGCATTCACCTACAACTCCAAGTCATAAATAATGATACGGGAAACTAAAATGCAGTGACATAGAATATTTGCATCTTATAGCTAAACATGAAAATAAATGAGACCATTTTACTTTTTTGTCACAAAATACTATTTCAAAAGCTCTATATATGTCACACTGTTCTTGGAGTATCATCTTTGTTTCAGGTTCATAATGATGGTTCAACGGAAGATAGGCATCTTAACCAGCTTTTCACCACCATTCCAGCCCTAAATGAAGCTGCTTCTTATATTTCAGAGACAACATCATACTTAACTCGCTGTTTCACTGGGGGTGATGGTGAGTTACTCAAAATTTCACATCAAGTTCCTTTCTCTCTTTTATTGATACTTCACTACCTCAATACCTTGCAGTAAATCAATGGAAGAAAATGGTTTGCACTAAAACATGTGCTCTATGTAAAGGCAGGGATATAAGTGTGTGTGTATATATATATATATATATATATAACTTTTCCATAGACTGCATGGTTTTCGTTAAAGTTGGTTATGCTTCTATGTGTGAGATTGATTTTTTATCATATTTGATGGCTTGTACATAAAGTTTTGGTTCTTTGTATTTATCTGCATGAAGCTGTACTTGATGATGGAGTTGAATTAGCAACCATATCTTCTGCACAAGGCCAAGGAGCTTTCTCTAGGGACAATAGGTCTTCTAGCAGTTGGTCTGCCTTCTTTGAGCACTTTGCCGATGCCAATAGTTCTTCACATGCACATGATGGGGAGACAACTACGTCAGAAAGTTCATCTCAAGTTAGAAGCAGGACTATGGCTTCAATTGGTAATGCCCAGAATGGTTCTTCAATGTTACGAAGGTAAGTACACCTAATTTGCTGGCAAAGGATTTCCTTTTCTAGCATTTAAATAAACCATATGATTCTTGTTGTTGAAATATAGGACCTTCTCAAATGAAACTTCATCTGTTTCATTAATCTCTTTACTGCCTTTGCTTCTCTTTCTTCTAGGCGTTCTCACCTTCTCTACATTATTCATGGAATCTTCAGTTGTTAAATTATATCTTTGATGTTACACTAATGGTCGCCATGTGCCAGCATCTGACATGGATTGATACAAGTGCAGTGATTGTTCGACTCCCTTGTGGCCTGGCCTTCCACCTTCCTCCTTTTTCTCAAATTTTTGCATTGGTTTAGGCTTCTTGCTAAAAATATTGATCATTATCTTCTTCGATCTAATGGAAGAAATCTTCAGATGTTTTGCTTCTTGCATATTCCTGACGACTGTCTGTCAGAACTTTGCCGTCTTTGTTATTGGAAAATGAATACAGCCATATAATTATAGTTTACTAGCATTCATGGTCCTATAGAACATTGAAGTTTTAGTAGGTATGATTAATTACAATTGTGAAGGTGACAATGAATGTGCTAATGTTGGTGATGCTCATGCTGATGATACAGTATTCAGTTAGGCTTATGGTTTCTAGAAACTTGTTTGCAGTCTTATATCTCGGGCACGAAAAACTGTTCTTGGTTCAGCAGAAGATATTGGCTGGTTACAACGCACCACAGATATGCCTCCTGTTGAGGATGGTACAAACCGATTCATGGAATTGCTCGAGAAGATAAGGTCTGCACAACCCACAACACCTTTTATCCTTCAAATTAAGGACAAAATTTAGCATTTTGATCTATTTAAGTGCTTATTGAATTTTCTTCTGAATTTGACCTTTTTTCGTGATTCAGAAATGGGGATCATAAGTTGCCCAATTCGATGGTCTATTTGTTGGTTCCTGGTATCATTTCTTTTTGAGAATAAACCGGTTGTTAATTGCTGGAAAAGCTTGCTGCATCTCTCCGTTGCTGATAGTCATCATTTGCAGGTCTATTTAGCAATCACGGTCCACTATATTTTGTTAACACAAAAACATTTTTCTCAAAGATGGGTTTGGCTTGTCACATTGCCAAAATTCACAGTGAGGTAGTCTTCTATTTCTTATTTTTTTTATTTTTTCTCTCCCTTGGACACTGCTTAATCATGTATGAACACAATATGCTCAGGCTTCAGTTGATAAAAATGCTAGAGAGATAAAGGAGTACATTGAAGAAATTTATTGGGGTTCAAGGAAACGTGTTCTGCTCTTTGGGCATAGCAAAGGAGGAGTAGATGCAGCAGCTGCATTATCTTTATATTGGTCTGATCTGAAAGATAAAGTTGCCGGCTTAGTCTTGGCGCAGAGTCCCTATGGAGGTAGCCCAATTGCTTCAGATATATTACGGGATGGACAGCTTGGAGATTATGTTAGGTTGAGGAAAATTACGGAGATTTTGATATGCAAAATCCTCAAGGTATGATACAACATCTGCAACTGGTCTCTGTATATATGTTATCTTAATCAAATGTACATTTACATGGATTGTGTGCTTACATTTTGTAAGATGGCCAAATCCATCATTTCTCAGGTACTTTTCAGTCAGCCTTGTATTTGTTCAATTTATCCTTCTTGTTTCAAATAACAGTTTCTTTGGGAACTGTTCACTGATTCTTTGAAGCTTTCTTAAGGAACAGATGTTCTCTTTATGTGGGAATTTATATGACTTTCCACATTCTACGAACACCCCAACATGTTTCTCTTGGTCTTTGAGTTGAACCCTAGATGACATGAGGTGCATGTTGTTTGTGGTATGCATTATTTGTTCGGCATTCAAGTGTTGTCTTATTTTTATTTTTATTTTTATTTTTCCTATAATCTCACTGCATTTACTTCCTCGGGATCAAAGAGGATCAGAAAAAAAAAGAAATCATAGTTTCACATAGCTCTAATTTTATTTATTTCCCAAAACTTAACAAACTTTTCATGTACAAGCACTAATTTAGGTGATTATTTAACCTTATTTTGGTATTCACTTATCTTTAGCACTTCGTTATCCCACCCCTGTAGAAGGATTATTCAGCTCAATCTCTTCCATTAATGATGCTTTTATTTTTTATGTTCTGCAGGGTGATATGCAGACCCTAGAAGACCTGACCTACGATAAAAGGAGAGAGTTTTTGAGCAAGCACCCATTGCCACAAGAACTTCCTGTGGTCTCATTCCACACAGAAACAGGGATTGCTCCAGGCATTTTCACCAGCCTTTCTCATGTTGCGCATGCTGAGCTCCCAGTAGTTGCTCCCCTTGCCGATGCCAGTCAACCTGCCAAGCTTCCAGTGGTTGTACCACTTGCTGCTGCAATGGCTGCATGTGCACAGCTACTCCAGATCAGATATGGTGAGAAAAGTGATGGGCTTGTCACGCGCAGAGATGCAGAGGTCCCTGGCTCTGTTGTGGTCCATCCTGATGGCAAGATGGACCATGCTTGGATGGTCTATTCTTCAATGAATGATGACCCTGGGGAAGCCGATGCTTCTCAAGTATGCGAGGCCCTCTTGACATTGCTTGTTGAGGTTGGACAGAAGAAAAGGCATGAGTTCTCCATGAAGGATGAGTGAGACTGATTTCTTCTGCCGAACCAGTTGATTTACTGCATACTTACAATGATTTGGCAGATATTTGGCCATTATTAGTCATTTTATTCTGTGAAAGGAGAAAAAAGAAGAAATCTAATGCATTCAAAACTGCATAAATGATATGTTGTAATCTACTGCGAGATAACTCTAGCAAAACGAACTTTTGGTATCATTTGGTTCGAAATCGGAATTAAAATCAAAACTAGTGAATTATTTTTATAAATTAATATTTTTTTTATTAAAATTAATGTTTCAATAATTTAAAGTTTAAAAAATTAGTTAATTTTTTATAATAATTAAATTTAATAATAATATAAAATAAGTAATATTAATTTTATAAAAAAAAAATTAAATGGGTTGATTTTGATTTCAAATCAGACCAAACGGAGTCTTGTATATTGTATTATAGGATTGAGTGGTCCACACCAGTACGCTTGGATTCATTATTATCGGCAGAAATGCAGTGTCACCTTCATTCTTAAAATTTTATGTGTAAGAACAAGGAAGAAAGTCATTATTTTCTACTTCACAATGGAATACAAAATTACAGGTGACATGGGTCAATTATTCAGCATGTTCTTTCACTGCCATGGGTCTACTGATTCATTATGACGTGGGGCATCTCCAATAGTACCTCATGCATTGCACAAGGAAAATCGATCTTCTCCAAATTATCACTGTAGCAGACTAACCCTCAAACTAAGTCTCTTTGTTTAAAAAAAGAAATCATCAAATCAATACTTGACGTGTCGTGTTATCGAACACTCAAAAGATGGTGCAACAAGAGGATTCTCATAGATGTCATCTCTTGTCCAAACATGTTTAATTCTTGTGGCCCTTCACTTTGTATACTTCTTAAATCGATATGACAAGCAAAACTATGTGTCAAATTCCATATAAATATAGGGAGATGTAGTCCCAAGGTTTTCCCACAAAATAAAGCAAAACAAAATGGCGAGCTGGGAACAATGGCTTGACCAGGCCATTGCCAAAGTTCGCTGCCAAGAGCTTTCTCCGCAGCATCCGGCCGGTATTGCTTCCTTAGCTGGCCACGTCGCCGTCGGTTAACGAGTTTGAGGCGTTCGGTGGCCCGCAGCCGTCCGACAGGGCGTTCGGTGGAGGTCGAGCTGGAGGACTACTTTCCAGGAATGGCTCCGCGATCTCCCGACTTTGGAGGCGGTAGCAAAAACGCTTAGAAAAATAAATTTTCTGTGGACAGAAACCTCCCATGCAAGCTCCCTACTTTTGGAGTACAATGTACTTGATTTCAGAGGGTGAGTCTCGTCAGCATGATGAGAAGGTGAGTTGTGACAAGTTGCTCCCCTTTGCTAGCAACGATTATTTGAGTTTGACTACTCATCCTGCTGTTAGAATGGCAGCTGAAAAGGTACTGAATTTTCACATTTTTTTCATTGCTAATATGTTGTCCAATTTATATTATTATGTTTATATTTACATTAAAAAACTGGAATATTACTGTGGGTCCAAGGGTTCTGCTTTGTCTTGTGGATATACCGACAATCACAGACGACTCTTGCCTTAGCACAACTTAAGGAGAAAGAGATACTTCAATTTACAATCGTCTTGGTGTCAAGAATGATGTAATGAAGTCCATTAGCTAGCTTAGTACATATGAAATAAAAATAACAAAACATTAAACAAGTATAATAAATTCAATACAGATGAAAAATCACTCCCCATCATGATTTTCCTACCCGACAGGTACAAGGAAAGTTAATTTGCTTTTGGGCTGATTATGGGCGAGGAGGGACTTCGAACCTGCGACACCATGGTTCATAGCCAGATACGGATCATCCTTTTTTCTTGTGCAAAAGATCTTCTCATTTATGAAGGAACTGGAGCTAAATTCCAAAATTCATTTCGTCATCCCATAGCTGCAATACTCTTTTTGGTCGGTACACAGTATCACTTTGATTAGGTATTGGAAAAGCTGCAAACACTGATCCATAGAGTACAAAACGATCCAATGTTTATGCGGCTAGTGGTCTTCATCCATCACACTTTTCACCAAATTGTTGTCTTGATAAGAATAAATTGCAGAGACAGCGACAGTAACTACGTTCTTTCATACAAACTCCAATAAAAACTCATTAATAATCTAAGTTCTAATTTTTTTTCTTTACATATTTACATCGAGAAATTTATTTTTGGTAAAAACATCAAACAAAATAATAGATAATAAATCTGAATGTTCCAGGATTGCCTCTTGTGCCCCACCGGATTTGCAGGCAACATGGCATTTTTGTCAGCCGTTGGAAGCATCAGCTCTTTACTGTCAGAAAACAAGAGACCATCAAAGAGTTTTTTTAGACCTTTTTTTTTTTTTTCATTTTTTGGGTAATTTTCGGCGATCATCTTGTTCAAAAGTTCGAGTTGCAAGATGGAGAAGAAGGTTGTGATCATTGACACGTGAGCTATTTATCTATCCTTTTGTTTTTTTTTAAAAAAAAGCTTTTTTATTCTCATCAAGCAGTTTGTTTAGTATGGATGGAGACTTCACTCCGATCCCTCAGCTCGTAGAGTTGCAAAAGAAGCATGAATTTTATTTGTTGCTGATGATGTAAGTTTCTTCTCATAGTTCATAGATGAAACCCTATTTTTTTCTGCTGTTCTTTACAGAGTAAATCTGAAATTTGATTAGGCTCATGCACGCCTTGTTTTCGGAAAAAATGGAGGGGGCTTATTGGAAATATATGGATGTGAAGCTGAAGCTGATATATGCATTGGCACTCTGAGCAAGGCTGTGGGTTGCCAGGGTGCCTACATTGTTTGCAGGTAAAATTTTTTTTTTTGTATTTTACTTGTTTATTTTCTTCGCCTATTTGATTTGATTTGTAATTTCGCATGATTGCAAGGTAAACATCGAAATTCAAAGATACACTTCTGAAAATGGTGGAATCCGAATGCATGAATAAATTTCTCTCTCTTTGTTATGAAAATTAAATTTTGAAAATGTTCTAACAAGTCATTTTTTATTATTTTCTCACTTTGTTTTAACCACTACAACAAAATTAAATTTTGGCGGTGTTAAATATCCGGCGTTAATATAGCGTTGGACATCAATTAGAATTTGACGGTGCTAAGACATCAACGCTGCTAATAATTTAGCACCGCAAATACTGACGGCATTAAGACATTAGTACTGCCAATTAGGACTGTCACCTGACGGCGCTACAAATTAACACTGTTAATAATCAACATTAGGGTTAAAACACCCTGAGTCATCAGTTTGTGCACATTGAATCCGCGCCGGCTTGCTCCCCCCGCCACCGCCAAATGTACCTTGCATGGAAGTCGCCTGCTGACTATCTGCCGGCCTACTCCCCCCGCTCCTGTTGGCTTGCTCTCCTGCTGGCCTCGTCCCTCGCTCCTGCCGGCCTGCTCCCACTGCTCCTGCCGGTCTGCCTCCCTCGCTCCTGCCGGCCTAGTCCCCCCACTCTCACTGGCCTACTCCCCCAGCTCCTGCCGGCCTGCTTCCCTGCTCCCACCGGCCTACTTCCCCCGCTTCTGGTATTTTTTTTTTACGTGATACTAAGCCACATGTATACATTGATAATGCTCCTCCACATGTTGATACAAATTTAATTTTAGTTTTAAAATTTCTTGCAATGTGTCTAAGTTTCCAACTACATCGATTAATACAAAAGGCAAATTTTTTTAAGACCAATGAACCCTAACTCTGTTGTTTCTAATGCTATTAATATATTTGCAGCTGGTTGTCAATTGGAGATCAAGATGAGCCTTCTTTTGTTATGTAATTTTTTTTCAAATGTGTGCCTGAAAAACTTTGATCACTTTGACTATTCATGTTTTCTTTTTGTTTCAACTTCTGGTTTGTTTATATATGCTAAAATGAATTTTGAGAGTAAACCATTTCACACTTTACAAAAGAAATCATTGAATTTATTCCGTCCATAATTAATTTTCTTTTAATGGTACCATTTAGATATATTCTTAGATCCTTTTCTATTTTTATATTCTCTACTTGTCAAATCAATATAAAATTTTTTAGAATTGAGCACTCCTTCAACCTTACATACTTTTAAATGAGTGTATTAAACCTTACTTGAAGTACTTGATTAGTCTGAAATTTTCCACTGATTTATTATTTGGAATACTTTTCTTACTAACTTCTCTATAGGAACCGGAGAAACTAAGCTCTACCCATGTCTGCTTTGTTTTATGTCTGGTCTATTTTAAAATTGACATTTAGATGAATTTATATTTTCTGTTAGAGGGAAGGTTTTTTAAATTGAAAAGTGTCTCTATTTATATTTACTTTGTAGGTATTTATAAAGAAAGATGTTGATTGAGTCTATTTATCAATAAAGCCATTTAATATTTATTTATATTCTCATAGATCTATTCTTGGATGGCATATATAGTACTTGGTTAACAGATGCATTATTTGCTCAGGAAGAAAACTATCTAATGTGTTTATGAGATATATAGTATCAAAATGTTTGCTTAGTTCAAAGTATCTTTCAGCCTCTCTACTTTGTTTTAAAGCCTTTCTCTTTCGTCTCTGGTTGACGAAGTAAATTTTATATTGTAGGTTGTATGTACAAGACATTAGTCTGAGTATTGCATAGATTTTTAAGGCATTAATAAGAGTTAGATTAAGATAAAAAATCGAGTAAATGCCAGATATATTAATAGAATAAATGTATTTCTCGACTATACATACAAAAGTAAGATATTAGATCAGAGAAAACGATACTCATATATTAATTGTATGAACATGTACAATTGGACAAAACATGATATATACAAGCATGTCATTATAAAAGGATGAGATGTGTATTATACAAATTGGACATTTTATGGTGAAAAGTTATAGTATTTAAACATGAAAAATCTATCAGAGCCAGTAGTTAATGGAACAACAGTTGACGATGAGGTGAATGATATTGGAGGATTGATCCATAATGCCTTCAAAGGGTGCCACATTTGATCACAATACACTTGTTTATTGGGATGATATGGCTACTAAGGGTTGTGATCAAGATGCTCAAAAATTCTACAAAATACTTGATGACTTTAATATTGAATTGTATTCAAGTTGCAAAAATTTCACATTTATATTATTCATCATGCGTTTGTTAGTTGTAAAATCCAAGTATCGATGGAGCAACAACTAATTTAACATTTTATTGGAGATATTGAAAAATATGTTTTTTTTTATCATCCTCTATTTCCCAATTCTTATTGAGAGGCTTGAAATATTATGGAAAACATAGGGTCGGGATATATAAAGATTCATGCATGTTTAAACAATTATATGCTCTACAAAAATGAAAGCAAATTTGACATCTATTGTAAGCATTGTAAAACACCTCGGTATCAGCATTTCACATTTCAAACGATGATAACAATCAGATGGTTAGAAAAATTCTGCCTAAAGTTGTGCGGTACTTTCCTCTAAAGCCCATATTGTAGCGTCTATTCATGTCAACATTGATATCACTGCATATGAGATAACACGCTGAAGATTGAGTATGTGATAGGACAATTAATCTTGAGTAGAAGGAGTGCAATTCATGATACCTAGATTTTACTACTAATATCAGTAATGTCCATTTAGAGTTAGCTTTTAATGGTTTCAACCCATTTCAAAAAATAAATTGCTCATATAATACTTGGCATGTGGTTTTGATTCTATATAATTTGCCACTATGATTGTGTATGAAATAATTATCATTCATCTTAGGCATAATTATTGATGGAGCAAAGGGACTAGAAAATGACATTGATCTATACCTACAACTATTGATTGAAGAGCTGAAGAAATTATAAGTGACAGACATTCTAACATTTGATTCAAGTAACAAATAAATATTTTATTTACGTGTAGCACTACTGTGGATAATTAGTGATTTTCCAGAATACACATACCTTCAAGATATAGCATCAGAGAGGAGTAAGTGTGTCTTGTTTGTGAAAAAAACACATACTTCATGTGGTTAAAATTTGGCAAAAAATTTTGTTACATGTGCCATAGGTAATATATGCCTATTGATCATCAATTCTGGCATGATAAGGCCGCATTCCACCGAACATGTGAGTTTTGATCTCTCCTTCTTGACTTACTAGTTCTGATGCATTATGTGAAGCAAAGGTTATCCAAAAGCATGGTTATTCTCCGATCTCCAAGAGAACGAAAAGTATACAAATGTATATTGAAGTTTGATCAAATATGAAATCCAATTAGAGGAAGATTAATGTCTTCTTTGAGTTGTCGCACCGTAACTCATTGTATATTAGTCACAATCTCGATATCATGCAAGTTGAGAAAAAATTTCTTGAAAATTTGTTATGGACATTGCTTGGCACTTTAGACAGATCAAAGAACAATTTGAATACCTAATTAGATATGAAAGTTATTGGTATACGGAGGGTATTTTACCTAAAGAATAGAGGTATTCAGAAATTTTTGCCGCCAACTTCATCCAACATGAGCAGATAGGAGAAAGAAATTTTCTTAACTATTTTAAAAGAATATGAAAGTTCCAGATAGTTATGCATCAAATATTTTCAGGTGCGTGAACCTGAAAGATCAAACCATCATTGGATTAGAGAATCATGATTGACACATACTGATACAACAGTTGCTACCAATTGTTGTATGGAGATGCTTACTTAAGTATGTAGCCAGACCTCCAATCGAACTTAGTATCTTCCGACATTTGTATGGCAAATCCATCACCCAGCTGAATTTAAAGCTGTCTAATAAAGGATTGCTTTGCCTCTTTGCCACCTAAAAAGAATCTTTCTGTCTTTATTTTTTAATATCATTGAATAGTTATCTATTCATATGGTGGAGGAAGCATTACATTGAGCCAATGACCAAGAGCACGATAAGCGAATAAGGGCATGGAGGGGTGATATTGTTTTTTCTTTTTGAATGGATTGTAATGTTATAAACTTCTTCTTATAGAAATATGAATTGTATTTTCTTTTTTGATGGATTGTCTAGTACTTATAACTTTAGAGACTATATTTTTATTTTTTTAAATGACATTGTCTAGTACTTATACTTTTAAAATCGAATTTATCTAGTTGAAATATTTACAGGATTTTAATATAAATAAGTGCACAAAAAATTTGTGTTTGTAAATGGACATTTAAGCAGTGTTATGAAAACGCCGCCAAAATAAGACACTAACAACACACAACTCTAAAATTAGTATGGCCTTGCGAGGAGAGCAATTTGGCGGCGTTAATTTTTACTGGCGGTGCTAAATATATTTAACGGCGATGATAAAATAGTGTCATTATTTATTTTTGAAGGTGTTATTTTACTGCAGTATTCGTGATTTTAATTTTTGTAGCAGTTTATTAGTACTGTAAATTAGTACCGCTAATAATTTTTGGTGTTAATTTTAATTATAAAGGTAATAATTTAGCGTTGAAAATGTTCTGAAATATTATAGTGAACAGCAAAAAATGGAGATCTCTAATACAATCTACAGGTTGCGCCTTTCTGTTTTCTGCCACAATTCCAGTTCCAGTTGTTGCTGCTGCTCATGGTAAATATAAGTATAGAACCTGTCGTTTTTGCAGCTGCTCTAGCAGTAGTAGCAAGAGAGGAAGAATGGCGAAGGAAAGCGCCATGGAGCCATGTTTATGCCTTCAATTCTTTGACAGGACTCGGCTTCAAGAGTCCTGTAATGTCTCTAATCATCGGGAGCGAAGAATCGACGCTTCCAGCAAATAGGTTAGCCTTCATCAACATGAAATTTCCCTGTGAATTAGGGTTTGTAAAACTACTGACAAGCATTGGTTTGGCACATCAAGGCATATGGTGAAATGTGGCATATCCTAACACATGCAGCGAAGTATACGATTTCTTGTTTGTTATATTACTCTGAATGCTGCACATACTTGGGAAGATCTCAAGAAGTTGGTGGCAGCATTGTCTCTCTATATCAAGTTTCCAGCTTATCATAATCATGCAACTCCAAAGCTTTAATGACACAGATGAAAGACTTCAGATAAGAAGAAGGCTCGAGCAACGAGGTTAATGGCTATTGAAAGGGAATATTTTTGAAAAGCTATTTTTCATTTTTAAAAAAAATTTACACTTTTTTACTAATATTTTATAAATTTTAAATTTATATTTAAACAAGAAGATGTTATATATATATATATATATAAATTTTAAAAAATATTCGTGGAACTACTACTTGTCACTCAGTAAGGAGCCATTAGATGGGATTGACAAGAGAGGGGGAGAATTGACATTATAAATTTACATAGCAGATTACGATTGATCGAAAGTATCACAACATCCGTGTGTGTTTAAAGGTATGCATTATGATGTTTATAGTTGGTACGAAAATTTATGCTCAAGATTTTTATCGATAAAATACTTTGAAATGTAAATGAATCGAATCGAGCTAAGCTGATCTTGGCTTTGCTCGGCTCGAGCTTGAGTTTGAGTCCAGCTCTCGAGCTTAAACAGGCCGAGTCGAGTTAAAGTGCAAAAACCAAAGCGTGAGCTGTTGTTCTCGTTTGTATTCATTATTGTACGCAAAAATGCAATGTAAAACCTACTCAAAATTTTCATGCATTTATTTTGCAATGGTTTTTTTCGGCGAAATATTAATTTCTGAAAAAAGAGAAAAATGAAACCGAAAAAAGCGCCGTAACATAATAAATGCAATAGTGCTTGATTTTATGTGTTCAACCAATAAAAAGTGGTACACAAATTGATATTCGAGGACAAAAAGCATTTCGCAGCACTTGGTCTCAATTGAATTGAGCAAACTAAACAGGTAGGATTTTGACTACAGACTGTATGTTTAGCTCAGTAATGACCGCACGACCAGCGACACCGCAACTTCCGCCGCCGGGTTCGTTGAAGATGAATTCTGGACGGTCCCCGTGGTCCTCATTATTTGGAGATCCATCTCTCTCTCTCTCTCTCTCTCTCTCTCTCTCTCTCAACAGGTTGATCCATGTATTACCCAAACCTAACCCAACCTTCCGTTAGTTAACTCATATAGATAGATACTGCCCAATATCTAGACTTGTCTAACTTAGGTTGTCGGGTCAAATTTGAAAACAATAAAATAGAAAAATGGATCCGATTATACTTGTTTTGTAAACAGATCGATCTAATTACTATTTAAATATAATTATAATAAATTCAAATTCGCTTCGTTCGCTCGAATCGGATTCGAATCATTGTTATTTGATATATCGTCGTGTCTACAAACATCCTACCAGCATTTTACTCTCTTAAAAGCTCATAGCTGGCAAATTAAAAGCTCGGATGAGTTAGCACATTTCTCCTATCAATCGTTTTACTCTCGGAAAGGCCCTTGTTCGGCAACTTATATAAATGAAGTCGGTACCGAGTACTCGCAAGCTGAACCATCGTCTCCAACTTTAATGCTTCACAACCAATTTGATCATGTATATATCTTACCAATCTCGTGTTCTCCTAGCCTTGACGATCACACACTGGAGTTGGACCTTTTACATGTAAAAGCATCGTGATGCCTTCACGCCAACTCACCGAGGTAAGGCGATGAAGAAAGCTGGCTGTAAAAAAGAAAATTAAACTTTCGAAGAAAGTTAGGTTTTTTAAGAATTTGCATTATATTTATCACGTAGAGAAGAAAGTAGGTTGTCTCTAACTGCTATAAAACCCCAAGCCAAAGAGATACATCCCTTGCTCAAAACAAAGATGGCAATGTGGGAACAATGCCTCGACCAGACCGTCGCCAAGCTCGCTGCCAACTACTTGCTCTTCACCTTCCGGCCGATTTCCCTCCCCCGACTCGTCGGTTCATCGCCAGAGCAGCCTGGTGATGATGAGGTCGAGACGTTCGACGGCCCGCAGCTGTTTGACCGGGCCTCGGTGGAGGTCGACATGAAGGACTCTATGTCCCGGCAATGGCTCAGTGATTATCCGTCTTGGCTCAGTGATTATGGTATGCATACATTTCTTTGGAGCATAAACGGCTTAATTGATGTGCACCAATTCTTTGATTGCAATGTGTTTGATTTCAGATAATTACTTCGGTAGCCGAGATCGGAGAGTGCCGAGTGGCAAGTTGCTACTCTTTGCTAGCAATGACTATTTGAGTTTGACCACTCATCCATCTGTTCGAAAAGCAGCTGCAAAGGTTCATTTGACTTCTCGTGTATTTCCTTTTTTTCATGAGTATAAACTTAATTATATAACATGCGATTGCATAACTCATTTCAAATATTTGCTTTTTATTTTATGCTTCCGACGATGATTCCTGCGATCGTATAGTATGCGATTTCATTTGCGGCGTATATTTATTTATATAATATTGTTATTGCTCTTGCTGCTATTATTTTGAAGGCGGCGCGAGAATACGGCATGGGTCCAAAAGGCGCTGCTTTGAGTTGTGGGTATACCGACTATCATAGACAGCTCGAAGTTACTCTAGCACAGATGAAGAACAAAGAGGTATCTCCCGCGCGTGAAGCTTACTGTGGTTTCATGGCTCTCAGCTTACATTCTTGCATCAAACCAATTATCGATACTAAATCGACGATTTCAGGAATGCATTCTGTGCCCTACTGGGTTTGCAGCAAACATGGCAATTCTATCAGCCATTGGAAGCCTCAGCTCTTTGACAGCAGAAGGCAAAAAGCCATCAAAGAATGAGAAGATCGCCATTTTTTCAGACTCTTTGAATCACTGCTCAATCATTGATGGAATCAGACTTGCAGAAAAGCAACAACAAGTTGAAGTTTTTGTGTACAAGCATTGTGACATGAACCATCTCACTGACCTTCTGTATGTCTTTCTCTTCACCTAAATTCTTCTTCTTTCTTTTTTTTCACAATACGAGCAAATTTTTTTTATTTTTTCATCAGATCAAGGTGCAAAACTGAGAAGAAGATGGTGATCACTGATACGTGAGCTCTCTTACCAATGATTTCCCTTTTTCTTTCTCAATTTTCTTTATATGTAACATTTTTTCTTGAATTATTTGCGGAACTTACGTATAATTAACCAAAAAATATTTTGTTTTGTTCAAGTAGTTATTTCAGTATGGATGGAGACATTGCCCCGATCCCTGAACTTGTAGAATTGCGAAAGAAGTATGGATTTCTATTTGTGGTGGATGATGTAAGTTTTCCCCTTTTTTTTTCATAGTTTGACTACTTACCAGTGTTGTTTTTGTCTAGATTTTAAGAATCAGTTTTGAGATTAATTTCAATATTTATCAAAATCGATGCGTTTTAATCTATTTTAATGAAAATCAATTTATTTCGATTTCGTTCAAATTATTTTTGATTTTTTTTACTAAATTTTAGTTTTAGATTTAAAAAATAAGAAAAAAATTATATACATATATATATATATGAAAAATTATTAAATAATTTTTTTGGTAAAAAACAATTTAAAATATGAAAAAAAATAAAAATACCCCAACAAAAATTAATATATAAATATAAATATAAATAAATAATATATTTTTAAAAATGAAAAGAAAATACTAGTCAAAATTGAAAAGTTACGGACGAAATTTAAAACGTTTCTGCTCCTCGGTCTGATTTTGATGATCACATTTAATTCTTATAGCAAATTAAAATTATTTTTATTATTTTTTGATAGAGTAAGTCTGGTTCTCGTTTCAGGCCCATGGAACACTTGTATTCGGAAAGAATGGAGGGGGCTTGCCGGAAATGTTCGGTTGTGAAGATGAAGTTGATATATGCGTTGGAACTCTGAGCAAGGCTGTGGGATGCATGGGTGGCTTCATTGCTTGCAGGTAAATTTATGCAAATTTTGTTGCTTCTTTCGATTTGGATTGTGATTATCAACGTGATGATCGCGACTAGTGATTATATTTAATAGGGTTTTCACTTTGTTTTTTCTTTTATAGCAAGAAATGGAAGCAGCTAATACAGTCCAGAGGTCGCTCTTTTATATTTTCAACTACGCTTCCGGTGCCTACTGTAGCCGCTGCTCATGGTAATTTTTTCTTTTTTCTATTTTCTAATATCTCGTCTTGCTACAGATAGTTTATGAACTTATTTACTTAAATTCATGAAAATTGGTTCAAAATTGAAGGGTGTTTATGGTAACGAAATGATATTTTCATTACCAAATGCACCCACCAAAGTGTTTGATCTGAAAATGAGAAGATATCGTCACTGTGTAGCTGCTTTGGTTGTGGGAAGAAAAGAAGGATGGAGAAGAAAAACACTGTGGAGCAGGATTCGCGCCTTCAATTCTTTGACAGGGCTCAACTTCGAAAGTCCCATACTGTCTCTACCTGTTACTAACGAAAAGTTGGCGCCCGGATTAAATTGGTGTGTTTTTTTTTTTTTTTTTGTTTTACTTTGATCAACATTATGAATTTTTACATGTCAATTTTAGCGTCTGTTTTGATTGCTAATAATAATTATTGTCATGGCACACAAGGCATATGTTGAAATGCGGCATATACGTTATTGCAGTCGGCCCTCCCATAGTTCCTCCCAATTCAAGCAGGTATCCTTGTATAAAAAATGCTAATCATCGCATTTGCTCTTCCGGCATAAGAAACACTAATGTTCATAGCCTGATCATGTTTTTCCTTTGCATTTTTTCTCTTTTGATTCGTGTTTCTGATAAAATTTTTTTCGTTTTATTTTCAGGGTAAGAATTACTCTGAATACTGCACATACTGTGGAAGACCTCAAAAACTTGATTGTTGCATTGTCTCCCTTCGTCGAGTTTCCAAAGTATCAACAGGAGGACATCATTGTAACCTCAAGGCTTTAAGAACATTGCATCGACACTAATAAAAAAGAACAAAGCCAAATGTTTATCTCTCATTTTAATAAAATTTATTTGAATTTTAATCCCTCGAGATAAGGCGAAGTCTTGTACTCAATAACATGTTCATTACAGCAGGATACTTTCTTTCCTTTATGTTTTCTATCTTTTGATAGTAATGATCTCTAAGAGTTCATGACTCAGTTCCAAACTAGTTGATCTCAATTCCTTCCAATGCTTTACGGGATTTGCCCACGTGACTCCGATCCTTTTCAAGTGGAGTACTCTCATCAATGTTCTCTCGCATGTGAGAATGGGATATAACGATCAAATTAATATTTTGTGCGTCAAATCATTTTGTCCTGTAAAAATAATCTAGATAATAAAATTAATATTGAATCATGAATACTTCAAAGGCACAAAATAAATTATTTTCTTTGCCACAGAAGCCCAATCATGCCAGTCGAAATTCAAAGGTTGAGCACCATTAGGTCCCATGTTCCTCGCGTTTCAGCCACAGACCAATATCAACCACCGAATATAAGTCCAAAAATGTGATGCTACGCCATCCTCCTTTAAAAATCACAAATGAAAGACGCCGTGCTTTGATTCCAAACCAAAATGTTTACGAGTCAAGCTTGACTGCTCTTCTCGTCTTCTCCCTCGCTCGTTTCTCCTCCTGAAGAACACATCGCACTCTAATCTCCGACCAGCTTCGCCTTCTTGCTTCCTGACACATGGCATTCGGCGTCGCCCCGGGAGACGGCAGAGAGACCCCCCTCTACACGGGGAAGATGACGCTCTTCGTGGTCCTCTCGTGCGTCACCGCGGCCATGGGCGGGCTCATCTTCGGCTACGACATCGGAATCTCAGGTTCTATTTGCATCTCTGCTTGTAATTTGTATACTAGGTATCCCAGAAATGGCCATAACCCAGTTTCCGTTATTTGTATTCCGAAGGTGGTGTGACCTCGATGGAGTCATTTCTAAGGAAGTTCTTTCCCGAAGTGTACAGGAAGATGAGGGAGGACACCGGCATCAGCAACTACTGCAAGTTCGATAGCCAGAAGCTGACGGCCTTCACTTCAGCCTTATACATCGCCGGATTGGTGGCCTCGTTCATCGCGTCGTTCGTCACGAGCACGTGCGGGCGTAAGACGTCAATGATCATAGGAGGCACGGCGTTCCTCGCCGGCTCCGCGTTCGGCGGGGCCGCGACGAACCTGTACATGCTCATTCTCGGGAGGGTGTTGCTCGGTGTTGGCGTTGGATTCGGAAATCAGGTATTCACTTTCCCATATTAAGCTGTATAATCGACCGATCCTTGTTCGGAACACGACCATCGCATCGCCATGCTCCTTTGCCCCTCACTTTTCCCCTTCTAAAAGACATAGTAGTACCATTATTGAATATCGCTATAATAGTCTAAATGGGCTGTTCATGTAGAAATTCGAAACAAAAAAGTAAATAATATTTTTTTTTTTTGAATATTAACAAGTTAATCCAAGCGTCAACATCCCAAGTCCAGATCCGTATCTGGCAGCGTGGTGGACCAAAAAACTCAAGCCTGCTTGCCGGACTTTTGAAAAAGGAGAATTTTGTGGACCATAAACACAAAACAACTATTAGGATTAGCTGGACTTCTAATGATTCCATATCGAGCACGACATCTGAGTTGACACATGACACATGCTCGGTTAATTTGTAAGAATTTTTGTTGATCGTCTTGTTTAAGATCAGATTTCTTGGGTGTCATTTTCTTTGGACAGCAATGTCTCTGTTACTGCCTTAAATCATAGTTTTTGCAGTCAGCACTACTGTACATCTCCGAGATGTCGCCGGCGAGGTACCGAGGAGCATTCACCAACGGCTTCCAGTTCTGCGTCGGCCTCGGCGTCCTCTTCGCCAACCTCATCAACTACGGCGTTCAGAAGATCAGAGCCGGCTGGGGCTGGCGCATCTCTCTCTCCGCGGTCGCCGTCCCGACCTCTCTATTCACCGCCGGTGCCATCCTTCTGCCCGACACCCCCAACAGTCTCCTCCAGCGAACCAACAATGTCGACAACGCCACGAAGCTTCTTCGCAAAATCCGGGGAACTCCCGACGTCGGCGACGAGCTCGACGGCATGATCAGAGCTACTGCCATTGCCAGTACCATGCACCATCCCTTCCGGAAGATACTGCAGCTCAAGTACCGTCCTCAGCTCGTCATGGCGGTCGCTATGCCGTTCTTCCAGCAAGTCACCGGCATCAACGTAATAGGATTCTATGCTCCGGTCTTCTTCCGGACCATCGGTCTCGGGGAGAGCGCTGCGCTGATGTCCTCAGTGGCCCCAGGTGTGGTCGGCTTGGGGGGAACGTTCATGTCGATGGCTCTGGTTGATAGGTCCGGTCGCCGTGGGCTTTTCGTCGTCGGAGGAGCTCAAATGTTTGTGTCGCTGATGGCTGTGGGTGGCATATTGGCCGCGGAGCTTGGGGACCATGGAGAAATAAGCAAAGGTTGTGCAATGGCGGTGTTGGTGCTGATATGCATATATGTCTTCGGGTTCGGGTGGTCGTGGGGGCCATTGGGTTGGCTGGTTCCGAGCGAGATATTCCCCTTGGAGATCCGGTCGGCGGGGCAGAGCATCACGGTGGCCGTGAGCTTCCTGTTCACCTCCGCCGTCGCGCAGACCCTGCTGACCATGCTCTGCCACTTCAAGGCCGGGATCTTCTTCTTCTTTGGAGGGTGGGTGATGGTCATGACCTTGTTTGTGTACTTGCTGCTGCCGGAGACCAAGGGCCGCCGTATCGAGGAAATGGATAGGGTCTGGAGGGAGCACTGGTTTTGGAAGAATGTCGTTGCGGATGAAGAAAGAGCGTCGAACAATGCGAGGGAAATTGAAATTGAATCCAAGGCTTAAAATGCAGAACTTGTTGTGTTCATGATCGTGTTGTAATTATAAGATAATACTGAAGATGTCATCAGATTCAACCCTAGTTAAATCAACTCGGGGAAAAGGAGCCTTAACTAGGGTTAACTTGGTAGTAGCTATAAGCAGAGAGAATATAAAATCACGACTTGAAAATGAATGAACAATAATAAGTTATATTACCTGAATGTTAGTAATGCAAGAAAAATATTCCATAGTGCACAACATTCATGCATACATATATAGGAACTAAGGGCAAACAGGCTAGTTACTGCAGTTCATTTTCTTGTATTAACAAGAAGCTGCAAGGACTACTACCATCATGACAATGAGAGACTTCACAAGGCTTGGGGGTGTACCCAGCACAGCAACACTTAAACCGCATGGATTGGACTCGTGTTTGAATTCATTGTTGCATCCCTTGGTGGTGGATTTGCATGAAAAGCCGACTGCCGATCAGGGCGACCGAGCGATAGTCCTGGGGAAACACTGGCAATAGATTCTCCTAGGCTCAAGTTTGACATGCCAATGAGCTCGTTAACATTGATGGGTGTGTTCTTGGAATGTGTTGCTGTCGGTCTGACAACTTCATGCACCCCTTTATCGATGTCATCCAGCCTGTACACTGGCCAAAATGGCAGGGGAAATGGGAAGAATGGCGAGAAGTAAGCGGGATACATCACTGGATAACTGCAAGGCATTGCCACAGGCTGTGGTACGGCTGCTTCAATATCATTTGAATTTGAATCCATTGATTCACCCTCCTCGTCTGGTCCTGGACGGGCTGGTGCTGCTGGAGGTACATTATTACTTCCTCGTGTTTCTGGTTCTAGTCCAGACAAGGGGCAGAGAGAAGCATCCCCAGTCTGCAGACATAATGCCCTTTGTCAAAACTCAACATCAATGATCGAAAGTAAATATATAACCAGAAAACATGTTAAAACTATTCATATTAGAAACACATCCCTTTACATAAAGGAATAATGGAAGAGAGCACTAACTTCATCAGGTACAATGTCAAAAAGGCTTGATCTTCTTTTTCTTCTCGAGGCATTAGTTTGACGGATGAAATATTTCTGAGCATGACTGGCAACTTGAGTAGGGGTTCTTGAAACCACAAAGTTACGAGCTATACCTCTCCAATCACCTTTTCCAAGCTTTTGCAGTCCAAGCAAAAACATCCTGTGCTCCTCTTCAGTCCAAGGTACTCCTGCAAATCAATAACGGAAAAAATAAAGATTTAGCACTATATTGCAATCTTGTTGAAACACAAATGATATAATAAAAAAATAAAAAACAGAAGTTTTGTGAACTCAGAAACAATTAACATTATTTTCAGATTTCCATATATTAAGGAAAGTAACATTTGAACCTAGAGGTGCTACTGTTATAGGTAAGATCAGGCTCCCAATAGGTGGGGGTGTGTTTAGCCGGTCGGGGAGGGAGCACATGACACTCTCTGTCACACCATCTGCAGAACATAATGCACATCAAGATGTGTTCATTGTGGTTCTGACCCATTTTTTGAAGTGCCACTTAATGATGGAATCATGATGACCAGTATATAATCAAGCTTATTGTCAGAGTTTTGATTTCACACAGACAAAATCATCAACTTCAAACAGAAAAAGAATGATACGGGCATGCCTTGAAAAATCAAAACTGCAATAAAATTTTAGGATAATCAATTCAAACTCTAGATCATGCTTTAAAATTTCGGCCGAAACCGAAACTTATGCCGAACCATTTCGGCCTTCATATGTTAAGGTTCTAGAGTTTTGGTTTCTTTGCAAGTAGCAGCGGTGAGCACAACGATATCGCGCAGAGCAGTAGCAGCGGAACAGTGAACAACACGTGGAGCAGAAACGATGGAGCAGCGAGCAGCGTGCGAAGCAGAAGCGGCAGAGCAGTAGCAGCGAACAGCATGCGAAGCAAAAGTGGTGGAGCAGTGAGCAGCGAATAGCAGCGGAGTAGAAATAACGAGCAGTGAGCAACGGCGGAGCAGAAGTAAACGAACAGTAAGTGATAACAGAGCAGTGAACAGCGACAGAGCAGTGAGCAGTGAGCAGCGAGCAGCGGCACAACAGAATCAGCAAGCGACGACAGAGTAACAAGCAACAGCAAAGCAGAAATAATGAGCAACAAGCAGCGAGCCTCTATTCCAATCCAGTACTATCATCCTTTTTTCTGCCCTCATTGCAAGCACGAAGAATCTCTGTTTTTCTATTTTTGAATAGCGGCGGAGTGGCGAGCAATGGCGGAACAAAAGCAGCGAACAGTGGTGGAACAGCGATCAGGCGAAGTGAGTACATTCTCCTGGAGGCAAAACGAGTACATCCACTCAAAGTCGGCGCGAGCAGTGGTACTCTTGGCCATAGAGAGCTCTTAGGACCCCCTCCATTGACGTGCTCATCGCCCCGAGCATGGAGGAGGTCTTCATCTTCTCTTGTGCCGACTCCAACTAGGACAATGACTACAGTGAAGCGTTCAAGTGATGTAAACATCCTTCTACCTTTTTCGTCTCCATCATCGAGTCCAGTGATGGGATCTAGTAACTCCATTGATGCGCTCGTCATCGATGAGAGTCAACCCAAACCAGCGACCGCCTCCTTGTCTGCGAGACAAGTCGCTTCTTCAGTAACAGAATGGAATCCAAACTCCTCTAATGCAGACAAAAATAACAGTACTGCAAGTGCCCCTATTTATGGTGTTGTTCATGTTGTTCATGGTTTTGTTCATGATGTGCAGGTTATGAAATCCATTGGATGTAAGTTGATGCAAATAGATGCAAGTTGCATGGCTGTGGATTCAAGTTATGACTTATTTGTTTGCTTTTAATAATTAAGATTAACAATTACGTTTTGTTAGCTAATTTAGGCACTTTAGAGTGGTGTATTTTATTAACTATAGGATAAAGATAGTGGTGCACATGTGAGTGTCTATGATCTCTTTTTTCAACATTGAATTGACTGAAAGATATTAGCATTTATTATATGAAGTAAGAGTAAGCATTTTGCAAAACAATATGCTTAAAATTTTTTCCTTCGACGTGCTACTATTGGTGTTTCATTTGCAAAGTATTATGAGTGTTATTTTCCTTTTACTTTAGGCTACAACCATATTCAAAAAGAAGATAAGAAATTTTTTTAAATTTTAAATTATTATACGTGTCATATATAAAATTGTAGTTGCTAAATATATAATATTTGTAATTTTGTATTATTAGGGTTAATATAAAAATTTGGATTTGCTAAACTGTCAGCTAATAAATTAACTAACAAACTTCACATAACTCTTGGTTCGTTTTTGTTTTCCTTTAAGACAAATACCCAAGTTTCATATATAGATAAATTCACAACGAATATTTAAATATATAATACAAAATTTAGAATAATTTGTCATAAAATTATTATTATTTTGGTCAACAACATAACTTTAGTAATAGGGGCCTAATTGCATAAATTTATGTAAAATTAATTAGTAAATTAAAAAATTTGGAAGTTATGTAAAAATTAGCTATTATTTGTTAATAAATTTATGAAAAATTGAGTTTTTTTATTTTTTATAGTTAAGATTTTATATGAAAATTAAGTAAAAAATTAAGAATATTTAAAATAATATAAAAATTAATTAGTAAATTGAAAAATATTGAAGTTAAACAAAAATTAGCTAGTATTTGCTAATAAATTTGTCCAAAAATAGATTCTTTTCTTTTTTAAAAGTTAAGATTTTCTGGGAATATTAGATAGTAAATCGAGAATATTTAAATTTATGTGAAACTTAATTAGTAAATCGAAAAATTTTGAAGATATGTAAAAATTAACTATTATTGGTTTGTAAATTTGTGCAAAAATAGAATTTTTTTATTTTTTAAAAATTAAAATTTTATGTGAAAATTAGGTAATAAATTGAGAATATTTAAATTAATGTAAAAATTATTTAATGAATTGGAAAATGTTGAAGTTATGCAAAAATTAGTTAGTTTTTGTTAATAAATATTTTGTGAAAATAAAGTTTTTTATTTTTTTAGAAAAGTTAAGGTTTGATGAGAAAATTAAGTGATAAATAAAGAATATTTAAATTTATGTAAAAATTCGGTAATAAATCGAAAAAATTTGAAATTATGCAAAAATTGACTATTAAATCAAAATTTTTTTTCTTAATCATCGGTAAATTTTCTTCCACCATAATTTGCACTGTTGTGGCTGATCTTCCCCTATTTCTGCTACTATTATTCATCCATTTTTGTTACTCGTTTGTTATTCTTGTTACTGTTCTGTTGCTGCTATTATTATATTATACATGACTCCTAAATCCCGAGCAAGTTTCTGATAATGAAGACGATAATAATGAGGTTCAGGAAGTAATTTGCAAGAGTCGAAAATTGTACGAGAAAACTCAAAGTGGTATTGAACTACTAGTTTCAAATAACGACGTATATAGCAACGCACAACTGTTCTTTCGGGAGTTAGGAGATTTTCATTTTTCTGACATTGGATCTATCAATATTTCTCCTATTGACATATTTCTATTGAAACCAAAAGATAATATTCAACTAAATTTGAGAACAACATCAAGTGATTTTCAGAAAGCAAAATAATGATTGGGTATGATAGTATTCAAATATTTTTGCTATAGTTATGTTCCATTTCATTTAACAATTGGCGGTTACTATCATGGAATAATACGTGTCACTCAAAATCTTGGTCTAGAAGTTCCTCCACCGAGTGCTTATGAGATTTTTGAAAAGTATTTGCATCTTAAGGTTGAGAAGATGCTTTTATACATATCTTCCATAAATATCAGGATGAATTTAGATATACCTTAATGTGTGATAAATAGGAGATACAAAACAATAAAAATTTGATAAATTTTTTATTATATTGTCTTGAAGAGACCCTTTTTTTAAAGTCAGTCGATACATCGGGGGAGTCCAAAACTAGTTATTTCTTGTACCATTTGATTGACAGTGTTATTAAGAAGATTGGCGAATTAAGAGTAGTACATATCATAACTGATAATGTAACTATGTTGATATATACTGGAATAAAGTTAATAGAAAAAAGAGTATCTTTTTTAGACATCTTGTGCAGCACACTCTATTGACCTAATATTGAAGGATATGCGTAAAAATCCTGATATTAGAAAAGTTATTGAGGAAAATCAAAAGTTAACGTCATTCATTTATAACCATATTTGGTGTCTTGAACTGATGAAAAAAGAAACAAGGAGCCAAGAGATTATTATACCAGACATTACTCGATTTGCTACACAATTTATGTCTTTGAATTTCCTATATACCCATCAACAAGCGTTAAAGAAATTATTTATTAGTGAAGAATATGACAAACATTATTTGAAATTGAAACGGTTAAAAAAAAATTTTTCTAAACAATTCTACAATCAAGTCTTGAATGAACAATTTTGACAATTAATTGAAAATATAATCACAATTTTCAATCCATTAGTTAAGGTGTTGCGAATTGTTAATTCAAATGATCATTCACAAATATGGTTTTTATATGAAACAATAAAACGAGTAAAATTGCAAATAAAACGACATACAAGAACAATTAAATTTCGTAAATAGGAAAAGATTATCAATCGTCGTTGAGACAAAACATTATCCAGAAATATTCATGCTACAGATAATTAAGTAAAGTGTCATTTTATAGTACTTTATTAAATTATAATGGTGATATTATTGATTAATATTTAATTACGTTGTAGGATACTTTCTAAATTTAATATTTCAATATACCAATAATATCAACAACAATAATATAATTCTCGAAGCGTTACATAAAATAATCGAGGGAATGAAACCAAATATGAGAACAATAATATTGGCATTGCACAAAGTACATTCTAAATCATTAATTTATTTTTCTTACATAATTAAAAAAATTTTAACTTGAGTACGTCCATTGAACAAACATACGACATCAAAAATAAAGTCAAGGACTTTAGCACGAAACAAGCAATTGTATCTATTAGGGGTGATACTCTAAGTAGAATTAATGTTTAATAATAATGCATATTTGCTAATTTAAATTATATCAACTTTTTAACAAATTTTTTGATAAATTACAGTTAGATGATCGAGTATTTATGATCAGCATACAGCACCTAACCTTGCAAAAATAACAATTAAAATTTTAATTCAAACTGTTTCAAATTCACAATGCGAGAGAAATTAGATAACTTTTAAATTGATTCATACGAAAACAAAAAATAGACTTAAAATGGAAAAATATGAGAAACTTGTTTTCTTTCATTATAATATTCGTTTAAGAGTCCGAAACTTATAAAGAAGAACATCATCAAAGGATGAGATAATCAACTTATCCACTCTATTCGAAAATGATGATTCTCTAACAAAGTGAATTTGAAAAAGAAAAAAAAAATTTAAATTATCCTCAAACACAAGAAACTATTCGTCGTCTTTTAGACGAAGAATCAGAAAAGAAAACTAACATAATGAAGAATATTGTTGATACCAGTGATAGCAACATTTGTGGTATAACTGGTGAGACCAATTTTCAACAATCACAATATGAAAACTCGTCTTCGTCTTTTTCTAAGCATGAAGAAAATGGGTTTCTCAATTCTAATTTATATAGTAGTTATCTAACACAACATTAATATATTTTACATAGTGGATAAGATGACAATCAAAATCCAACAAATAGTACAAGTTTTAGCTACTATGACAGATATCATAGCGGAATGTCTTTTTTCAACCAAGGATATCATCAGTCAATATATAATCATGTGACGTCGTACTATCCGCATACTAAATAATACTATCAATCACAACTCCATCGTACTAATAAGGACGATAATAAAAAAATACTAATCTTTTCAAGATTCATCTCGAAATAGTAAATGGTTATAACACATGATTTATACTTTTTATGAAATAATATTCTCATTATTGTCTTAAATTGATATATTTTATGTTATATATGTAGTTGATGTGCATATAATATTATTGTAATTTTATATCATTCAAATTTAATGTCTCTATGGTTTAGTTTTTACTATCATAATTTATTTACTTCGTTATTACATTTTGTTGTAGTATTTTTCTTTTTGGTATTTTCTATTATCTACTTTATATTCATGAATCCTAACAATTATATGATATTTCTTTTAAAACAGATAATAACAAATCTTAATGATTATATTACAGTTTCAAACTAAATTATACTTAAAGCATAAAGAATAATTATATCCATTTTTTGTCAAAACTTATATTCGATTATTGTAGATGATTCCACCTTCGCTTTATGACATACTTGAATAAGTTTTAATTTAACAGCCATTAAAAAAAGTGGAAAAATACATGATCAAATTTATCGTGTCTTTCAATAAGATAAGGTTCACTTAACGCTATCAATCAATCGTCTTATCGTAATTACCCCTAAACATTTCGCACAGTGTGATATTTATTTTTTATGGATTATTGGATCACTTTTATTATGTGTTTTGAATAAGCATGATTATCATTTTCATTCTGAGTCTTTGATATATGATTATACTTCAGAACCACTACAACGGGATCGCGTAGAGTTAGTTGTTATTACTCGCATGCTTACAAATACTCATCCTGATGATGATTATGATAATAATGATTAATTGTATATTACATTATAATTAATAAATTATATATGTGTAAAGTACATTTTAATGATAAACTAAATTCACTTATATTAATTTTTCATTTTTAATCATATTCATATTATTTGTTGTGTATTTTCTATTTCTTATACAATAATATATAAAAAATAGACTATACAAATGATTAACTATCAAAATTAATTTAAATTAATTAAAATAGTATTTAATCTCATGGTAAAATTAGTTATAAATTTTTTCAGAATTTTTTTTATTTTTTGAAAATTTTATCGTATTTTTAATTTGAAGTTAAAATACAGTTAAACTCTAGTCAACACATAATTAATAACTAAAAAAAATATTTTGGCTGAAACCGAAACGAGGACAATTTCGGTCGAAACGACCAAAATGGCAGAAACATATCTATTTCTCTGAGTGCCAAAACTGAAACTCAAAATCTTGCTCTAGAATGTGCTTCCAAACAAGTAACTGGAAATTAACAACATGAAAATTAGCGCAAACAATTCCAAATTTACATTCAACTAGTATGTTTGACAAAATCCAAACTTATATTCCAGAAATGCGAGCAATGTGACATGGGTTGCCCTAAAGAAACTACCGTACGAACTGAATTTGATCCTTTATAGACTCATTACATAAGTTATATCAGTTACTACATCCCTCTTGTTTCAAAATATCATGTTAAAACCTCTCAGGGAAACAAAGCATACTCACAAACCTTCATTACCATTCTCAATTAAAGGAACTATACAAATTTCATGAAAAATGAACTGTAATTGCCTATATAATCCAGGACAGGAACAAATGATAATTGCGTTGTTATAAATTCAATGACTAGGGCTGAAAATGGATGTAATAGGACCCAATTTGGGATGAACCAATACAACTTCATTTTCCAAACTTAAAATAGTTAGAAATGAAGAGATTATCTCAAACTCAGTTAACTTAGGGACCATAACAATTTATTCAAATTTCTATCAATTAATTAGCTTGGAAATAGATTTATTAAATTCCTTTCTCCAGGCTGTACATTTAGAAGATCAGAGCAGGTCAAATTTTGTCAACAAATAATGCTGAAGTTAACTATTTAATCCAGAAAAAAAGGGGTTGCAACAGACCTTGTTGTTTTTAAGCCAATCCGCTACCTGCTATAACAAACTCAGTTAGCCAATGAAGTACCATAAGGTTAGACTTTTCTCAATCAATCCCGTCTCTCAGTTGGAGAACACCATAAAAACTAGGTAAACCAAATGGTTATATGATTATGAAATAAGCAACAAAAAAAGTGCACAAAGTGGATGTGAATGCATGAATTTTCCTACATTTTGTTATTTTAGGTTCAACATATAGAAATGATGGATGATGGAACTGTATCAAAAATGAGGCAAAACACCCAAAAGATATACATCATTATCTCATGAAAACAAGAAGACTACGACAAACAACTGATTTCTAATTCCATTAGAATCAGATGCCATATGCTAAGCTACAGTACTCCAACTGGAATTAATATCATGAATATTCCACAACATCATATACTTGCATTCAATTACCTAATTGAGAAGTCCTCTTTATCACTAATATCCAATGTTGAGTTCATTGGCATATAAAACTCCCCATGACAGACACCTCACAAGACCACAGAAAACTTGGGTGCCCAAAAAAAGATTAAACAAAATAATGAAGAAAGGTAAAAAAAAAAATCAACAAGTAATTTGCATAAGATCTTGGATTGAAAATCAGATACCTACAAATATTTGCCCCAAGATACAGTGCTTAACTTATCAAGATCTCCATAAAATTTTCTCCTCACAGGGAATTATGTATATATTCTAAAAATTAGGGAAAAAGAAAATAAATTGTCATTATTTATCCATATGATTCTTAAATTCTGTTTGCAATTGATTCAGAAGTTGTTCATTTCCTTAAAAGGATTCCTCAATGAACAGCATATGGCCTTCAAAGAAAATGCACTAGAGTTTCCTTATCTTGAAAAAAGAATGAACATATCAAATTCAAGGCCCAAGAAATAACTGCACTAACTCTAAGCAACTCAAAAATTAACAGAGAGAAACCAGAAAGATTATGTGCAAACATATATCAAAGATGTAATATAAGTCAGTCAAAACATGCCAAGCAATTAATGTGAAAAGTGTCAAGGAAGATTAAAAAGTATTCATTCTCTCCTTGACAAAAACCTCCTTTTCATTGCGCCACAACTATACTCACTCTAAAGTCTAACCATTCCATAGATTTTAGTTTAAGCAATGAAGGAGGTAGGTGTTAAAAAAGATCAAAGACAACATTTAATGCAAAAGTGAAGCCAAATGAATGCGGCATTCATTTTCAGTCTGCCCTTGACTAAAAAACTTGCGCCAAAAGAAAGTAACAGACAAAGAAACAACTTACGTATTTGATCATTTGCTCAAAAAAGCCAACATATTTGATCAATAACCATATAATAATCCTGTGACAACCTCAACTCATGATAAAACTGGAAGCTCCTAAACAAATATAAACAGCTATGAACTCCATAAAACATACAATTGCCTGATTTAACAAGATGGCATCTTTATTCAATAAAAAACATTGCAGCCATTAAAACTCCAGAATTTTTCAGAAATAAAACCACTTTCACTGTTTGATGGGACATATGCAGCACAAAAAGGCAACAAAACAGCGACCACTCCAAAGATAAATCATTGCAGGAATAGAAACATAATGCAAATTCAACCGCACATTGCTCATTCAGTACTTCACAAATTCCATGAATAACCAGAACACCATCAAGATATCGATCAGAAAAATAAGAGCCTCCTCATCCCCGTTTACGATCTATCAAAGAACCAAATTTGCTGCAAAAAATTTAAACTTTCGATCAAAGATTAGGACTCACCCTTCTTGCGCTCGCGGCAGCTGGGCGACGACCCGTGGGCGAGATCCTCTGACGCATACCCATCCGCGGCGGCGCCGGCGTGTTCGAGCCCGTCGGCCGGCGACGATCCGCCAGTTCCGGCTCCCGATCCTGCGTAGTGGGAGAGGTTCCCCATGCTGGCGCTCTTCCGGATGGCTCCATCTGTGAGCCGTACCCCGAACAGCTTCACTCCGCGGCTCGCGGGGCACGTCCTGGCGTTGTGCCCGTTGTGGCTACAGGCCGAGCACCTCCTTGTCATGGCGGCACCGCTCCCATCCACCGCCGGCGATGTTCCTAGGTTAGGGTTCCGGCGAGCCCTCCGACGAGATCAAGCGCGAGAGGAAGATATAAAGTAGAGAAACAAAGGTCGGTGGCGGGGGCGTTGCATATTTGGCAGGGATGAGGAGACGAAGAGAGCAGATTTGCCGCTTGGCTTCTGAACAGCAAACGCCAAATCCTGCATATCACATTCGTTAACTTTGATTAGTATACGCATCTTAAGGCAATTTCACGGATGCGATGGAATAGTTGGTATTGATGCTGTTTAACGGAAAACATAGTGTGGTGCCAGTTTGGAATCGAAGAGGGAGGTGGCCACGTGGAAGACATTTCATAATATTTTAGTTATTTTTATAAATGAAATGAATGGACGGATTGGATTTGATTTGATTAAGATCATGTATGACAGGATTACAGCTGGATGATCTAGACTAGTACAAACACGTGCGCAGCTCGTGAGATTGCAATCTGTAATCTGATATTGATGTTATCCTCTCTGATTCTTTTCTTTTTTGAAAAATTATGCTGTCTTATTCTTGCAAAATAAATATAAATAAATAATAATAAATAAATACTTACCTTATTATAAATTTACTGAAAACTATTTACATTATTAATATTAGTAAAAAATCACTTGTCTTATAGTATAAATTTATAAATAATCACTTCTATTAACTATTAAAAAATATTCTATTTTAATTCGATTTTATTAATTAAAATTATATAAAAATTTAAATTATTCTCATTTAATTTTAATATAAATAAATTTTAAATTAATATAAAAATAAGTTATCTTATATTAGGTTTTATGAAAAATTAATTGTCCAATTTTATGAAATTCAAAAATTTTAATTTTAGTTTTGTCATATAAATTGTCCAAAAATTAGGAACTGAAAATTTGAAATAAAACCGAATGAAAACAATTTGATATATTATATTAAGTTAATTAATAAAATTAAAATAAAATAAAAATATTTTTAATATTTTAATCAAGGTAAATTTTTATAAATTTATCGTATAAGACGAATAATTTATTATTAATAATGATAAAATAGGTGATTTTCATAAATTCGTAATGCATGTGATTGTTTATAAAAGAATTTAACTAAAATCATGAATGTCAGTATAAAAGGAATGAAATCCATGTTAGAGAGATACTACAAATTTTAGATTTTATTGTTAATAGAGGTAATGTACAGACAATGTATCTGACAGTTGCATCAATCAAATGTCTAATTACTTGCAATTGAGATCTTTCAGTTCAATCCTTGCTGAGAGAACAATCTGTAATCAGAACCTTTAGGCTCATCAATCATGTCATGGAATATGATACATAGGGTTGGGTAGCTTAAAAGAGCGATTGCTCATCGGGTGACCCAACAGATCGCTCCATTGGTCACCAGAATTACCGAGAATCCGATAGCCTGCGGATATAATCTCTGATCTCTTCTCGGACTTGAACATTGTCCCCAGTTTCCCGTAATCATCTGCTCCCCTGTGCAGAAAAAGGAGTTAAAATAGGCTCTTAAAGCAGTTGAATTCCACATATTGCTCCATAGCAGGGCTTAATCATATATAGCAGTTTTGTAACAGGCTTCTAATGCATTTGTGTAATTTTGTTTGTCTGAGCTCAACAACAATGCTTGAATTGATCCACTTACAAGAACACAATGAAGATCAAAGGACAAAAATAATACGATCTCAGAAAAAGGCCCAAACGGAATCAGGTTAATCAAGTGACGAGCATCTGAGTTGAATCTGATGAAAGTAAAGAACGGGCTTTAGATATGTGGTACTGGTGCAGTCTGCATCAATCCCACAAATAATAGTTGGATTACATAAATCACTTATCCACGATTTCATTAAGTACCAAAGGCAGACATCTCTACAATAAGTTTTCAGAAATTAACTAATGATCAATGTGAATTTTATAATAGTATTACTCGATCATTCAATTGGCTTGATAAATATATGCTGTAATAGGAATGAGGCATGTCTACCAGCATAAGCTGCCTAACTAGCCAGAAACTTCTAAGTTTCATCAGTTTTGAGCAAAATGTGTTGAAATTCAAAGAAAAAGAAATGGAAAGAGAAGTCTATATAGCATTGATGATCATAAAATTAACTTGTCATTGGGGAAAGGAAAGAGGTTTAAGAAGGCTAAAGCAGGCCAAAGCTTCATATTTTACCCTACTCTTCTTCAGAAGGCAATGAAGCTCAAAAAAGTAAGGTTTTCAAATTATTGTTTCCAGTAATACTTATGACTTCAAGGTATTTGCACAAGTGAAAAGAAACAAAGAAATGGTGGTTACACAAAAAACATAATGTATCCATATAGATAGATTATTCCAACTATTTTATGGGAAGGCAACAAGCCTTTTTGGCTAAATTTGAACTCTTAATATCAATTTACACTGCAACAGAACATCAGGTACGCTGTATGCACTACAGGACATTAGTTTGTCATATACTCTACAATTAGCTGTCCATAATACCAGGTTGTGGAAAATTGAATTGTCACATGCCCTCTATCCACACGACTACTGACCTACAACTTCACCAACCTGGGCATTGCCAAAAACATAAAAGAATGGAAAAACCATCACCAACCTGGTCATGTAAAAGCAAAGCAACAAATCAATTCACGTTTATAAAATGGAAGTGCTTTGCTGATGTTTCCATCATTCATCCAAGGTTATCAGACTTCCGATGTGTTGGTCATTTGCTTCCTTGAAGAGTGATGGGCCGTCTGAACACTCACTTTAATAGTACCCATTCAGATGGAAATCAAAATAGCTTAAAAGACCAATGATCACACAATCAAAACTATTCTACCTCCCAAATTTGGAGCAACACTAAATTTTGAAATTTACTCAAATTCACACACTTTCACGGCCAGGTAACAAAGGATAAAACTCAAAGCATAAAGAAAAGTTCGTATCACTTCAAGAGCAACAATGATTTGAGAAGTTGATATGTTCATAATCCGCAAAACAAACTGTTCAAACTTAATAAATCTTATTCAGCAAGCATGCCAAAAATCTCAAAAAGTTGTTGCATAAATATGAAAATTCCAGGTATAGACAAAGGTCAAGAACAGCATGCTTCAGTTTGCATCATAGATTATCTTATGCGTCTGACAAACTATATCAGCTACTCGTCTTGTCCAATATGAACAAGGTCATCATCCAAAACCAGACAGCAAAACAAGTTATGAGTTTGTCCAACCTCAAAATGAGTTTGTCCCAATCCTGAAAACCAGCACGCCTCAAATTATCAACAGTCGCCAACCGCTGCACCTCGCCCCTCCCTGTCAACAGCACTACTTTAAACCCCAACTCCAAAATCTCCTGATAAAGCTTCAAGCTTGACTCAATCGCTGGCGCGCTCGCCATCTCCACCCACCTATCAAACTCCTTCCCATCAAAAAGCTCCGACCTGCATTGCATCAAACACCTGCCTATCGTTACCAAACCCAGACCTACAACGATCTGACGAAGACACGTACCCGTATCCATGGGCGGAGTAGTAGGGGAGATTGGAGAGAAGGGTCTCGTCAATGTCAAAGACCCAGGCGTCGCGGCCGTCGGCGGCGATCAGGAGGGAGCGAGCGTAGGCAGAGGCCTGGGCAGCGACCATCTCCAAGTCATAGAGGTAGGCCTTCCCGGTCACATAGTTCTGGACGTAGGCAGCGCAGGAGTCGGGGACGATCTTCCATGGGACGAGGTTGTTGGCCTCGCCCGCGACGCGCCAGCTCGAACACCTCATGCGCACATCGTCTTCATCGGGGTCCGCGGCAGTCGAAGGGAACTGGAGAATGAGGGGACGGAGGAGACCCTCAGAAGCGGCGGCGGTGTCGGGGGTTGAAAGGGAGAAGGGAAAGAGGAGGAGGAGAGAGAAGACGAGGACGAGGAAGAGGAAGAGGACGTTGGTCATGGTTGGGAGGAGGGTGCAGGGAAGGTGTTTGAGAAAATGCGTGAGAGAATGGATGGGCATCCGAGGAGGGGAAGGAATATGTGTCGAAGATGTACGGGGGGGTGGTGGTGGTGGCGCTGTGGTCGGCGGAGAGTAGTTGCGGACATCGTCGTCAATCAGACAAATCGTGTCTTTTCGACTTTTTTCTGGGATTAATGGCAACAAATTTCAGGAAATTACTCAAAATTACACTTTCAGTTTTTATATATATATATATTTTTTTTTTTTTTTTTTTTTGCGGCCTTTCCTGCTCAGGAAGCCAACCCAAACTTGCTTGAGAGTTGGACTAAAGTCTGCAAAAAGGTAATGGAACTAAAAAATAATTATTACATATAATCAATAAGATTTAACATATTTACCGACAATTTATACAATTTGAATAATTATCTATAATTTTTTATTTTAAAAACAAATTACGGACCACTACCAAATCCGTCAACCTATTTTGATCCTGAATTACTTAGTAAAACATAATCAAATTAAGATATAAAAAATCTTTATGTCCTTTTTTTTATTCAACCAAATTAAGTGTAATATATAGAACTAAAAAAATAAATGTTATCCGATAATTAAAAGAAATATTCTCAAAATCATAATTCTATTTTATCACATTCAAATTTGTCACATAAAGAAAAAAGGTATACAAGTCTTTTTGCATGTTAATTAAATCGTAATTAACCAAATAACTCGGGGATCGAATGAAACTAATAGACTAAAATTTTTTCATAAAATAAAAATTATAAGTAACTATTAAAATTAGCGAAAATTATTAGTAATTATGATAAATTTTTGAAGATCGTATGTAGTAATTAAAAAAACCTTAAAGTTTCAAATTCAATTCATCGAACGAACAACGCTAGGGCCGTAAATAGGCTCGGGCTGGACCGGACGGTATTCTGTTCGGCGTCGGACAGTATTGTTCTAGTCCGAGCCCGGGTACGGGTCCGGGTCCTTGTCGACCTTTGACAAATGGGCATGAGCTCGAATTCGAAAGCTAAGTGTAGGACTGGATCCGGGTATGGATCCAGATTAAAACAACATTTAATTTGGATTCCGACTGGATTCGGACCGGACGCACATAACATAGGCTTTAGATCCGAAATTAACTAGACTTTTTCGAGGCTACCTGGATCCGTCTTATCAGGGCAATTACGATGTCAAATTCGTCTCAAAGCGAGTCAAGTCTTTCCGGAGCTGATTAAACCCGAGTCCATTAACAACCCTACAATGCAATACGATCAATCGATCGCATGATTCAGAGTCTATCTCCGATTCTCCAGACATATAAATGGGAGTCTATTAATGAAATAAAAATTATTTGTGACCCACAAAAACAAAAAAGGAAAAAATGAATTCATTTTGTTTTCCTTGCGAAGCTTTATTTGCGAATGAAATATTTACAGATTGCAACCATATTCGCATACATGAAAATGATCTCTCTATACAGTGAAGGTCAGGCAGTGTCGTTCGACTTGATCTGGAGGACCTTGACGCCGAAGAGGGCGGCCACGGTTACGGCGGGGACGAAGACGATGTCGGGGACGAGGTTAAGGCGGAACTTGCGGACCTGGGGCACGTTGTCGCCGACCTTCTTCAGCAGCATCGCCGCCGGGGGCACCACCATCCCCGTCATCACGATGGCACTGTTGTTCGTCGATCCTACGTGCACGTTCTCCTTCAGCAGTGTCTCCACTAGATTCTTCTTCTTGTCGACGTCGCTCTCTTTTTCCCATTGATGATAACATTTCTAAATATATCAAAGTCGACGTTATGCAATTGTCTAATGGATTTTGTTATTCTCCGAAGAAAATTCTACTTGTAAATTAAGGAAAAATTATTGGATTTATATATTTACCTCTATTATCTTCGAAGATGGTGCAGTGTAATGCATACCAGGCATTACTGCATTCAAAACACTGCAAAGAAATCAAAATTTGAGAATCAAATGTGAACATTTTTTGACTTAATTGTGAATTACAAACTCAAAAGTTTGAAGTTGATAATCTCATATATACTTGCAGAAATCAAGGAAAGCACTGTGGAATTGGTCGAAAGTCTTGATATTTTTGAAGTATTTCTCATATACTTTGTCTTGCATCCCAGGCAAACCTATATAAACACAAAACAATGAAGCACATATTATACGCAAGTCACTACAATCTTCCAATATCACGTAATAGCACTCAGGAAGACGATGGTCATGACAACGACGGCAAGAAAGAAGGAGAACTTAATGAGAAGAAAAATAAGTGCTTGAGAAGGAGGAGGAGGAGAAGAAGAAGAAGAAGAGAAAGAAGAAGAAGATGATGATGATGATGGAAGGGTAGTAGAAGAAGAAAAGCTTGTGAGTACGGGTCCTCAAGGGAGACAAAAAGGTTACCTAGTTTTCCAAGAAGGCTCATAGGAATCCCCATAATTTTATGGAAGCACTTGACAAGAAGATGAAGCTTTTTTCTTCTTCTTCTTCTTCTTCTTCTTCTTCTTCTTTTCTTCTTCTTCTTCAAAAGTTAATTGTCGGGAGCAATGTTTGTAGATGGTGTATATATAAAGGCTAAAACATGAGAAGATGAAGTTTGGAATGCATACCTTACCGAGGTTCCTTCAGGGGTTGCTAACTCAATAAATATTGTGATACATGACCTAGTGAAGAAGTTAAGTAGCAAAACCTCAAGACTCGATGCTTTTAGGAATCTCAGGAAACTTATATGAATTGACGAAGAAGAAGGTGATACCTTGGAGAAAGCTATCTCTCATGCCCTTCAAAGTGAGGAGATCTTGGAGACAGGTAGACCCAATTAGACTCTAGTAAATCTGAAACTTACACCCGTTGCTGTATATCTCATACTCATAATCTTTACTCGAGTTTAATATTTTGGTAGGAGAAATTATGTTATATTGCCGAGTCAAGAGGAGAGAGTAACAACGCTAGCATAAAAAATTTTTAAAATTGCTAATAAAAATCCAGAAAATGGGTGAAAATGGATAGATGGTTGCAACAACATCACAATGCACACTTGCTAATGCTTTCTTTTAATTTTGCAATCTTCATAAACATTGGTTAGATTTGTTTACTGTTAGTTTAAATTAACTTAATCTATAATATTAAGATTTTTTACTAAAAAATCCAATTGTATCATTGTGAATTTGTAGGAAATTTTTTTTATTACTATTAGTAAAAATTCACTTATGCTATAGTTAAATTTATAAATAATCACCTTATAATCAAATATTATTTTTATTTAATTTAATATGAAAAATCAATATAACCTTAATTGTTTAAGCCGAGTAAAAATTTATTATTACTACTTTATTTTTTTCTTTTTTGGTTTAGAGAACTCCGAACATTCGAATACTATCTTCTATTTAATTTTGCTAGTTGATGACGGTAAAGATAGTATTCATAGTTTTTTAATGGGATTATTTGCTTGTTAAGAAGTGGAAAAAATGATTAGAAGTGAGATTAATTTACTTATAATCACTTTTAATTTGGAAGTAAAAAATAAATTAAGTACACCTAACGATATTTTTAATTATATTAATATTAATAATCTTTACATATAATAACAGTATAATTTTAATAAAAAACAAGTACATTTGTAGTAATAAAGTGAATACTATAAACCATTTTATTCCTTATCTTTGACAATATTATAATAGTAAATCCTGATTACTCAAAAAAAAAATTAAATATTAAATATTTTAATTATAGAAAACAAATAAAATAAATAAATTTTAATATATTAAGAATGATGAATAAATACAAGTAAAATACACTACTACATTACTACATAACAATATCTAATTGCATTTTTTTCCATCAATTTAACACTCATCCACATCAATTACTAATTTATAATAAATCTCTTTACGAAACCTCCCTTTTAATCCAATTAAATCTAAAATTGAACTATATTGTCAAAAATTGAACCCTAAATCACAATGCAGAAATACAGTGCCTAATAAACCCCTACATTTATTTTCAAATAACCCCTAGTATTTACTTTATTACACCTTTAACCTAATTTTCAGTTTTTTCAGGGTAAAATTGCAAACGTCTCTATATATCAGCGACCGCTGGTCCATTGAGAACCATCAAGCCATCTTCTTCTCACCATGGCGGCGGCGACGGCCACAGCCACGGCGGCAGCGGCGGCGGCGGCTTCGAAGCCGTTTATCTTCTCGCCCGGACCCCGATCTGCCTCTCTCTCCACCTTCCTCTCCATCACCAAATCCAACTCTTCCTCCCTTTTCGTAAGCTCCCGCTCCGACCGGATTCCGAGACCCATTCCCGCATCTTCCTCGCCGGCAGCTCCGATCCCTACCCCGGCTACCTTCCACGGCCCCTGCTTCGTCGTCGGCGACAACATCGACACCGACCAGATCATCCCCGCCGAGTACCTCACCCTCGTTCCCTCCAACCCCGATGAGTACCGCAAGCTCGGCTCCTACGCCCTCGTCGGCCTCCCCTCACACCTCTATCCCACCCCCTTCATCGTCCCCGGCGACGAGATCACCCGCTTCCCCGTCGTCATCGGCGGTGCCAACTTCGGCTGCGGCTCCTCCCGAGAGCACGCGCCCGTCGCACTCGGGGCCGCCGGCTGCCGTGTCGTGGTCGCCGAGTCCTACGCTAGGATCTTCTTCCGCAACTCCGTCGCCACCGGCGAGGTCTACCCGGTGGAGACGGAGACGGTGGGGCTGCGGCGCGAGTGCACGACGGGGGATGTGGTCACCGTCGACCTCGCCGGTAGCCGGCTGATCAACCACACCACCGGGAAAGAGTACAAGCTCAAGCCGATTGGGGACGCTGGGCCCGTCATCGAGGCCGGAGGAATCTTTGCTTATGCGAGGAAGACGGGGATGATTTCATCTCCTTCGGCGGCTTAGAACCACAAAGGTACCATTTATGCTCCTGTTTCTACTCAATTTCTCATTGTTGTTGTGGTATCAGATCTATTTCATTATTTGTTGTTGTTTGAATACTAAATCTATAAGATTACATTTAACTGCAGTTAGAAGATTAAACTCGAGCTGTTGGGTTTGATAAATAACAACTCTTTCAATTGGAGTGATTTACCTCATTATCTGTGCCTTTACATGATTTAGATGCATTTCTGCTGTTGATTTAGTTATGATCAAAACTTGAGTTTATGTAATTTTATGCTTACTTGTGGTTATATTATTCCAAACAAGTGTGATTGATTCATCAGTCTGTTAACAAAATGGGGGAAAAAATGAAATACTCATGTTTCTTACTCTGTTTTTACTTTGGCATTTGAAGGTAAGAGTTGGTTTTTTTGTGATCGGTAACATAGGTTGATCAACCTTCAGAATCAAGTATGTTTTAATATCTTGAAAGAAAATATCTTAGTAGTTAAAATAGAATTCATGTGAGAAATTAGAGGAAGCGGATAGCATTTAGTAGAATTTTGTGTCATACTCGTACTCTTTTATTCATATCATGTAGAGTTGGCTTTACATACTCTTGAAAGCAAGTTTTTGTCTTTTGGTGTCCTAGCAAATTCTCCTGTTTATTTATTTATCTATTTTTACTGCTGTCTTCATAAAGCTACTAAAGGCACTAAATTGAAGGTTTGTTTTTGCTGCTATTGAATAAAGATTTGTTTTTAGTGTCGTCTTCATAAAGCTCCTAAATTGATGCAGAACTTTTATCAGCTTATTGGCTCAAATTCTATGTTCACTAACAAACTAACACCATACAAATGAATTGTGGTTGCTTAATTGTCCTATTATGTATGATAACTCGGTTAATAAGTAAGAGAAAAAATTTCAACTGATTGCATGGGCTTGTTTGTCTCCCATGTTGGGCTTTTGACTCCTGGTGTCCCTCAACATGGAAACATGGGAATCTATGGACCAGATTTTACTGCAAAATAGTATTAAAGAGTCTAGGGCTTGCACAAATATTAGAAGAGGCATGAATCTGGACAATAATGTGACTTGCTTGAGGCAATTCTAAACTAAAAAAACAACACATGAATTTGTTTAAATGCCTCCAAGGTTTAGATGTGCTACGGATAATGAAAATGTTTTTGGGGTCCTTTCAGATTTATTGGTGGCTTTGACTCTTTTAAGGTTCAAAAACTTCACATGGTGGGAAGGGTGGCCATTCTTTGTGTATAATTGACATATGTAGGAGAATCTGACTTTTAATATTCTAGTCTTTGCTTGCCATGTTTATTCATCCAGGCTGATATGCTTTTTCTTGAATCTAAAATAGTGATATCTTGCCCATCAGCTATGATTTCATGAATTCCTCAACATGACCTCTAGTTGTAAGCACAAGTTTTCACAAGAGAGTGAGTAAGCACATCACCCACTTCCATCAGCAACGACCAGTTTCAGGAGTTACAGAGACAATAAAATCGTTCTTCTTGTTTTACTCTTAGATGTTTCGTTCTACCCCACTGGCTTGTTCAAATATGTTTTTGTCATGCTTTCTGTGAATATTTTCCTGACGCGGTTAATTTCCCAACATGATTAGGGTGTCTTTTCATTATGATTTGAGATTTAGTAGCAGCTTATTTTACTATGTTTCTAAATGTTCTGCCGTTTTCTTTCAGATTGAAATCCTTGAGCTTGTAACGAGTTCGAGAATTAATTATGGGAGTAAAATTGCTGCACGGAGAAGTGGGTCTGCAGTCTGTGATTACACGATAATAAAGAACTGGTTGTAAAGACTCATTTCCTGTCTGAAATGTTTTTCCTGCTGTTGAATCTCTGTAGTATTATTAGAACAGTGATACTTGCTTCATTGTACTAGTATTTGCTCTATTTGATTCCAGTTTCCTATATGATTGCTTTCGATTTCTGCTTTTCCTCTTACTGATTTTAGAAATAAATCAGGTATAAAAAATAATTATTATTATCATAAATAAAAAAATTTATATTACATGAATTACGATTATGAATAAACCAATAAACAAATCAAAGAACAAACCAATCACCAGGCTTCCTGCTTGCACTAAGTTATTGCTTTCAACTCTTTTCAATGTTATTTTCCTGCTGCTGCTTCTCCAGAGACATCATTGCCATCATTTAGATCGCCATGAGCCGCGAAATCCCCGGCGACAGCGGTGGAACGCTGAAGATCCCCTTGCCATCTGCGCTCTCCCAAACGCTCATCCAGTTTGACGGCGACAATGGCTGCAGCACCGGCGTCATCTCCTCCGCAGCCTTTGTCTCGACCACCCTCTCTTTCTTGATCACTGGTTCATCAACCTCCCTCCCCTCCCTCCGCCTCTTCCCGGTGGCAGTTGCCAGTAATGGCGGCGGTGGCTGGACCCAGTCGGCGGAGCTCCCAACCTCATTGGGGAAGTTCAATATGGCCTTCCGGCCTCTCATCTGAAACGCCGCTCTGTCATACGCCCGGGCTGCCTCAATGGCAGTGTCATATGTGCCCAGCCACACCCGGCAGCCCCGCCGCTTCGGGTCCCGTATCTCCGCCGCGTACTTCCCCCACGGTCTCTGCCTCACTCCCCGGTACCTCCGGTAATCCGCCTCCTCCGTCTTGGCCGGCGGCGAGGGGATCTGAGAACCAAACTCAGTGCCAAACTGTATCATGTTTCCGACGGAACCTGATATCCGGTATCCGCCGTCATCAAACCCGTAGTCAGCCACGGTGATGTCGGTGTCAAAGCTTTGGTGGTGCAAAGTCGTCGGAGGAGCGGCGAGGAAGGCGTCGAGGTCGCCGCCGGCGAGGTACTCTTGGATGAGGTCCATTGAGTGTAGTCGGTTGGATGGAGCTTACGAGAAGCCATGGTGGTGGGGATTAAAAGAGGAAGGAAGAGGAGGGTTCGGCCGGGACGCGGGGATGGGAGGTGGAAGGTGACTAGGTCGCTTTTGGTCAGCAACGGAAGGGGTCGGGTTCGGTGGCGTTAGGGAGGGGATCTCGGCCGTCGGATGGTGGATCGGACGGCGAGGATGGGTTCCTGGAGTTGGCTGGTTGTGGTTAGCCAATTGCGAATGGAGTCGTGTGGGCGTGTGGTTCTTCTCTTTCGTTCCCCGACAAGTGAATCTTATCCGTTTGAGCGAAGTTTCGGCGGTCACTCTTGGTTTAGTGACTATTTTTTATATATTTTTTTATTAAAAAAAAATCAAAACGAAGAAATTTAGGTACACATTTTATTACTGGAATCTCACAAATACTGGCCTGAAGTAAAAATTGTTTTTGAAAAATTGAAGAAAAAGGGATAAATTTGTAAAAATAAAGTAAAAAAGTCTTCTTTTTTTTTTTGTTAATTCCAACATGCATATTACGCATAAATTTAAAAGGAAAATTTTTCTATATATTCTTGCAAACTAATGATATTTTTCCTACAACCTTGTAAAACCTACAATACCTTATATACCTTTGAAAATTTTTTTGTCCTTTCTCAAATACTCCTCTAGCTAAATAGTATCAATTTTGACCGTTAAAACAAAAATATATCTTAAAATTACCATTATACCCTTATTTCATATATCTTTATAAAAATTATTTTTTATAAAAAATTCTCTAAAAGTTAAAAAAAATGCTCATTATCTAATACAAGTTCAGAAAATTATAAAAATCTAAAAATAAGAAAATTCCCAAAAAAGCTTCTCAAAATTCAGAAAAATCATAAAAAAAAGTTCTAAAAGTAGAATAATCACAAAAAATCTTCAAAATCTAAAAAAATCACAAAAATCCTGAAATTATAAAATTATAAAAAAACTGAAAGATTAAACATTACACAAAAAAACTTGAAAGTACAAAAAATTATAAAAAATTATCTAAAAGTATAGAAAATTACAAAACCCCCATAAAATACATAAAATTTAAAAACCCTTTAAAAGTTCATAATATAGAAAATCAATGAAAATCTCCTGAAAGTATCAAAATTGAACAAAAAATATTGAAAGCATAGAAAATCACAAAAAATCACTAAAAATATAGAAAATCACAAAATAAATTCTTAAAAGTTAAACAAATCACAGAAATTTTTCTGAAAGTAGTTTAAAATAAATAAAATTATAAAAAATTGAAAATTTATAAAATTACAACAAAACCACTAAAAATTTTAAAAATCATATAATATTTTTTAAGTTTAACAATTATAAAAAATTCCTGAAAGTATAAAATATCACAAAAAATCTCCTAAAAGTTAAAAATATTATGAAAATTTCTTAATAATTTAACTTTTCTTTTTTATATTTCGATGTGATGAAAGTTAATTTATCATTTTAATATTATTTTCTAAGAATTATTTTTAATATAAATTATTATAACATAATTTTAAAATTTAAATTTTAAAATACTAAATTTGAGTTGAGATTGAGCTGCTCATGCCGATGATTCTAAGGTTGAACTAAGCTAGAGCTGGGGTTGGCTCGACTCATCTCGTTTGCACTTTTGTTTTATTTTATAATTTTTAGTGGATGTCACATATTTAGTGGTAATCATTTTATTTTATAACTTTTAGTGGATGCCACATATTTAGTAGTAATCATGTATAGTTTTCTATGAATAAATGATTTGTGATTTTTTTTAAATATTCAGTGGTAATTTTATAAACTTTTAGGAGACTTTCTACCGTTTTATAAATTTTTAGTGATTTTCAAAATGTCTTTTATGATTTTCTATATTTTTTGATTTTTTGGAATTTTCCAAACTTTTTTAAAAAAAATTATGATCCTCTGAACTTTTAAAAATTTTTTCGATAATTTTTTGAAATTTTAAAATTTTTTATGATTGTATATATTTTTGGGATTTTATAATTTTTTGTACTTTCCGAAAATTTTCTCTATTTTTTAAATTTTTTACAAGTTTTTTTTACAAGTTTTTCCTTGTGATTTTGTATATTTTTAGTGGTTTTTGTAATTTTTTATACTTTTAATATTTTTCTTCAATTTCCATACTTTCAAGGGTTTTTAGTAATTTTTCTTATTTTCAGGAGTTTTTTGTAATTTTTTAAATTTTCAACGGTCTTTTTATGATTTTTTTTTCAACTGTTTTTGGATTTTCTATACTTTTAGAGATTTTAGTGATTTGCTATTCTTTCAGAATTTTTTGTAATTTTCTAAACTTTTAATATTTTTGTGGTTTTTATATTCTAAGATTTTTTATGATTTTCAATATTTTTAAGGTCTTTTTGTAATTCTTTCTACCTTCTAAAAATTTTCTCTGATTTTGTAAATTTTTAGGATTTTTTTTTGTATATATGTCAAAGATTTTTTTACTATTTTTCTGTATTTTTAGAGATTTTTAAATTTTCTAAACTTTTATTAGATTTTTCCTAATTTTTAACTTTCCAGAGATTTTTATGAAAAATATATTTTATATAAAAGTATGTGAAATTAGGGGATGATGGTAATTTTTAATATTTTTTATTGATTTTAATAGTTAAAATTAATATTGTTTGGTGAAGGAGGATTTGAGAAAGAAAAATTCAGAGGTACATAAAATACTGTAATTTTATAGGGGTATAAAAAATGTATCACCATTTTACAGGAATATATATAAAATTTTTTCAACTTAAAACTTCTTTCTATTTTGTGAAAATAAAAAATTAGTAAAAATGGGTAAACGAAAGCAAAGAGAGGAAACACGAGACGACGAAGAAGCAAATAATGGACGAAGCAAGAAGACAACTTGCGAATTGGGAGTAAAAGATGAAGAAAAGAATAAGCACGGTCGTTCTGCCGACCGGGGAAGTGCTCGTGCGGCGGGGCGTCCGTTCGCTTTCCTCCGCCCGCTCCGCGGCCCTGTGCTCGCTGTCGCTCTAGCTCCTCCTCCTTCCTCGAGTTTTCTTCCTCTTCTACTTCCTCTCTAATATTTTCATTTGTTTCTCTTCTATTTTTCTTCTATTTTTCCCTCTCATTACAAATAGTACAGGACGATATGACATGAAATTGATGAAAGTTGAAAGCTCAAATAAAAAAATTAAAAAATCCTCAATTGAAAGAGCAAATAGAAAAACTTGGTTGCTGAATGAAGTTTGTATGATGATCAATATGGCACTGTTGTCTCTGTTCCATCCGAACATGATGCAATTTTATCCAAATATTTTAGAGGTTATCCGCCCATATTTTCTCTTATTTTGGGATAGCTCCGCTAAACTATGGATTTTGATTTTACTTTTTTGATGCAAGACCCACGAAAAAAATAAGTTTAAAATTAAATTAAATAAATTTACATATCTCATGACCTATGAAATAAAATTTTGAAATTTTATCTACAATTTTGAGCTAATTTATCTTAAATTTTTGCAACTTTTTGATAGAGAAAAATTAAAAAGGAGGAAAAATTTCAAAATAAAAAAAATTCCTTTGAACGAGCATGAGAACGAAGAGAACCCCGTGAGTTATCTTCTCTGATTCCCCCTATTGATTCCTCTGATTCAATTTAATCCGCAATTGGCCTTTTATTTATTATTTTGCAAATAGCCCCTCCAAATTCGTTATAATTACAAGTTAAAATTTTATAATAAAAAAGAAGGTTAAATATTTACAAAAAAATCTAAATATCAAATAATTCAAATAAATCAATTTAAATCCGATTTTTAACCGGATTCAATCTCATAAAATTTATCCACCTCCAATTAGGTAACATCAAAATGAGATTAAATACTGGGTATTATTGTAAAATATTTTGATTCATCACATAATATCCAAATAAGCATATATACATATAAATTTTGATTATGTTTATGCTGTCATTTATTGTCACACGAATATCAATCGAACAGTCAAATTTGAGCCGCTCGCTGTATTTTCAAATTGTCGAATTCGAATTATACAATCAAACTTATGTTAAAATAAATAAATAAACAATCAATAAGACGATAAGACTAACACAAACTGTCAAACAGTAGTGGTACTTTGTACTCTACATCTTGCTTCTGCGAGCCATTTTAACTCTCTACTTCAGAGCCAAACTCTCAAAAGATCCACAGAATTAGTTGTACGTGATCTAAGTTTTTTGAGAGGAACTTCAATAGTTGAGAAGCAGGTGATGGTTTCGTGTCAAACTCGACGTTCCAAAGTGGGAAAAACGAGTCGTACACGATGTGCGTCTACAACTTCAAAAGTTCAAACACTTGATCGACAGCCGCACAGGCAAAAGAAAACCCTAATGCAGCAATCACATCTTGGGTCGGTGCTCCACTGTAGCTTTGGACTCCTCGCATGTTTTCCTCATCGTGCATGGCCACGGACCAGGGCTTTCAAACCGACCATGATTCCTCATCAGCTCACTGCCACTGCTCGATCGCTATTTATGTTGATCGTTCGTCGATCACCGATTATATTAATCAATTTGATGGATCGAGGACCAGTTCAAATTTGTCTGTTTTTCTTTTCAAAATATTATACGAAATTAGATCCGAATAAAGAGTCAAGCCGAAGAGCGGGCGTTCAAATACCTCCTCTTCACACTCGAGTTAGACGCAGAAATGCAGCCCGAGTCCCTCTCACAACTTTTTTACCTGGATGCATCACCGAGAAAACAAATATCCTATTAATTTTTTTATGTTTTAAAATCGAAATTGAATTTTAACTCTTAAAAAATTAAAAATCGAAATCGTACCCATTTATGTTAAGAATTAATTTTTTTAAGTTTTTTTTTTCTAAACCGATTCTAAAATCGATATACTAATTTTTTTTAATTATTTATTTTAAAATAATTTATTTTATATTAAAATTCTATAAAAATTTAAATTTAAATACACAAATATATAAATTACCCAAAAATTTTATTCTATTCATTATAATCCTATAAAGATATAATTTTAAATATATTAATATATATAATATAAAAAAATTATATTTTTAAATTGTATATTATATACAATTATATATATATATATATTTTAATAACCGGTACTATTTTGGTATGCCTGTTTTCACAAAATATAAAATCGAGACTAGAATCGAATTTTCAGTTCTATTAAAATTAAAAATCAAAATCATACTAATTTGTTTTAAGAACCGATTTTCCGATACGATTCTCAATCGGTACAGTTCGATATATCAATTTTTCGAATTTTTTGCTCAAACCTATGAAAGAGTAGCACAAATCGATCACCCTCTCAAATTATTATTATTATTATTATTTAAACATCAAATATTAATTTATGTTTACATATCTCTCCTTTATTGCACGGCATATCATAAATATCTCATTATTATTATATATGAATAATTGAAATTGAAATTGAATCAAAGAAAAATAACAAATAAATAATAAAAACAATAATAAGATAAGAATTTGGGAGAATTATAAAAAATTCTTCAAATTTTCTGATTAAAATTCTGAAAAAATTTAAATTTATTTTATTTTATAAATATAATTAATTAATAGTATAGAGGATCTAAACGAAACCAGCCTAGTGTCCATATCATTGAGTAGCATCAAAGCAATGATATGCGCTGTGGCAGCGAGCCGCGACTCGATCTGTGGAAGTGGAACCCAGGCGGAACAAATGTCATGCCGTTCTTAGAAAATTTTGTTCTAGCGTGACATTTTTGTACGGAGTACCTGTTGCGTTCGCAGCTGAAATATGAGTTGGTGAGCGACCAATTAATTAATGCTAAAGGACTCAATTTTTTTTAAAAATAATTATCTATAAGTCTCTGTAATTAAACTTAATTATGTATAATTTTCATAATTTCCGGAATTACCCACTTTCTCTATTTTCAAAAATATTTACCCACAGCTCTGATTATTATTTAATCAAAATTTTTTCAAAATATTCTGATTTTACCTTCGGTTATTTTTACAAATACACCTCTAAAAACTTATTTTTTTATATTTAACGCCTCGAAATTCGATTTTTTTCAAAATAATACCCCCAAATAACTCCGATGTACAGAAAAGTCCTCGAAATTTGGATTTTTGCAAATAAACCCCCGGAAATTATTTCAATTTACAGAAAAGTCCCGAAATTCGGATTTTTGCAAATAACACCCCAAAATTATTTCGAATTACAAAAAAGTCCAGAAATTTTCTTATACAATCATCTTCTTCCTATTGTATCCCTAAACCTCAGCCACCACCGCCGCCGCTCTGCTTTGCCGCTCCCTGCGCTTGTGCTGCCGTCGCTGCCCCGCCGGCGAGGAGATCGTCGTTCGGTCGCTGCCATGCACCCCCCACGTCGTCGCTGCTCTGCGCCGCACTCCCCACGCCGTCGCCGTCGCCGTCGCCGTCAGTGCTCGCCCCTTGCTCTGCCCTCACGTCGTTGCTGCCCCGCCGGCGAGAACACCCCCGTCCGTCCCGTCGCTGCCGTCGCTGCCGCGCTCCTTCGTCCTCAGTAAGCCACCACCCCCTCCCGAACCCCCCATTTCCTTCGCGGCGGAGGCCGGCGAGGATGCCCAGCGGAAGAAGGCCGGGTGGTGGACGTCTGTGCGTGATTGCGCCTTGGCGGGGACGCCGGAGGCCGGGTGGTCTCGGCCGTCCGCACCGCTCGCCCTTGAGCCAGCGTCTGCCCACCGCCTGCCGTCGGATGGCCTCAAACCCCCTCCCCGCCCGACGGCCTCGAACCCGCTCCCCGCCGACGGCCTCGGACCCGCTCCCCGCCCGACGGCCTCGGACCCCCTCCCCGCCCGACGGTCTCGAACTCGCTCCCCGCTCGACGGCCTCGGACCCGCTCCCCGCTCAACGGCCTCGAACCCACCCATCGCTCCCGCCCCTGCCCCTGCCCCCCGACGGCCTCCGACTCTCCTCATCCCTCTCCCCGCCCGACGGCCTCAGATTCCCTCCCCGGCCTCGGACCCCCTCCTCGTTCGACGGCCTCAGACCCCTCCCCGCCCGATGGCTTCGGGCCCACCGACTGCTCCCACCCCGGCCCCCAGACGGCCTTCGACACCAGCCAACCGCCCAAACCCAACCCCCCCCCTCACCCCCCCATAGACTCTCTTGACAATCTCACAGGCGGCCATCCCCCCACCCTCCTACCCCCACCGCACCCCCTCCTCCCCCCCGCCCCGCCTGCCCACCACTCCAACGCCCTCCCTCTCCTCTTTTCCCAAACTAGCCACCTGTCACAATTCTTCTATCTGTTTTTTTTATATCTAATTTTGATATTGTGTATTTACAGATGGCTGATTCAGAGAATTTGGTACGATTAGTGCTCTATTATGGAGGATATTAGAAGGAAGTGGAACATACTCAAAGAAGAAAATATGTATTTGGTAGACAGAAGTCTTTGCTGGTTGATATAAGAAAATACACATTTGCAGAATTATGGACTGAAGCCTGTAAATTGGTCGAACTAAGGACAAATGAGTTACTTGTGATCAAGTATTTATATCCAAACAGCAGTCCTCCAATTTATATGTCAATCAGCAGTGAAATTCAGCTGAAAGTAATGTGGACAGTAATTCAAAACTTGAAGCATAACAATATCTATATATCAGTGGAGGACATAGGCGATCCTTTATCAGCGGTGTCTGCACCAAGGTTGACTCCTTTGACGGAGAATATTCTGTATATCACAGTGTGCAAAGAGATGAACATATTGATTCAGATTTAGATGATTGTCCTTCTGATTCTAGTTTTCATAGTTTGATGTATTCTTTTGATGATGATGAAAATGAGGATGAGGAGGATGATAATGATAAGTTAGTTGTTGAGCAGGAGCAAGAAAATATAAGACAAGGCGAAGAAGAAGGAGTAAAAGACAGAGCGGAAGATAATTTACTACCATTACTTGAAGATAACTTGAATGACAATGTTTTGAAAATAGGAGACATATTTGAATATGTACATGCATTCAGATTGGCTCTTAGACAGTACTGTATTGTGCACAGATTTTGGCCTTTATTTATGAAGAATGATCGTAACTGAGTAACAGTCAAATATGCTTCTGCGAATTGCCGATGGAAGCTTTATGCTTCAGAGAGATCTAATGGTTCAGGTTTTTAGATAAGAAAAATGGAACCAATTCATACATGTATTGCTGTCAATACTTCTGGAAATAAAATGGGAAATGTTGAATGGGTAGGCAACCAAGTTTTGCATTGGATGTGTGTTGACAAATAAATCACAGTCAAGCAAATACAGAATATGATAAATGAGAAATACAGTCTCAGACTGACTTATATGTAGGTATGGAGGGGAAAAGACTGTACTTACAGGATTATTCATGCCAATGAAGAAGAATCTTTTAATTTGTTTCATTCGCTGAAGGTAGAGTTGGAGAGGAGTCATCCTGATAATATTGTGCACATTACTCAGTGTCCAGATATGTCTTTTCAGAGATATTTTATGTAACTACATGCTTGTAGGAGAGCTTTTCTTATTAGATGCAGACCTATACTAGAAGTTGATAGATGTTTCTTGAAAGAAAAATATAAAGGCACATCGCTTTCAGCTTGTGGAATTGATGAGGAGAATAACCTAATTTCAGTTGCATTTGAGGTTGCAGAAGCAAAAACATACCAATCTTGATTATGGTTTCTACATAACTTGCAACGGGTTATTGGAAATTTGAATAGCTTGGCTATTATTTTAGATAGGTAGAAGGGACTTTCTGATGCTGTGAAGAATATTTTCCCGTATGCTGAGCATAGAGCTTGTATAAACCATGTGATCGCAAACTTGAAAAGATCCTACCCTCGGAAAAGGTTAGAAAATTTGGTTTTTAATACTTCAAATACATTTTTACTTACTGAATTCGTGAAGTACATGAAAAGGATTAAACAGCTATCGATACCAACTTGGCAGTACATGAAAGAAATAAATGATTTTGTATGGAGTAGAAGTCACTTTGATCATTCAGTGAAATGTCATTATATGACTAACAATATTTCTGAGTCATTTAACAATTTTATTCCGGATAGCAGGGAGTTTCCCTTTCTTGAATTACTCGATTTCATCAGGCAGAAAATAATGGTGAAATTTGCCATAAGAAAAAAATGAAGGATCCCACTAGTCTGGAAAGCTAGTGCCAAGAATAAAAGCTTTTATTAGGAAAGTTTCACAGGCACGGGGCGGATACCGTATTTGGAGGTCTTCTGATGATATTTCAGAGGTCAGTGATCCTGCAGGCCGATGGATTGTGGATATAAAGCAGAGGATTTGTGACTGTAGGCAATGGCAGCTGACAGGAGTGCCTTGCGTTCACGGTATTGTTGCTCTCCTTGATGTTCGACTTGATCCTATTGATTTTGTTGATGACTACTATACTCTGGAGACATACAAAAGAGTATATGATGTTCCTGTCACTCCATTGTCAAGCAAGCAACTTTGGGTGTCTGTGCCAAATGCTCTGCAAGTACTTCCTCCACGTTCAAGGAGACAACCTGGTAGGCCTAAGAAGAAAAGGATTAAGGATCCAATGGAAACATCAAGTAGAGCAATACATACTTGCAGTAGATGTGGTCAGCTGGGACACAACAAGAGAGCGTGTAAAGAGACTCTTGGACTACAACAACAAATTGATGTTTTTGGATCTAGTAGCAATCAACAGTCAGTGGGAAACCAATATGTTGGAGAACGTGGCAGAAGAAGAGAAAGAGGAAGGTCTACCGTAATGACTTCAAATTTTAGTATGCATTTACCATGTGAGTTTTTCTTTTAAAAAATTGACAATTCTTTTCTTATTTTATGTGATTTTGAAATAATACATTAATAAATGTTACTGTGTTTTTTTGCAAAAAGTTTGTCAGATCTCTAGAATCAATTTTGATTGGGTAAACTGTCTTCTCAAAAATGATGATGATGTCATGTTGCTTGGTTACCATAACTATGGGTGCATTCTGTTTGCAGGTACATATTTCTGCTAGATAGACTGGGGAGAGTTAGATTTCAAGGTTTTGGATTGGCGACTCAGGAGGAACTGTCATATCTTTTATCATCCACCTCTCTTTTGTTGAATGAGAAATGATGAGTGTTATTTTAGACACTTGTTTTATTAATGTTCTTCAAATTCTGATTTATACGGAATAATGGAAGGTTTCCTTTTTCAGTTGAATAATGGAAGGTTTCATTTTATTGGACAATAGCAGAACATATTACATTGCTTTGTGTCTTGAACTTTCTAACTGCTATTGCTATCTGATTACTGATTAGGCTATATTGTTCTAGCAAGTTACAAGCTTCTATTATTATTCTGGCAGGCTAATATGTTATAAAATCTTAGGAAAATTGTCCAGTCATAATGGAAGTGCGTGCTTTATCATCTCAGTTGTTTATAGATCCTTTGATTATTTTTTTAATAAAGAGAGTCAATATTTAAAATCATATTTAATATTAAATGTTCAAAAAAACATCATATTGTACATACAAATTATTATTTTTTAAATAAGTCAATATTTAATCATATTTAATATTAAATTTCAAAAAAAAGATAGTGAAGGTTTTTAAATTTAAAATTTAAAATTACAAGTTTACTATTTTTACATTTAAAAATAGACCACCTTTAATATTTTTATTTATAAATAAGTCCAAATTTTATTTATTTTATAAGTAAATTTTACAAATAAATCATCGAAGGTTTCAAAACTTAAAATTTAAAATTACAAGTTTCATATTGTACATTTACAAATAGATCCCTTGATTTTTTTTAAATAAGTCAATATTTTAATCATTTTTAATATTAAATTTCACAAAAAAGACAGTGAAAGTTTTAAAATTTAAAATTTAAAATTACAAGTTTACTAATTTTACATTTAAAAATAGACCACCTTTAATATTTTTATTTATAAATAAGTCAAATTTTATTTATTTTATAAGTAAATTTTACAAATAAATTGAAGGTTTCAAAACTTAAAATTTAAAATTACAAGTTTCATATTGTACATTTACAAATAGATTCCTTGATTTTTTTTAAATAAGTCAATATTTAAATCATTTTTAATATTAAATTTCACAGAAAAACATATGAAAGTTTTAAAATTTAAAATTTAAAATTACAAGTTTACTATTTTTACATTTAAGAAATAGACCACTTTTAATATTTTTATTTATAAATAAATCCAAATTTTATTTATTTTATAAGTAAATTTTACAAATAAATTATCGAAGATTTCAAAACTTAAATTTAAAATTACAAGTTTCATATTCTACATTTACGAATAGATCCCTTGATTTTTTTTAAATAAGTTAATATTTAAATTATTTTTAATATTAAATTTCACAAAAAATATAGTGAAAGTTTTAAAATTTAAAATTACAAGTTTACTATTTTTACATTTAAAAATAGCCCACATTTAATAATTTTATTTATAAATAAATCCAAATTTTATTTATTTTATAAGTAAATTTTACAAATAAGTCATTGAAGGTTTTAAAACTTAAAATTAAAAATTACAAGTTTCATATTGTACATTTACAAAATAGATTCCTTGATTTTTTTTTAATAAGTCAATATTTTAATCATTTTTAATATTAAATTTCACAGAAAATATAGTGAAAGTTTTAAAATTTAAAATTTAAAATTACAAGTTTACTATTTTTACATTTAAAAATAGACCACCTTTAATAATTTTATTTATAAATAAGTCCAAATTTTATTTATTTTATAAGTAAATTTTACAAATAAGTATTGAACGTTTCAAAACTTAAAATTTAAAATTACAACTTTTATGTTGTACATTTATAAATAGATCCCTTCAATATTTTTATCTATAAATAAGTCAATATTTTTTTATCACATTTTAAGTAAAATTTTACAAAAAAAGACATTAATGATTTTCAAATTTATAAATACAAATTTAATATTTATATATTAACAAATAGACCCATAAATTTATTTTTAAAAAAAGTCTAAATTTTCCTTATTTTAAAACTAATTTTTACAAATACTCCTCTCGCCGGACCATCGTCGGCCGGCGTTCGCGCCCGCGAGCCGGGGACCGAGGCCGAGGCCGGACGGCGCGCCAGCACGTGGGCGCGGACGGCCTCCGCACGCGGGACGGAGGCAGAGGCCGGCGCGCCGCCACGCGGGTGCGCGACGGCCAAGGCGGAGGCCATTCCGCCATCGTGTGCCGGGGACAGAGGTCGAGGCCGTCCGCGCCCGCTGCCGGTGCGTCGGCCTCGGTGTCCGTCCCGCGTGCCGAGGCCATCCGCGCCCTCGTGCCTGCGCGCCGGCCTTGGCATCCGTCCCCGGCACGCGTGCGCGCGGACAACCTCGGCCTGGGCTGTCCACGCCCGGGTGCCGGGGACGGAGGCCGAGGCCAGCGCGCAGGCAAGAGAGCGCGGACGAGGGCTATCCTTCGCCTCCGCTCCCATCCGCCCGACCTCCGCCTCCGCTTCTGCCGCCGGTTCCCACCCGCCTTCGCCTCCACTCCCGCCCACCCGGCCTCCGCCTCCGCTCCCGCCCGTGCGCCGCCACTCTCGCCGCCGTCGAATTTCGGGGACTTTTCTGTAAATTGAAATAATTTCCGGAGGTTTATTTGCAAAAATATGAATTTCGAGGATTTTTCTATAAATCAGAGTTATTTCGGAGTGTTATTTACAAAAAACTGAATTTCAAGGCCTTAAATATAAAAAATAAGTTTTTAGGGGTGTATTTGTAAAAATAATGGAGTGTAAAATCGGAATTTTTTGAGAAAATTTTGATTAAATAACAATCAAGGGTATGGGTAAATATTTTCGAAAATAAGGGGTGTGAGTAATTCCGGAAATTTAGGGGGTTATATGTAATTAAGGGTAATTACAGGACTTATAAGTAATTATTTCTTTTTAAAAATCGGTCCATATTCTCCGATCCGCCGAACTGAGGTCCAACTGATGTACGCCATTTTTGCATTTTTCTGTAAATTTTGAAAAAATCTCGATTTAGCTTTGGGGCACAAGCATGCCATCGAACACGTGCTTGGGTTTTAACCACGTGCTTTTTTTTGACAACGATCTCCACGTTCACGTGGCATCATATTAGTCAATGCACACGATCAAGGTTCAGCGGAGGATCCGAATCTCAAAGTCCTACTCCTTTGGAAATCTATGTGCAGAGCACATCTAAGAAAAACCTCACTTTTAGTTGGTAAACGTACAATTCATCGACCCACTTTCTGTTTGCTCATCACTGGTTTCGGTAGATGTCAATCATCGATCGAACAGTTTATAAACAAAGACTGCGAGAACCCCGGTCACCGGTGAACGACCGGCCAGCACAGGACTGGCCGGTGCGGCGGTCGTCGGTCTTGAACGGGCACGACACTTTGAGCTGGTTCACCAAACTAAGGTACACTCCCAGGTCATGGCACTCCACCACGTTAGCCGTCCACCGACCATCGAGCCGGAGTTCGCGCCCGATGTCGGCGTACACCCACCCGGTCCTCGATAACAGCCCCGCAGCGTCGCCACCGTCGTTGACAAACCCTGGCACCTTCGTGACTATGTCCTGGTTATTCACTATCCGCAATACCTTTATCCCTCTGTCTTCCAGCCGCTGTCGGAAGCTGCCGTTGCCGACTCTCGGCCCACCGAACGACACCACTGTTGTCATTGGCGCGTCGCCGAAGGCGGCGATGACGTCGTCTGCCGCGAGCGCCGCCAGTGCCGCGCCGAGACTGTGGCCTGTAATGGTCAGGCTAAGCGGCCTCCCGTCGGCGCCGTAGGCGTCCAGGAGCCTTCGGATTTCGTCACGGAGCTCGTCCCGGAGGCTCCGGTGCGCTGGCCCTGGCGAGGTGAAGAGGCTCCAGAAGCCGCTCTCCACCATCGGCACCGCCTCCGCGGAGGTGGCGGTGCAGGGGAGGTGCGTCAGAGTAGCCCGGAGGTTCTCCAGCCACTCAAGGCAGGTGACGGTGCCGCGAAGTGCAACGACGATATCCCGGCGGCCGAGTCGGGCAATCTCCTCCTCATCTTCACAGACCGCAACGTACCCGATCCAGCTGGACGGGTTGGAGAGCCACGCCGGCCCGGCGGCAGCCCACCGGGGAAGACGAATGCTGGAGGCTGCGTGGAGATTGCGGGTGACGCGATAGCCGGAGTTGCAGAAACCGGAGCGAGGGAGGAGGGAATGGCGGGAATATTTGCAGGCTGCATAGGTCGAAGAAGACGGGTCGGCGTCGAAGGCGGTGTATGCAGCCTGGACGAACTCCCCGTACCGAAGAATCTCCGATCGGAGCGTGTCGTCCAGCGGGTGCAGCAGGCCGTCCCAGTTGTTGGTCCCCTGGTATTCCCCCCATCGTTTCCCAATTCTCACATTCGTCGTTACGGTGGTCGACACCGTAATCATCGTTGCCGACTTCACGGACAACAATGATCGAATGCGCGTAGCATGTTTGCCAACACCGTCGACGCATGGTCTGGCAACACCTACAGAAATCTTCATTACCGAGGTTTAATTATCTGATGCTGCTGCTGCTGCTCGAGCTCTGCATGGGGATTTATACCACCAACGAGAAAAACGGAAGCGCGGTGTGGAGTGGGATGTGGGGACCAGATTGAGAGGGACGCCTGTTGATGTGGACGCGCCGAAAAATATCAGAGGGATTTGCTGCTCTTCTCGGGTCGTACAGGATCCGAAAAGTCGGTTAGTTATGTGTACAGGGAAATTGCGGCTCGGGTCGCTCTGGTGGCTGTCCGGCCCCTCCCGAAAGGGCTTAGTCTAATCGCGGCATCTTTTCCTTCTGTTTTTTTTTTAAGATTCACATCGATTTCAGATTGAGATCGAGAGTCGGATCGAATATTCGCTTTCGGTCCTCCAACTCAATCCCGGTTAGCTTTTCATGGCTGGACTGGCCCATCAACCAAACTAGACGAGGATCGAAGTTTTTTTTTTTTTTTTTTTTTAAAAAAAAGAGGAATAAAATCGTTTTATTTCTTGTTATTTTGAACACGTGGAAAAATTCGTGAGAATATAAACCGAATTCTTGTCTCTAGTTCAATCATTCACGAATTATTAGTGTTGTACTATCGAACTTTTCATTGCATATATGATTGTCGTTAGCAAACGGCAAAAGAACAGTTTGTTCCACGTTATTTAATTTTTATTTCCTTTTTGGCACGAAAAGATATCGGTTTACTGCAAACATATTTATCCGAGTTTCGATTGGTAGACGGGTTTTATTTTTAGAAAAAAAAGAAAAAAAAATCGAGAGAACTCGACTTGCTTTGTGTATTGTTGTTTAACACAAATCAACTCGCGGTTGAAAGTAATGGATTTGGATGAGGGAACGAAGCTGGTCCGCACCAAGATGATAGCACTAGCTCAAAATGGAGCTATCCTATCGTGATCAAATCATATGACCCAAAAAAGTTTAGGGATCTCTTTCCATGCACTGAGATACTCCGACTTTCTTTCGTTTTTCTTTTATATAAATCAAATTTATCCTCCGCTAATTTCATTTAAATCAATTTATCAGTCTTAACAGCTCGATTTATCGAGTGATAATCGGGCACGGGCGTCATGTATTGAAGGTTGTTTTCACTTATTATTATTATTATTATTTATTAAATTTTTTTTTTAGAAATGAGCCACTAATGGCAAGTAATGTCTTTCTTTTCTTTTCACCGAGATGCGCTTGTTCTCATTGTCCTTTCCAGGGCCCTGGGTAAATGGAGGAGGCCAAAGGTTGCGAATTTGGGAAGAAAGCAAGGAAGGGGGCCACAAAGGCAGATTTTTTTTCTTTTTCATATAGCCCCTTGTAAGTTAACCTAATTACATCCGACCTCAAAATATCTGAGTTTTATCTTACGGTAATCCCCCTAACAAGCTAAACATAGGATTAGCTCAAATTAGCCATTAACCCAGAAAATCGTGTTTAAGAAGGAGTCTCTCAGTTCCTGCAATGTGTGAATCCAAAAGGTTGAAATCATACGACAAATGGATTACACTAGATAAAAAAGATAAAATATCTTTTAAGGTGTATTTCGTTCGGGACGAAGATCAAGATCATTATATTCTCATCGTTCTATATTGATCTTGAATTTGAACTTAATATTGATTTTGAGCCAAACGATTCCCTAGTGACCCTGACAAAATTAAGGTAACCTACATGGGGTAATGTGCAAACAAAGAAAAATCCTCCTAGGGTTTGTGCTGTTCTCCCTGTCAAGTAGCCAGCCATGCTCAAGCATGGCTTCAATGACATTCCCATGAACTAAAGTGAATCGAAGGAAAAAGTACAAAGCCTCCCCTTCAATTCTTTTTGCTCTAAATTAGAGAAAAAAACAATTGAAATGGTGACCTTTTTTTCACTTTAATCCCACGAAGAAGGTGTGCAAATTTCAGTGGCTTAGAACATTTGGTAACATGTGTTTGAGAATTGGGACAGTTAGGGCAAAGGGATCCCTTGGTACTCCGGCTCCTGTGGAGTCCATGCTTGCTGTACCCTACATTTAGGGCCAGAAAACACGTGATGTTCACGTGAGCATTATCGGGCCACATCGACCTTGGGCCCCTTCTTGGGCCAACATGTGTTCTTCGTGATTCAACATATTATTTCTACTTTGCAACATCTATTGCCGAAATAATTGGACTATTTTGTACTTCCTTTCAATTTTAATTGGGGGGTTATATCCCACTCTTTTTCAAAAAAACAGAAAAAGTTTTTTGAGAGAGAAAACACATTTTATTATAATTTTTTAAATTTTTTAATGTATTTGATCTATTGAGGTGCGTTTGGTTCGAGATCACAATCCTATCCTCACCAACCTATCATCCAAACACAAAAAAGATAATCAGACTATCTTTATGTTATTTTAAATAATAAATTATCATACTACTCTTATATTTATTTATTCAAATCTCAATAAATAATATATCTAATGAGAAAAAAGTTCAAAAAAAAATATACTATTCATTAATCATATTAGCATCTAAATACTAAAAATTTAATTAAATTATTTTTTATACTTTAATTTTAATTTTAAATTTGATTTTAACATTAATCTCGAATCAAACGGTGTTTTGTCGCCCACTCATGACTCTTGTAAATCTTAAATGGGAAATGTGGTTAAAGAAGATGAATGGGAGAAATGATATGCATCATGACTTGCACCATGCTTTGCATGGGGTCGAGATCGTGGATTTACCCATCACCACAACATTGGGTGAATGCCCTGCCCCCTTCATTTTATTTATTCAGTCGCATTTATCTCCTTGGCTAATCTTTCTGGATACATATGATTATTGATTTTTGCATATAACCCCTTGTAAACCACTAAAACTGAGTATAAATTTCTTACTTCCTCATAATTGAGTATAACTTCCTCGATTCTTAGGTTTATTTGCAAAAAAAAAAAACAAAGGACTTTTTTTTTTTTTGTTTTAGTTTAGTCTAAGAGTAATTATTGGATACACTGGGTGCACCATGTAATTGAGTTAACGTGCTACGTTTGACCTATTATATAATCCACAACTTTAGCAACTTATGTCGTGAATTGACAGCCGTCGTGATCAATTAGGCATTATTTGATTCCAAATTAACGTCGAACTTAAATTTTAAATCAATATTAAAATATAAAAAATAATATAATCAATTTTTTTGTGTTTAAATGTTAGTATTACTAGTAAATAGTTTAATTTTTTTTTGAATATTTATATTTTTTGATATATTATTTATTGAAATTTAAATAAATATATGTAATAATAGTATTGTAAGTTATTTTTTAAAATAATATAAAAATAATTTGACTATTTTTTTAATATTTAAATAATACGTTGATTAGAACAGAATAGTATTGATTTTAATTCCAAACAAAATAGGCCCTTAGGATTTAGAATTTATCACTTCTAATTTGACCAATTAAACAAATAAAATTTATTAAAAATTCATTTTCTTTCAATTTAAAAAAATAAGATTATTATTTAAAAAATTACAAATCTTTCCCTAATCGTAATTAACAGGTAAACACGAAAAATATTAACTAATTATTTATTTTTTTTTTTTGGGTTAGGTGGACTAAAATTTTGTTAAATTTTTCAAAACGTCTCAAATCGAGCGGCGCACGGGGGATTTGGGTTTATTGTCACGTGGCGGAATGTACCGCATCGTTGAATTGAATTCAATACATCTGGCGACGGTGCACCCCATAACGATTCTTGACCGAAGAATAATAATATAATTGAGTAATTATTAGGTGCATCGCGTGCGCTCTGTCATTCAGGCGATCGAGAGCACCGAACTAATTAAAATTCAACACGTGGCAATTACGGGAAAGTCTTCTCGCTTCCTGGTGGGGTCTCAACTTACCAGTTTTGATTTAGGTTTTGTTGCCAGCTGTGAATGGTCAACAAGATAAAAATTAGGAATAATTATCAATAAATTTCTATAATTAGACTTAATTATCCATAACTCCCATAATTTTCGGAATTACCCACGTTCCCTCGTGTTGGAAAATATTTATCCACACTCCCTAATTATTATTTAATCGAAACTTTTTCAAAAAAATTTCGATTTTACCCTCCGTTATTTTTACAATCAAACCCTTAAAAACTTATTTTTTTATATTTAACGCCTCGAAATTCGATTTTTTGTAAATAACACCACGAACTTACTCCAATTTACAGAAAAGTCCCCGAAATTCGGATTTTAACAAATAACACTTTAAAATTATTTCGATTTACAGAAAAGTCCCGGAAATTCGACGGCGGTGAGCGGGGGCGATGCAAGAGCCGGCGGCGGGAGCAGAGGCGGTGCCGGCGCGCCGGCGCGCTGGCAAAGGGCACGGACGGCCTCGGCACGCGGGACGAATGCTGGGGTCGGCGCGCCGGCAGCGGGCGCGGATGGCCTTAGCCTCGGCCTCGGCCTCGACACGTGGGCGCACCGGCCTCGGCCTCCGTCCCCGGCAAGCGAGCGCAAACGGGCTCGGCCTTGGCCGTCCGCGCCCGAGTACCCGTGCCGGCCTCCGCCTCCGCTCGTCCAAGGCCTCGCCCTCCGTCCCTGGTACGTGGGCGCGGACGGAGGCGGAGGCCTCGGCCAGGGGCTGAGGCCTTAGCCGAGGATGGAGGCCGAGGCCGGCGCGCAGGCGCGCCTGCATGCCAAGGCCGTCCGCGCCCGCTGCCGGCACGCCGAGGTCGTCCGCGCCCTCGTGCCGGCGCACCGGCACTGCCTTCGCTCCCGCCGCCGGCTCCAGCATCGCGGCCCACTCGCCGCCGTCGAATTTCGGGGACTTTTCTGTAAATCGAAATAATTTTGGGGTGTTATTTGCAAAAATCCGAATTTCATGAACTTTTCTGTAAATCGAAGTAATTTCGGGGTGTTATTTGCTAAAAATCGAATTTCGGGGTGTTAAATATAAAAAAATAAGTTGTTAAGGGTTTGATTGTAAAAATGACAAAAGATAAAATCGAAATATTTTGAAAAAATTTTGATTAAATAAGAATCAGGGGTATGGGTAAATATTTTCGAAAATGAGGGGACATGGGTAATTCCGGAAATTACGGGGTTGTGGATAATTAAGACTAATTACTAGAACTTATAGGTAATTATTTCTAAAAATTAATATATAATTGACAGACTTATTTATATATAAATAATTGGATATTTATAAAATAAAATATCTGTCGTATGTATAAAATTATACATATATAATATGTAAACACTTTTATTTGAATAGATTTGACTTGAATTAATGTCCATTATCATTTCTTAATTGAAACTAGATCAGACTAAACACGAATGAATCTCGTAGTAAGAAAAATTCAACTTAAGCTAATGATTTGGTGACGACATCAATCACTTGATTGGTTGTCAAGTGGCAAATAGATAGTTAGATTGGTGATGAGATAAGGTGACACTAATATTATAAAACAGAAGGCTAATGGATAGCACAAATGCAAAATTCATTCAATAGTTATTGTATCCATATACTATCGACAGTGCTGCATCGTAGGCTTCAAAATTCAAATTTCAGGTTTGAATGATATATCGACAGTGTTTTGCTGCTTCCGTAGGCTCCAAGTGCCTGTTTGGTTTGGGGTCAATGACCGGGTTAGTATTTTTTTTAATTTTTTTTTTATCTTGTAAAATTAATATTTATTATTTTATATTATTATTAAATTAAATTATTATAAAAAATTAAATATTTTTTTGAGCTTTAAATTATTGAAGTTTTAATTTTAATAAAAAGATATTAGTTTACAAAAGTGGTTCACTAGTCTTGATCTTGATCTTGACCATGATCCCGTTTCAAACAGACCCTAAAAGATCAAATTTTATTTGAAAAAAATACAAAAATATACCTTGAGAATTATTGTATAATCAAACCGAATTAACATTGGAGTAAGCATAAAGAGAGAAAAAGAAAGAATACAATTGCAGAAGAAGACCATCTGTTGATCTTAATCATATTCATTTGAGACCTAACAATGCTCATTTGCTGTTTTGAGATTCGCACACCCAATCTATAAAATGTGTGATAATATTTTCAAAATAATTTGTGATTCCTTTTCATTAAATATGAGATATATCTTTTTCGTGGTTTTCATTTATTTTTGGGAGCACATATAAAAGAAAATAAATTCTTTGGAATTTGTGTGTAGAATCACATTTGTTTTAAATCTCGATTTCAGTTTCAGTTTTAGCACATAACGAAAATGATACGTTTCGATCGTTTCCGCCATTTCAGTTTTAGTTTCGGCTGAAATTTTTTTTAATTATTAATTATGTGTTGAGTAGAACTTGACTGTACTTTGACTTTAAATAAAAAATACGATAAAATTTTAACATTTTTCTATAAAAATTTAAAAATTATGAAAAGTTTATAATTAATTTTATCACAATATTAAATATTATTTTTATTGATTAAAATTAATTTTGATAGTTAACTACTGTTTTTATATATTACTATATAAAAAAATATATGAGAAATAATATGAATATAATTAAAAAGTTAAAAATTAACAAAAGCAAATTTTTCTTATTATTAAAATATACTTGACACATAAATAATTTATTAATTATAACGTAATAAAACTAATTATCATCATTATTAGTTGAGTTTGAAACCTCTGGATGTTGGAATTATGAATTCAGTACTTGAACGATCCAGATAAACATTTATAGACATACAAATCAAAACAACTAGCTCTGCGCGACTTCGTAGCACCGATTCACATGGGGGTAAAACTGACACAAATTTCTTTTGGCTATACTTTTGGTGGAACGATGCTGCATGTATGCACGTGAACAAAAAAACCAACGCGTTTCGATCAAAATCATTTTTATTTCAATTTCAACCAAAATATATTTTTTTTATTAATTATATTTTGACCAAAATTTAATTTAATTTTAATTATTTTTTAACTTCAAATTACAAAAATTATAATATGTTTAAAAAATTTTAAAATAATGAACAGTTACGTGAATAGTCTCATACACCTGAACAGTATCTAATAGAGACCGATGAAGGCGTCGAAATCGGGCTGACGACAGCGCTAGCACGGGTGCGCGGCCGGCTTCAGCTTGCAGGAGCAGGTGCCAGGCTGGTGAGGGCGTGAGGCAAGTAAAGAAACGACAGCAGGCTGGTGAGCGTGCGGGGGCCAGTCCGGCGAGGGCGCGTGCGGGGGCCAGTCCGGCGAGGGCGCGAGCTCGAGCACAAAGCCAACGCAGGAGCTCCCCGCGCGAGCTCCCTGCGCGCTGCGCTGACCTCGCCCGCAAGCCGCTCAGCCGAAAACCAATCGCAACAGATCTATTGTGGCACCAGCCGAAACCGAATCGTTTTGGCCGAAATGATTCGATTTCCACCGAGATTTAAAATCTTGGTTGAAACTGATAAAATAAAAAAAATAGCGGGAGCTTACCTACTGATGTGTAAGAGCAAATTATCAATTGAAAGTTAAAAATCAAATTAAGCCAAAATAGAATATCAACTGAAGTCGAGTTTGGTAGGCACCCACGAATTGATAGATGTACCTTGGCTGAACAAAATCTAAGTGAACCAGTCTGTCCAAAAATAATGGTTGAGTTACCTCCGAAAATGAGGTTATGTTGTCTACTCCACTATAAGAAGAAGACAAGAGCAAGCTCTATGGAGAAATCTATTTTAAATATAATATCTAGAAAAAATACCATGTCATTCTCCCTCGTGGTTCTTCTCCTCTTTCATCTCTCATCTATCTTGAATAGTTCTTCAATTATTAAAGTTTTTCGTTGGATAGACACCAAACAAATAGTTTTTTAATTTTTTAAGTGTAGGAGTGGATTAGTTTGAAGGGTGGAAGAACTATTCTCCACCAGAACATGTAAAGACAAACACCTGGACACTATTCAATTCGGGATGAGAATTAATATCAGGATCAAAAATAGAAAATTAATTTTATAAATTAATATTTTTTTAATCAAAATTAACACTTCAATAATTTAAAATTCAAAAAATTATTTATTTATTATAATAATTTAATTTAATAATAATGTAAAATAAATAGTATTAATTTTATAAAAAAATATTTCGAAAATAGGCTAATTCAATCAAATGAAGCCCTGTTGCGTGTGCAAAGAGGAATCCCTCTCTAATCTGCTTTTAGATTTGCTTAAAGAATGAGTCATTTATATGTAATAATTTTTAGATTAGAGACCCTAATTAAGATGAGGAGAAAGAAAAAGTGATGACGATGATCCAAAGAAAAAAAAAATTCGATTCGTAGATAAAAACTCAATGTGAATTGCTAAAAATTTCTGGATAACTTGTTCGAAATTTGACATTCAAACTTGCTCAAAAATTGTTCAAAAATTAAGAAGAAAATTTCGATAGGTTTTCGACTCCCAGTAAATGAAATGCCGCAGAAAAACTCGGCGAAAAACTCGATCAAGAGATTCTTGAAAATTAATGAGAAAATTCGGTGAAAACTCGATGAGCATTCTCGATCTTAATTTTTGATGCCAAAAACCTGAAAATCGTCTATTATTTATAGGTTATAAAATGTCATGGACCTCAAATGGACTCTGTTGGGCCTTGGAGAGCTGCGAGGCCGGCCTTGGGTGGGCTCCAAGGGATTCGGCCTTGCTTTTGGGCCGGCCTGACGCTGGGGCCCAGTAGGTGCGGGCTCCAAAAGTTTGGAGCCCGCAGCAGCCTGGACCCCAAATCCTTGGGATTCGGGCCTGGGCCCGGTTCCAAATTGTTTCTTAAGAATATTTAGAGATTTTTGTAAAACAGTCGAACATCTTTTAAGAATTTCACAGTAATCCAAAACTTTATCGATAACATTTTCTTTTTTTCAAAAAATTCAAATTCCAATTAAATCTTTAATCAAACGGGAGAACTTTATCAATCAAAACGGTAATTTTATAAATAAACCCCTATCGTTTAAGCTTTTATAAAAACCCAAACTAATTCGTTTTTTGGACCTGAGCCTTCAAAAAAGTTTAAACTTTAGCAAATTAACGGCGGAGAGCAACAAAATTAGTCGTTTTTATAAATAAAATCTCTGGGAAAAAAATTTATGAATAATTTATGGAAAATCAAGAGTTTCACGTATAAATCTCTAAAACATGGCACTCAATTTGATTTCATAAATTATCTCGAGTAAATTTTATTAATTTTTCATCTAAATTAAAGAGTTTTATAAAAATGAAAAAGAATATATATACAGTTTCAGTTTTACGAGGAGTTGTACGAAATTACTATTCATCCATCGAGAGACGGCGGATGATGGAAGTGAATTATATAAAAAATATCTTATTTTTTTTACCATAAAAATAAACACAAATAAAAAATAATTTTTTAAGTGAAATTATATTTTGGCAAAAAAAAAAAAAAAAAAAATTTTCTTCTGTTTTTAACTTTACAGATGGAGGCAGTGCTCTTAGACAACGGCCACGTACTCCTGCAAGAAACAAAGTCCACCAACCACTTTGTTTTTTCGTAGCCATTAACCAACAAATTCTCGTGCGTTATCTCCAATTGAATGCAACCTCTTCCGGCGGATGAACACAGAAAAATAATAAATAATAAATAACAAAACAAAAAACCCTAACCAAGGCCCAGCCCCAGTCCGGCCCGACAGCCCAGTCCAGATCCTCCCACCGACACAATTTGGATGGACAGAAAAGAACCGAACCCAGAAAAAAAAAAAGCCGGTCCTTTTTCTGAACCGGTCCTCGTTACTTGAGAAACATTTTATTTACGCTTAGTCCAAGGTTTTTATCTGTAATATGCTCTAACAATATTTCCTGTAATTAATCTATCTTTTTACTCATTCTCCAGAGAACTCGCCATCTATAGTAATATAAGATATATTTCCAATCTCGTTATATGTTCCACCTCTTCGTCTGCCTCCACAGAGCTTTTGATTTGCGTCGGAAATCCATGCTACTATTTGAGAGGTGATCCCAAACAGCGGAGATTACTCGTGAACTACCAACTATATAGATGTTGAACCCAAAAGTTCTCAGGACGACCTGAGGGAAGTAGTATTGGAGCATGATCTGAGCCGACCTTGGAAGATCTTCAGCCTAAGATTCAGAGAAAGAGGAATGCCATGATTCATTCATAACATCTCAATAAAGACATTTACAGAGATTTTATGTGAGACGATATACTTGACATGGTACTGTGACCAAATTGCAATGCTACATTAAATCGAACATCCATGCCCCCGAGAGGGGTCTTGATTGTGCCAAAGATCCATCTGAAGTAGCAACATCGGGAGCATAACATTCAGAGCAGATTTGACAGGTTAAGCATGAGAATACATGAGAGGAAGAAAGAAGTTTACACTTTATAGTTGGTGGCGTTTGGTATTCGCTTTGTGGTTTTGCAGCACAAAGTAGCTGGTGGAAGTGAATTTGAGTTGATGAGAGAAGCATGACCCGCAACTGCTTCATTGGGTAAGAGAGAAAATGTAATTTGTTCTCCCTATAAAACCCCTTATAGCCCTAAAACCTTCAGAAGCAAGTTTTTCTACTTCGGAGGATGAGCAAGAACCCTCCCTAAGGATTGTGGGAGAAGGAAAAGGGAATGGGGCTAACTTCTTTGGTGGATTTAGATTAGCACATAGGTGGAAGAATGGAAGAAAGGAAGAAATAGGAGACGACTATGATGAGAGAGGTCCCTCCAAATTCATGATCTAGGACGCTTAAGTTAATAACAAAGAATGAGAAAGATGAAAGGTGTAGAGTTTTTCTTTTTTTATCTTTTTTTTTTCTTTTGAGAAATGATATGTAGTTACTACTAATAACAAAAATTGACTGTTGGAACGAACATACACGGATCTTCGCTGAATTTCGTTCTAATTCATCACACTTAAAAATAAGGATATAATAGGCATTTCAAACCTTTGATAATGGTGTTAAGCAGAATATTTTCATGAATATTTATCTAATGTGAGTTTACTCTAATCGAAAAAGCTTTATGTATAAGAACATAAGAATATAAGGAATCCACTTGAATATAAGGAAGTCAAAGAGGATTTTTTTTTCCAATTTTGAAAGATTTCAAAAAATTGTATGTAATTAACTCTACTACATAAAATTAGATAGGCAATAAAATCTAATAAATTGCTAGGTTATTTTAACTTTCAAAAATATGCATTACACCTGATCATTTAATAGAAATTTCCAATTTAGATGACCATATTGTGTTCCCAATGATAATCCAATTTAGTTTGGACTAGACCCAAAATGTAACTTATATTAAAGAAGTAATGTTTCATTTTCATAATAAGCAAATTTAATTAGCCACCAAGAAATTTAAAAATAAAACTTGTTTGCCACTCCCTATAGAGCTCCTCAATTTTATTGAAGAAAAAAAATACATGATGTGTAATTTTTTGATATAATTCTTCAATCTCCTTCATTATAGGGACGCACTTTTCTCAACTCACACAATATTTAGATTGAGCATAAGAAGGCCCAAGAACAAGAGAGAGATTTACAATTGGTGATATTTGGTCTATGCTTTGTGAGTTCGCATCACCTAGTATTTGGGGGGTGGGGTGGTGGGGGGGTGGTGGGTGGGGGTGTGAGTGATGTAAATATCATATAATTAGGGAGAAGAATATCAATGAACAAAATAACTTCTTGATAGAGGAAGGGAGTACATGTAGTTCATCTCCGTGCAAAGAAGGCCAAGGTAGTTTCTTTGTAGCCCTAGAATCTTCATCTCCTAGCATTGCTACTCTGAAAAATAAGCAAGAAGCCCCTCCAAGAGTTGGAGAGGTGGAGTTAGGACTGACTTCTCTAGTGGATTTTGATTAGTATAAGTGGAAAAATGGAGTAAAAGATGATTGTGGCTAGGATGGAAGAGGAGGATATGGAGAAGAAGTGGAAGCCATCATACTTGGTATACCATTCAAGTTATGATTGGAATCTGAAAAACTCCTCAGTTGACATAATTGATATCATACCTTAAACTTTCATTGAGAAATAGTTTCCAAATTGGTGGTTTTAATTCAAAAGCATGGCAAATTTAAGTTTCTAAAAATTTTTATGGTTTTTCATGAAAAAACATTACTATATAAAATTAGATATGCTGAAAGTTCTAATAATTTTTAATAAAATTTTACTTTTTCAAGATGTGCATTACACTCGATCATTTATAGCATCCGTCATTTTAGATAATTATATCATGCTCCCCAATAATAATCCAGTTTGGGTCGGGTTGGATCAAACCCAATTATTAATATCTATTTGAGTTGTACTATTCCATTTACGAGGAATCAACCTCTTCAAAATATAAAAATTTAGTTTGCAATCAAGAAATTTACCAATATGGCTTGTTTGTCACTCCCAATTGCAATCCTCAATTTCATATAGAGAAAAAAGATATTTGAATTGCAGTTGCTTGAGATAATTGTTCGATCTCCTTATCCAGATAGGGTGTATTTCTTTTGAAACAGATTAGATATGAAAACAGAAGTTTAAGAAATAAAGAAGAGAAGAGAAAGTTTATAATAGTAGTGTTTTAGTAATGTAACATGGATTTTTCTACCATCAGTAGTTTGGGGAAAAGAGGGGGTGGGGGGGGCATGGGTGGGTAGTGGGGAGAGGGGGAGGGAAGAAGAGTGTCCAATAAGACCAAGTACTTCTTGATCAAATAAGAGGCCAATATAGTCCATCTCCATGCAAAAAAGAGCCAACTAATTCTTTTGTAGCCCTAGAATCTTCATCCCGTAGAATTGCTACTTCAAAATATGAGTGAGGACCTTTTCCCAGTGTCCAAATGAGAGAAGTGTGAAAGTAAATTAATAAGAAAGAAAAATGACCAACAAAAATAAGTACCTTTTCATCGAGTATAAGAGTAAATATAGATATAGTTCATCGTCATGCAAAGAAAACCCAACCAACTCCTTTATGACCCTAAAATATTTATTCCTAGAATTGTTAGTTCGGAATATGAGCGATAACCTTTTTCAAATGGTGCAAGAGGTTGATAATTAGAGAGTAGGAGACAAAGGAGGAGAAGACAAAGAGAAAATTATCAAACATCTTTGTTGTTCATCTCAGTATAAAGAAGACCCAACTAAGATCTTTGTAGTTCTAAAATCTCTATCCCATAGATTTGTTATTTTAAAAGGTTTCAAGGGGTGCAAAGAGGTAGAAAAAGGATTACGACTAACTTCTCTGGTGGATTTAGGTTACAAGGGGTGGAAAAAGGAGAAGTGGGAGATGATCGCAATCAGAATGAAATAAGAGGAAGAAGAAAAAGAAGTTATCAAACTTGGTATATCATCCAAGTTAACATTGGAATGAAAAATTTTCAAAGTCGTCAAATTTGATGTCATAATAAACTCTTTTTGCGAATAATTTCCAACATGCTAGCATGAATTTAAAATTGTGATAAATTTAAAATTATGATGTTGTTAAGATTTTTCATGAAATAATATTACTCTAGAAAATTAGAAATACAAAATATTGTAATGTATATATTTTCTTTTTAAAAAACATACAATACATATGAGTATTTATTAGCATCAATCAGTATGGATTAAGAGTGAAAATAAATTCAATTAAAAATGAAATAAATGATTGAACCAAACCGGACCAAACCGATATTTTAAATTTGGCTTAACTTAAGTGATTTGGTTCGATTTTGTTTTAGAATTTAAGAGTTTTATTTTTTTTACTTTAATTCATTTTTTTTGAAATTTAAGAACTTATTTTATTTTTTTTGTACCATGATTAAGGTATCTACATCGACGTATAGAGTTGATTCTTTTAGATATTTAGGTTATTAGTTGTAATCAGGACCGAAACGAACCAAATTTTAAATTTATTTCGGTCGGTCCGCTAGTTTTTGGAAACCAAAAAAGTTCGGCTCGGTTCAAAATCTGCTTTGGTTCACAGAACCGACCCAATCGTCCGTACTACAGATAACCACATCTTGATCGGGCCGGGCCCAATAAGAGACGGCCCTGACCACTTATGAACCTGCTGATGTTATGTGGTCAAAAGCAAAATACTCGAAAATCCTGTGCCCAACCGGCTATGTAACTCACACTCTGTTTAGTATTTAGTACTAATTTCCAAAACAAAGCTCCATCAACACTTGCACAGTCCCATGCATGCCCAGACAAGCGTATCCCTCTCTTATATGCCCTCCTCCTCCTCCACCATCCCCACCACCACCACCACCACCACCACCACTATTATCTCCATGACCTCTCGAGCTTGAGCTCTGCAGTGCCAATGGAGTTCAACAGCAACAGTAGCAACAAGAACAACATCACCCTTCCCATGTATATCCAATACAAAAACCCGGCCCCCGGCCATGAGTCCGACGACAACTTCCTTATGTACACCTACAAAGTCCGGCGGTGCTCCAAGACCCGGAGCCACGACTGGACCGAGTGCCCCTATGCTCACCGGGGCGAGAAGGCGCGGCGCCGGGACCCCCGCAAGTTCCCCTACACCGGCGTGGCCTGCGCCGAGTTCCGGCAGTCGGGGGAGTGCCGCCGGGGCCAGAACTGTGAGTTCGCGCACGGCGTGTTTGAGTTCTGGCTCCACCCCTCGAGGTACCGCACTCGTATTTGTGAGGCGGGGATGCTTTGTCCGAGGAAGATCTGCTTTTTTGCCCACTCGCCGGAGCAGCTGCGTCCGGAAGTGGTGCATGACTGTGCTAGGTGCGGGGGTCATGGTGCCCGTGCTGTTGGCGGCGGTTTGGAAGGTGCGAAGGAGGTGGTGGCCACCTTTGCTGCTGCTTCTTCTGCTGCTGCTGCTGATGTTGCTTGTTGTGTTAATGCTGGTGGCTCAGGAGCAGAAGGTGGTGTTGGGGAAGAGCCCTTCGAGTTGCCGGATATCGAATGGATTGTGGATTTGGTGAGTTAAGTGCTCGTGTGTGTGGAATTTCTTTTAGCTATTTCAAGTGTTGGATTAAATTAGTGTTGTATCTGTGGTGTTTTAGGGTTTATCTTGTTCATGTTTTTGCGTTTGCGATGTCCTGCTTTGTAAGAAATCGAGAATGTAAGAAGAGATTCCTTCTTCTTCTCCATCTTCTATTTGAATGAATCACGTAAGTACGTTTCTTTGATAGCCGGATTTTCGTGTGCAATTTGCTGAAACTGGTAACCCATTGTTTCTAAATTAATGAGAGAAATTGGGTTTGAATGCGGAATTCGATTGAGATCGATGCTTGCTGCTATACTCCATTAGAAGCCCAAAAAAGCATTAAAAGCAAGATAGACAAACAACCAGCTTCTGTTAGATGACAAATCTTTGAAAATGTCTTAACTGCCAAGTGTACAAACAAAAGTATATATTATATATCTAAAATTATTTATAAACTAAATATTTTGAGTTTCTAAATCTGAATTTCTTGAGTTTCTATTTGATATTGATGTCTGTTTTATATTTCATTAATGGAGCTCAAAGAAATATTCAGCACGACATAGGGAAAACATTTAGGTGTGTTAGACGACAACTCTCCGAAATTGTTTGGGCAGATTGGTAGGCGTGTAAAGAAAAGAATAGTCAAGATTGAGTTCATCAACTTGACCGCCCACCACCTTGGCATGTTGAGAACATATGATGATATGAAGGCGCATTAAAGACATGCTAGTATTACCATTTCTGGTGGATCATGTGCGCCGACGAGGAAACCAGGTTGTAGATTGCTTACCTATGTCAGCCTCTGTATATTGCTTCCATATGCGTCCTCTTTTTTTCATTTTTTCCCTCATTTTCCTCTTTCTTTTCTTCTCTTTATTGCGTGAAATATGACCTGCGCCGTTTCTCTAGCCAAGAGTGTCTTGTAGACTTCGGGGGCGGGCGTCAGAGAAGGTAGGGTGGTTGTTTGAGTTCCGATATTGGCATCCCTTGCATGTTGAGATCCTGCTTTTCCCTCAACTTCGAAGGCCCCCGATCAAGAGCTTTACATCATCTTCGCCTTCTTCAGCACTCATCTAGGGTTAGGTTTTTTTTTCCCCATTGTTTATCTCAAATCATCTACTTGTGGTCTGCAGGTAAGTTCAGGTTGGGTGAGATCCATGAAATCGAAGGGAAAGGCTTGCTAATTTTCTTCGATGACACCTAGATATGTTGAAACGCTAGGGTTTATAAGGAATAACCCTATTTCTTCATCTCCATGTAAGGTTTCTTCGATGGCCGCTCAAACTCGGGAAATCGTAGGGTTTCAGTTAATAGATTTCATTGACGATGCACTACATGATTCGTGCGACTTGTGCAAATTAACCAAAGCCAAAGCATTGTAGGTTTTGCTACACGAGAACTGTCTGCAATTTTCCTGGGCTCGCTGTCATGCAGGAAGGCAGAAAATTAGGTGGATTTCTTTCAAGAAATATCTACGATTTTAGGTATAAAATAAGCTGCCCATTTAGCATGTAGAATTGATGTACAAGTCATCAACAAGAAGATTATTAGATATTACACCCAATTTCTCATTACATGCATATTTTTAAGTGTATTCATTAAATACATATTAAAGAAATTTGGAAGATATCAAATTGCTAAATTACATTTTAACAAGTATTTGAAGAAAAATCGTGACTAATTATTTTTGTTTGTAATTTAATGACTTGGTCACCAATTATTTTTTTTAAAAAAATTTCTATTGCGTTAATTAAAAAGGGAAAAATTGAGATAAAGAGATATATTAAAGCAAAAAATGTTATACAAGTACTTTTAGTCACAATTTTCTATAAAAAAAATATACAAATTAAACAAGGCAGGGTTTTTATTTTTTTTCCTTCCTATATATATAACCTAATAACTAGAAAATCTAAAAATTATATGTGGCAGTACATATTACATAGCAAACAAAATTAGAGAAAAGGAAGGGATTCCCAATAAAAAAAAATTCAAAATAATATTAATGTAATCATTATATTCAAAATTACAGTTAAAAAGTGAATGAGAAGAAGGTTCGCATCAATGACATTTTTTTTTATCAATTTAGTATTATTTTTAGCATTAAGTATTACCACTAAGTGTCGCTCGTTTTAAAGTTTGAATTCATAATTTCTTGTGATTATAATTACCAAATCAATGCTTAGGATGTAAATTAATGCTATATTTAATCATTTAAAAAAAAATTCAATTACAAACTTTTTTTTATTTTAATTATATTTCATCCTAATACATATTTATATTATATTACCGAATGGAGGAAGAGAGAAAACTCGTATTTTAAAATTCAAAAATATAAAAAAATTAAGAAAAATTCAAGTTAGTTTTATTTTAATTGCATATAACTGCTTGAAATTTTATTCAATTATATATTTCTCTTTTAAATATTAAAAATTACATGCAATTCTTTGAAATCTTCTTAAATTATATATTTTTCTTAGAAATTTGAAAAATTACATATAACTCGTTGAAATCTTTTTAAATTTGCATATTTCTCCCCAAACTTAAAAAAAATATTTTTTGGGTTATTGGTAATATTGAAAAAATTTTCTGGAGTGTCAATTTGTCATTAGAATCAATTAGATTTAAAAAATATATATCTTTTGACGTTGTTTAAACTAAAGTGAAAAAACAAAAGTACCCATAATTAGACATAAATTAGCGTAATAAAAAACACAAGCAAAAACGAATTTCAAATTTAGTTCTTGTGGGATCCCAAATCTAGCTTAAATTAAACCTTATTTCTAGTTAAATCAAACTGAAACAAGTTTAAAATAAGACAAGGACAAAACTGAGAGTTTTTAGTAATGATGAACTAATCACTAAATTCTTCTCTAACCAAGCAGTGATATTTTTCCTTTCCAATTTAGTTTAATAACATTAAACGATATCATTCTTGAAATATTTTTTTATTCTAATGATAAATTTACATTTGATAAAATTTTTATAATATATCCAGTAATACAAAAAATATTTAATTTTTTAGGTTGGAAGAAGAAATATGTAATTTAATAAAATTCGAAGGAGTTCCATGCAAAATTGTAAGTTTATGGGAGAAATATATAATTTAACACGATTTTAAGAAGTTAATTATAAATTTTTAAGTTTGAAGAAAAAAAATATAATTTAATAAGATTTCCAGAAATAAAAAAAAATAAGCGATTAATTTCTATTAATCAAACTTATTAAAGCAATCAATAATCGTCTGCATTAAAAATGATGCCACAAATCAAATTAAAGAGTTTGAATTATAAATAAATCATGGTAAGTGCATTCAAGTAAGTATGAGCCAAATATGAACTAAATATTTTAGGTTGAATCTAACTCAATATTTGATATTTTATTGTCATTATTGAATTGTGCCATAATTTAACTCGACCCTTTAAATTTTCTTTTTAGATCAATATACTAAAAACCTGTTTTTGAAATCCAATTAGAAACACAAAATATCGAAATATTTTAAATTAATTATTCATATTTTTATGTTAATTTATATAAATATGGATATTGTCCAACCACCGAAAAATCTTCATGCCACGTGTTGTGTAGCTTGACTTATCTTCCGGCTGTAAAGTGAATATTAAAGAAAATAATAAAAAAAATCGTTTAACCCCAGCAGATTGGGTTTGTGCATAGGCAAACTATTGACCGTTAGATTAGTTGTCAACGGTGAGATTAAGTCAGAGGAAATGTCGAATACAGATGTCGCTGTAAGAGAGTTCTGGGGATCATCACTGTTGAGTGCGAGGCGGTGAGTTCTTCGCATCCCAGACTGCAACTTTTTTTTTGTTAGAACTGGATTGGGTTCAGAAGGTATATCAGAAAAATATGCGCAAAATTAATTTAATCCTTCTTTTTAGATTAGCGCTTCAAAATTTGAGCAGAGCCGCTCTTCTCCTTCTCTTTCCTCTGCCGATATTACTGCAATTGTTCTGCACCTTCTTGATTCCTTGATTTTTCATAGATTTTCATGAAAGATGGGGTGTCTTTTGTTTGAATTTTTTCCCTGAGGAATTTCGGTAATATGCTGATTTATCTCTCATTTTGCTTCCAATTTTTGCACCAAGTTCTATATGTAATTGGCTTGATAAATTAGCACAGAGAGCTATGAGTAATTGGAATAGTCGAAGTGAGCATATTCCTTTGATGTCATTGGCAATGGTAATTATGCAGCAAAATCGCTAAAAGATAGATTTTTATAAGTAACCATTATTAAGTAATAATTGGAGTTATTGGTTTTATTTTTTACAGCTCTCTGAATTTCTGAAGATCATTAAGTTATTCTAATTGTTGCATGATTTCCTCGTTTAATGCCTAAACATAAATCTGATATCATATTTATTCCTTTTGGAACTTTGATTTTTCCTGTGATTGAACCCCTTTGCTGTGAAAAGTTTAAATATGCAAACTGTTAAGTTCAGAACTAGAGATTGTAAGCCGAAATGAGAACAGAGAAAACACTGAAATCTCCTTCAGGACCCAACGATTCGGAGACTGTCAATGAAGCTCTCTTTCGCCGCTCCGACACTCGAGAGATGGCGGAGGAAGTCCTTGAATGTGCTCTCTCTGTATTTTTTGGGATTTTGCTCATCCACCAGCTCTTCGGCAGTTGCCACCTTCTCGTCCATGCCAAGCCCATGGATACTTGCCAATGAAATCCTCTTATTCTTGGAGTTCAGAACGGCTCTGTGCGCCAAGCTCCGGTACCGGCCATTGCTGATAACCTCAAGGTGGTTGCCAATGTGTACATGCAGCGCATCTTGGCTCTGCGGAACCACTCTCCAGTCTTCTCTGTCCTGGTCTATGACCTCGAGTCCGGGGCAGCTTTCGACCAGGATCGTTATGCAGCCGTAGTCCGAATGCGGAGCCAAGCCTAGAACGGGAGCCATCTCCGAAGTCGGTGGATTAGCAATTGACCGCCATGAGCTGCATGCCGTTCTCTAGCTTGTCACGCAGGTACCTCCGACCCAGCCCAAGGCTTTCGAGTATGGCATCCATCAGTTGCATGGCCACTCTTATTGCTTCAGTTGTGTACTTCCCCATCTTTTCTCTGACCAAAACAAGAAACTTGTCCGTTTCAGGATCATTACAGAGATTTGAAAAGGACGTGAAGGGTGTTGGTTGAGGGTTCACCTATAGTCCGCCGGAGATGATGGCCAAAACTGGATCCACTCGCCGACGGGGTGGGCGTAGTGTTTGAGGAAAGCCCTTGCTTTGCTGATCCCGTCCTTGGTGCTCGTGTCATACCTCACCGGCTTCGATATATATTCGCAAACTCTGTGAGGTACAGTCTTACTGCAAGGGAAGAAAGACATGTTCTACTTCTTTCACTGACTTCTACGACTCCATTGATTGATGACAACAAGCTAAGTGTCAGGTGGCCTGTGGATTCTCTTGATCTATGCATTGTCCTGATGTGGCTGGTATCCATCTGACATCCATGTAAGATGTACTATAATTAGTTTTTTTTTAAGCCCGAATTTTATGACAAATTTTATCAAAGTTTTTTTTTGTCGGAATTCGTCCCACTAATCCGGCTTGGATGTATAGGAAATTGGACCCGTGCGTTTAGTTAGTCCAAAATCAAAACATACAAAAGCATGTTTTTAAAATAAAAAATCTTTTTTAATTTATTTCAAAATCAAAATTAGATTTAGTTTAAAATCGAACCATGATCAATTTTTTCATAACTAAATATCACAATCCAAAATTTAGAATTATTTTTACCATCTTTTTAATCTCATTTTACCTATATAACTCTAAAAAATATATATATAAGTTTTGATTTCAGATTTAATTTCAACATTCGAAGAAATCAGACAATTTAAATTGAATGTATTTTGATTTTGATCAAAATATTTTTTTAATTATATTTTGATTATAATTTGATTATATTTTAATTATATTTTGACTTTAAATTAAAAATATTATAATTCTAAAAAAATTAAAAAAATCAACTAATTTTACCAAAATATTAAATAATAATTTAATTAATTTTAAGAATTAACTATTTGTATAGTAATTAAATTTTCATATGGTGTCAATATTTGTAATTTTGTATTGCGAAGGACGTCAAATGTGAAGTGCATGTCACCCTAACAAAGCGCAATTCTCAACACGTATACAACCTCTCACTTCCACATGTGCGCCTGCATGGCTCTGCATTGAATTCATCTCCCTTGTACGTAGCACTACGAGACCTACATCAGCATGCCATTCCACCCCCATCAGAAAGAAGAAGAAGATGGCTTCAAGTCAAGTTGAAGTTCCCTAGTTTTGCTTTCTTCTTCTTCTTCTTCTTCATCAAGACAAGATGGTGTTTTTGTACAAGGTCGCTAGCGCGCCTGAGTACCCGGCCATCACGAGACGACGCATCTCCGACATCAAGCTCGCCAAGAAGGCTGGGTCTTTTCCGGCCAGCCCTGCACCGTCTTCGACGTCTCACCAGTCAACTACACCTTCGACGTTCAGACCATGAGCGTCGAGAAGCTCCCCTTCGTTCTCCTCGCCATCTTCAGCATCGTCCCCTGCGTCGACGACAAGAAGAGCCTCCTCAAGTACGCCGGCCTCATTTTCCTACACGACAAGCTCTCCAACCACGTCAGAGACCTCGTGCAGGGCGTCATTGAGGGCGAGACTCGCGTTCTTGCGGCATTTATGACGATGGAGGATGTCTTCAAGGGGATGAAACTGTTCAAGCAGGAGATGTTTGAGAAGGTGCAGCTCGAACTCAACCAATTTGGTCTTCTCATCTACAATGCCAATGTCAAGCAGCTCGTCGACGTTCTTGGCAGTGAGTATTTCTCCTACTTTGGCCAGAAAACCCAGAAGGAGCCGGCCAACGAAGCGAAGATCGATATCTCCCAGGTGAAGATGAAAGGTGAGATTGTCAAGCTCCACGCCGTTGCCGTGAACCAGGACCCCAATTCGCCTGCCGCCCTTGTCATGGAGTGCTTCGCCACTAACCGCCTGCAGCACATGTCCACAATGTGGAGGCTCTTCACCGGGCGCGAGGTCAAAATGCTCATGTTCATGCTCCTCCACGGCCTGCCTTATCTCCATGGGAATGGCATCGTTCATGCTGTTAATGTACTGATTGTTGTAGAAAAACGAAACTAATATCGGCTAAAATCGAAATATCGGGGCTGGGTCGAGATTTCAAACCTTGCTGAATAAGATATTTTTTTTTCATAAATTACTAATATGTGCGGGATTAAATAAACAAAATTTGATATATATAGTAAAAAAAATTATACCACATTAATTTAAATTTTTAAGATAATTTAACATCTGATTTATTATATTAATTTATTTTTAGATGTTTCCAACAATTATAAAATTAGAATTAGTGGAAAAAATGCAGTAAGTGTAATCATTGTCTTAGCGGTTAAAATCCAAAGAAAATGTAACAATTACACATAGAACCTACTAAATCAACTTTAACTTTTTACCAAATTAACTCCATATATTTTTAAGTTACTAATATACTAATAGTAAAATAAATATGTGATGGACGAGCTTTATTCGGTTCTTAGAAATATTTATCATATGAAATAAAACGGATATTGTTAAAGTTAAATTATTCTATGACAACCTTTTTGTATTATTGATAAATATATTATTTTTTCAAAAGACAAGTATAATTATAAATTATAGAAAATAATTCATACATGCAATTTCATTTGGAATTAGGATTAGAATCAGATGGATTCCTTTTGTATTAAATTAATATTACTTATTTTATATTATTATTAAAAAAATTGTATCAGTCTCACTCCCATGTGAATCGCTGTCACGAGATTGTGCAGAGTTAGTTGTTCTGCCTCGTATGTTTATAAATGTTCATATGGATCGTTCAGGTACTGAATTTATAATTCCACATTCAGATGTTTTAAACTCAACTGATGATGATAATGATTAGTTGTATGACATTATAATTAATAAATTGTGTATGTGTCAATTATATTTTAATAATAAGTTAAATTTATTTATGTCAATTTTTATATTTTTAATCATATTCATATTATTTCTCATATATTTTTTATATAGCAATATATAAAAATAGTGGTTAACTATCAAAATTAATTTTAATTAATTAAAATAATATTTAATATTATGGTAAAATTAATTATAAATTCTTTCATATTTTTTAAATTTTTATAAAAAAATTTCAAAATTTTATCGTATTTTTAATTTAAAGTCAAAGTATAGTTAAAATATAGCTAAACTCTGGTCAATACATAATTAATAACTAAAAAAAAATCTTTCGACCGAAACTGAGACAGTCGAAACTGAAACCAAAACGGGCGAAACGTATTAATTTCGTTGGTGCTGAAACCGAAATCGATACTTAAAAGCTTTGTATATACATTAGGAATTGAGAGGGATTTATTATAGTTCATTTTCATTTTTATTATACTAAATAAAATAATTTTGAAAAAACACATATAAACAATTTGAAGGTTTAAATTAAAAAGTCTAAAAAGTAAAAGTAGCTTTTTTATATATAATTTTAATTTAATTACAATTAAGATATCGTAGGTAATAAGTTTTTAAAAAATTATAAATATACTAAAATTTCGGAAAATTTTTTATAAATAAAATAAAATTTGAATGTTGTAGGTAAAAATTTCAAAATAAAAACTCCTTTGAATTTACAATTTTTTTTGTTGGGTCATGGCAACCTTTTTTACACTTATGCCCTTGTAATTATTTTTGTAATTATATAATTAAGGTAAAATATGAATTGGACCTCTTATCCTGATTAGTCAGAGGAGGCAAACAGAAGTAAAAAACCTTAATTCAGTACTTTTTCAGAGGTACGTCTGCAAAAAATCCTAATTAAAATATTTAAAATAGTTATTGTATTTCAATTTCGATTCGAGAGAAGCAAAGTCAAAACTATGAACGTTGATATTCAAAATTCTTCCTTGGATGTAAACGAAGCAGCAAAACTCAACCTTTCGTTCTTTTAGTCTTTTTCCAATTTTTCTTAGAACTTTTTGTAAAAAAATTACCTCGTAAAAAATCACCTAATTTATTATTATTAATTATAAATTAATTATTTATATTATCAATTTACAAAAAATACCACAATTTAAATATTTAAAAATATTTTATTTTAATTTATTTGCCAATTAAAATTAATATTAAAATATAAATTAGTATCATTTAGTTTTAATTAAATTAATATTTTTAAAATATTTTAATCTAAATAATGTTTTGTAAATTTTTATTATTAATAATAAAATAGATAATTTTTTACAAATTTATCATAAGGCATGTCGTTTTTTATTAAATTTTCTTTTATTTTACTCCACATCCGTTTAACAGGACAAAGAATCCAATTATGCACAACCCAACCACCAACAAAAATTATTTGAACGTAATGATGCCCACTAATTGTCCTTTTACCATTAACTTAACCCGTAATTAGGGGGAACTATTCGGTAATCGCATGACAATCAAGATGCTTCAGAATCCCATCCTCATCGACAAGGCGGAGACCACAATCTCGACCGGCAGAGGGGACAGGACACCTGGCCTACGTCAAGCCACCGGTCGATGCACCGAAGGTGAAACGCATGGCGGCATGCCCCGAGCTCCCGGACCTCGTCCCTCAGCCTTAGCTGCCGGAGGCAGACCGCGCAGTTCACCTCCCCGATCCCCAAGGTCCCGAACCGCACCACCGGCAGCCGGTTCTTCAATTCGCCAGCCGCCGGAGGACCACCGTAGCCAAAACCAGTATCAATCTCCGCGGAGGAGAGAAGGCCAAGGAAGATGAGAACTGGCGAGACGGCGAGCATGAGGTAGTGGAGGAGCCGGACGAGGAGAAGCAGTGGCTTAGGCAGGATGACGCAGTAGCAGACTGAAGGGTAGCCCATAGGATTAGGGTTTTGGATGATGTTGGAGTTGGCGGGGGAATGCTGTGTGGGTGTGTATATGTAGGACAGATCAGGCTGCGAGGGAAACCGTGTGCTGGGGTTGGTAAATTTGTTTGTTTTTGGGTCTTTGAGCGGCTGGACAAAATGCTTTCTCGACTTTTGACTAGGATTTTATATTACGCCTTTTGATTAAATTAAGCAACGGATTATTTGGTTATAGCTCCTGGAAAATATCAAATTGCGTATAACTCCTCCGTTTCTTGGTGTTTGCAACTAAATCCCTCGTTTATTGTGTCTATTTGTAACAATTTCATTGAGTTCTAGAGTCGACCATAACCGGATCGAATATTTTTAGAATATTTTGTTTGGTTGGCGGCTTAATGATTTTATTATGAAAAATTTTAGAAAATAAATAATAGAATAATATGTTAAACGAATTGATCAAAAAGAAAATCTTCAAAATAATATTGCATATTAAATTATAAAAATTTATCTTAAAGATGTGATGCGTAAGGTGAATTAAGTGATTTGATCTGAATTTCGAATTTATCCAAAGTTACGTTCATTGGTAATTTAGATCTAGACTTGAATAGAAATTCCTTTTCGAAGACTACCTAAGAATTTAGATCCCTATACTGAATATAATTTTATAAGGAGCTTCTTCTAAGCTTTTAGAGTAACAATGTACATAGGATATCAATATTTATTACTTCAAAATATCCAACAAGGATTTTTTTGCGATAAATAAAGAAGACAGTGAGTTATATGCAAATATTCCTGTAGAGAAAGCAACTTGTTCAGCCGATGGGAGCTGAACCGAGATCTACACTAAACCGGAACCAAAACAAAACCAGAAAGTACAGAGTAATTCAAAAGCAATCGGGCAAACCGAAACCGAACCCTTGGATTACCTAATGTCTTGACACTTGTGACCGTCCAGGACGGACCAAACATTTTTGATGTTTGACGACCACTAAGCACTGAGTGGGCGTTTGGAACGGGTCAGGGTCAGACTGATTTCGTCTTGACCAAATTATTTTTTAAATACTAAAAATTTGACCGCACTAATATTATTTTATTTATTTAAATTTTTACCAGATTTTGATTAAAATACCCTCACTTGATCTGAACCGTCGGATCTCGATCCAACTGTTCAAATCGGGGAACTATTATGCCCCTTCAACCCCAACCTCCCCCCCCTCTCGGACGCCGCCGCCCGCAGCAGAGCTCCTTCTCCGCCGATGATGCAGCAGACGCTGCCCGACGAGCTCTGCACCTGAGCTCCGCCGGCGAGCTCTGCGCGCGAGCTCGGCGGGCGAGGAAGATGAATAGTACTGTGTCAACAGTACTCAACGGAGGACATTTTTGTCCACAAAAAATTTTAACCATTTGTTAACCAGATCAGTAACCAAACAGGATTTACTTGATCGCATTAGCGTTTTACACTCTACCCCCTTCCTTTAATCTTGACCTTTACCTTGATCCCGTTCCAAATGGGCCCTAAGTGGTCGTTAGGAATGGGGTCAGGGCTAGGCTACCTGTCCTGACCAGATTATCTTCTAAATATCAAAAATTTGACCGTATTAATATTATTTAATTCATTTAAATTATAATAAGGATTTGACTAAAATACCATCAGTTCATTTGAACCGTCGAATTTCGATCCAATGGCTCAGATCGGCTCCTCCCCCCTCCCCCCCAAACCAAAACGCCCCCAACGCCCCCTCCTTCCCCGCCGCCGATGAACTCTACGCTCGAGCTCGCCCGGCGAACTCCGCGCTCGAGCTCTGCCGGCGAACTTCGGCGCCCGAGTTCGGACGACGACGTCATGAGTCTCGTGAAGAAGATGAACAATAGCGGAAGACATTTTTATCCACAAAAAATTTTAACCATCTGCTAGCCAGATCAGTAACCAAATAGGATTTACTTGACCGTATTAGCGTTTTACATTTTACCCCTTCCCTTGACCTTGACCTTGACCTTGAACCCGTTCCAAACGGGCCCTAAGGCTCTTTTGATTTGGAATCTGAATTATGATTAGCTCATTTCAAAATTATTTTTTTATAAAATTTAATATTACTTATTTTTTATTATTATTAAATTAAATTATTATAAAAAAATAAATAATTTTTTAAACTTTAAATTATTATAGTGTTTATTTTGATAAAAAAATATTAATTTATAAAAATAGTTCATTAATTTTGATTATGACCCTAACCTCAAATCAAATGGTGCCTAAAGTCTTATTTTATTATATTTACTTAAAGTCTATCACATTCCGCCTAAACACCTAGGGTCTGTTTGGAACGGGGTCATGGTCAATGTCAAGGTCAAGACTAGTGAACCACTTTTGTAAACTAATATCTTTTTATCAAAATTAAGACTTCAATAATTTAAAGCTCAAAAAACTATTTAATTTTTTATAATAATTTAATTTAATAATAATATAAAACAATAAATATTAATTTCACAAGATAAAAAAAAAAATTCTAAAAAATGCTGACCCGGTCCCCGACCCCAAACTAAACAGGCCCCTATAGTTAATAACATCAAATATTGAGCCGTTGTTTAATTACCGGCCGATGAACAGCTCGCTCTCCACCTCCATGTCTTTTTCTTCCTTGATGATGCTGAAGCTCTCTCTCTAGCTTCATTTGGCTGCAATGGAGACTTCAGCTTCATTTACCTTCTTCTTTAACAAAGTTCTATACAGTTATTCTTCGTTATATCTCGTATCTCTTTTAGTTTTAACATGCATCTCATTGTGATGTTCTCTTTTTAATAGTTGCTCTCATTTAATCGGAGTAATATTAAAAATAATATCTTATTATTATCTATTAACTTATTACAAACTCATAATTATCAATATTTTATTTAAAATCAATATATTATATTTGTAGGTCCTCAATCGTTTGAACTCTGATATCATTTTATTGATATAAAATGGAGAATAAAAAAATATATTTTAATATATAAGTTATATTATTTTATTATATTTTGTTCTCAAAATAAAACTTGTATGTAGATATTACATGACATCTAATTTATCTTTAAATACATGAACTCACAATCCAAAATGAACTTAACCATCAGATACTAAATTGAATTTGATCACTTACTTCGACTATCCAAAATAACAAAATAATTATTTAAATATAATTTGGTTTACTTCTAATATTACATACATGATATTTACGAGACATTCTTAAATTTCACTTAATAAATGAAACAAGTATGTATTCAAAACGACATTTAAAGCTTTTATCTAAGCAATCTAAATTCATGATAATGACGTTAAAAGATTTAAATCACCGTTTGATTCGGAATCAGGATCAAATCAGGATCACTAGTGAATCACTTTTATAAATTAATATCTTTTTTATTAATTAACATTATAATAATTTAAACTTCAAAAAATTATTTATTTTTTTGTAATAATTTAATGGGCTAATTACTTATACCCCCTCATATTTCCCTTAATTACCAAAAATCCTCCGAAATTTTCATAATTACTTACACCCCATTTCTTTTCAAATTATTTACCTACAACCCCCCTATTTAATAATTTTTTTTTTCAAAAATTTCACTTTTACCCTCTATAATTTTACAATTAAACCCTTAAAAAATTTATTTTTTCATCCTCCACTTTTCCTTCCAAATATTTACAGAAAAACTCTTTGAATATTTTTATTTATAAAAAAAATCTAAATATTAATATTTTACAAATAAATCCTAATAATTTGTATATTTACAAATAAGACATTGAATGTTTTTATTTATAAAAAGTCCAAATATTAATATTTTTTAAATAAAAATTTATAAAAATGACCTTCAATATTTTAAATATTTACAAATAAACCCCTAAATATTTTAAATATTTTATAAAATAGACCCATTGATTTTTTATTTATAAAAAAGTCTAAATTTTATTATTTTCTAAATAAAATTTTATAAAAAAGACATTGAAAGTTTTAAAACTTAAAATATCAAATTACAAGTTTTATATTTTTACATTTATAAATAGACCCCTTGAATATTTTTATTTATAAATAAGTCCAAACAGTTATTATTTTTTAAATAAAATTATACAAAAAAGACATTGAAGGTTTTAAAATTTAAAATTTAAAATTACAAGTATCATATTTGTACATTTACAAATAGACCTTTTGAATATTTTTATTTATAAATAAGTCCAAATATTTATCATTTATAACTCTTTATTTGAAAAATATTAATATTTAGATTTTTTTATAAATAAAAATTTTCAAAGGGTTTATCTATAAATATTTGGGAAAAATAATAAAGGGTGAGAAAATAAATTTTTTAAGAATTTAATTGTAAAATTACAGAGGGTAAAAGTGAAATTTTTCGAAAAAAATGATTAAATAAAAATTAGGGGTTGTAGGTAAATAATTTGGAAAGAAGGGATGTGTAGGTAATTATAAAATTTTTAGGGAGTTTTTGATAATTAAGAAAAATATTAGGAGGGTATAGGTAATTAATACTAATTTAATTTAATAATGATGTAAAATAAGTAATATTAATTTTATAAAAAAAATAATTTTGAAAAAAATACCGATACTCATTCTGATTTCAAAGAAAACTATATCGAGGAGTTCTAATCATGTTATGCTGAGGTTGAAGAAGATGCGGTGAGGTCAAGCTTTCGCTCTCTTAAAGCACACGAGCAGAGACTGGGTAGAAGAATGCAAGGTCGAATTAAGCAGGTTGCAAATCTAATGTTTCATTTAAGCAGAAGATTCCTTTTTTCATAATCTCGAAAGAAGGCTTTGGACATGATTAAAGGGCAAGACGGAAGAGGTATCTTCTTGAAGAGCGAGAATGCAAGATCCAATGGTAATATCGGAATGGTAAAAAAACAAAAAAAGGGTTTACAGGGAACATCGATGCGGGTACTTATGTAATTTTTTGAAAATAGAGGGTATAAAGGTAATTGTAATTTTTATATAGGTTTTTGTGCAATTTCAAATGTTTCTAGGGGTATACAAACACAAATCCCAAAGAAACCAACGTAGAAACTAGGCACTTGGTTATAATTAGATTCATTTGACGGGGTGATATGCAAAATATTCCTCAATAAAAGGCGTAATAGAAAATTTTCCCCAACACGGTCGTCTTCTTTCCGGTCGAGCAACGGCAGCCGGACGAGACAGCTCGCGAGAGCGAAGACGATGTCCGGTAGCGGAATAGCGCGCGGGCGCCTCGCCGAGGAGCGGAAGTCGTGGCGGAAGAACCACCCTCATGTCCTTCCTCCCCGCACTGTTTCCTTCCTTTCCAACCCTCCGTTCCTGTTCTTCTTATGCGTCTCACTTCTCTTTTTTTAGGGTTTTGTGGCTCGGCCGGAGACGCTCCCCGACGGAGCCGTCAACCTCATGGTCTGGAACTGCACCATCCCCGGCAAGCAGGGGGTACCCTCCTCTCTGACTCTTGTCCTCGATCCGTTTGATTGTTTGGTTATTTGGCGGATTAATCTTCGTTTATTGTGATAACTTGTTGGATTCTCGATGTTTGCATGGTTGCGAGATTCTGTTGTTGTTTTGAATTGCATTCTCAGCATTTTAGGGCTCTTTTTCGCTGATTTTTACCAGGTTTACACTGTGTTGAAGCTGAAATTTTGAAAAACATGTGAATTTTGAGAAGAATCATGGAATTCTAGGTTGGAGCGTCCCATGGATAGGAAATGTTGGTTGATATGCACGTTTTGGTTGAAGATTGGCATCCGATGCGAGTGATTTTGCATATAACCTGAAAATTACGGTTCTGTGGGAGTTTGTTTCTCGGGGGAAAGTTGGTATTGGTGAATAATTCATGGTTGGTTTCTCAAACATATTGTCCTGGGTTGAGGGTTGATTGCCAGGTGGATGGTGTTTGTAAGATATTCCTCATGAGCAATGAATTTCTTGTCTGATTTGCTGACACAAGTTTCAGTGGGGTCTGCTATATCATGTTGGGCATGACCATATCATGTAGTAAGTCTTTGTCTATATTGTAGCTGTTTGTTGGAAACATTTTGCATATGGTGTATGTACAGACATTGCAACTAGTATGGCTTGCATTTGATCTGGTTTTTGCCGTGTGTTGTGCACATGGTCCATGCCACTTACTCATAACCTTCCTTGCTCTCAATCTCTTTTCTTTTCTTTTTTTTTTTTCACTATATTTTTGAGCAGGAAGTTCTCTTTCCTCTCCACATGATAGCATGCAACTCTATGTTTTTTCCTCTCCTTTGTTCTTCATTTTTTTATGTTTCTTTATTTCTTGAGGCCAGGAAATTCTCTATCATCAAAACCTAGTAGTATAGCATAGGTTTAATCATATGTAAGCGGAGGTTGTATTAAATTGTGGATAAATTGACTTTGCAAGTCCTGGTCATATTGATGTGTTTGTAAGTTGTTGCTATTGAATCTATTCAAGTGTTTTAATAATTAAGCTTTCAGGTTTCTGCAAACCAACAGAACAAAGGCTCTGCTGGAGCTTTAGTCAAGAAATCTCTTTATGCTTGTACTTTTTTTTAACGTGTAGAATTATTCCCTAAAAGAATAAAGTGGCAGTCCTTTAGAAAGGGATTACTGTGGGGCTTTTGAAATGCAGTTTGCACTTTGATATTAATAATCTTCTTGAGATTCTAAAGTGTGGCTATGATTGTGTTATCTGGATTAATTGGTAATCTGTTGGTTTGCAGAAAATGTGGTTGTCTTATTATGGATTTGTTTGTCACAACAAAGGGCTTTGTTTGAGAAGGGGTTATTCCAAGGGATTTTTTATATACTTTATTCCCTTGGAACCTTTTATCATATATAATTTCCTGAAGTAATGAGTTCAAATTTTGGAATATCATCCACTTCCTGGGTAGTAGACCAGAGGTCAGCAACTCACTAGTTTGTATTTTCACACTTAACTGCTTTACTTGATAGATTTTCTTGCGTGAAGTATTTGGATGTTGAAAATATAAATTTTATTCTAAGGGATGTGGACTCCGGAAGTGATATGTTTCAGGAAACTTGAAGCAAATACTAAGTTATGAAATATGACATTACTTGCTAGGGTCTATTGGGATATTTGTATTGTGTATATGCTTAATATACATCTGGTGTTATATGCTGTTGACATTCAACATGAACTTGTGGATCTTTTATGTCTTTGATGTTGCAGTCATTTGGTTGGTTGTGCCTTAGCTTCTTTTCTTGTTTGCTTGGTTTTGATTCTTTTTTGTTCTTTCTGCTATACTTACTTCAGCTCCTAGTGTGAAGGTCAACAGTTTTTAATGCACATATTGTTAGCTGGTTGAAATACTCCTGCTATCTTGTTATCTGAAATCATTTTGGCGGCTATTATCCCTAAGCCGAACAAGTTACCTTTTGAGTTTGCAGTTGCACTCTACTAATTAATTTAGAAAGTTGTTATTTATGTTTTGCTATGCTGTAGGTGATTAATATTTTTATCCGCAAGGAGCAAACTAATGTTCTCTATCTTTTGGTATCGCTGTCTTGTCCTATGCTTGATGTGTCCAATTTTTATTAGGTGGGGTTTATAGTTATGCAAATGTTGATTAGCAATGTGAAATTGATTTTTCAGCATGTTCTCACATTTTTGTACTCTAATGCGAGGATTTGGAACAGCCTTTTTAAATTGCTGGATAATGGTTTGGTGGTTATTGACTAGTCTCTAAATCTATGTGAAATGAGTGAAAAGTGACTAATTTATCTTTCAACAGGACATCTATTTTGTGGTTCACTGGATGATTGAATCTTTTCTAAAACATGTTGGTCCATAAAGAAACCACAAATTGGTAAGGTCAGCACAAATATTTCAGATGCTTAGAGGGTTGTTGGCACTTCAAGAAAAGGCAAACTTGGAAGTTATGATGCTAAATTAGGAGTGACTTCAATTGAAGAAAAGATGAGCCAGCCATTTAAGATTGTTTGACATATATTGAAGATTTAAGATGAACTAGCCATATATGATTGCACAAATATTTGAGATGCTTAGAGGATTGTTGGCAGTTTAAGGAAAGGCAACCTTGGAAGCTATAATTGTAAATTAGGAGTTTCGATTGAAGAATGATTAGCCAGCCATTTAAGATTGGTTCACATATATATTGAAAATTTTTATTATTACAGTAGGGGCAAGGTGACTTAAGTTAGTGAGGTGGAGGCAAAAAAGAATATGAATAGATAAAAAAAGAATATGGTCTAAAGTGATTAAAAATGATAAAGAGTGCAAAAATAAAAGACAAATGCTGTTGGATAAGCGGAAGAGATTTTGAATGGTTGGCTCTACACAGTTTTTATGGAGCCATACAGCTGAACCATACTTTGGAACTAGGGCTTGATGGTTGCTATTGTTGTTGTACTAGATGATGGGAATTGATTTCCCATTAACATAGCATGCCAGTTTGAAGAACAATTGCAGATAAATGATTAAGGGGCCGTTTAGATAATTCCGAGTTTCGGAATTGGGAGAATTGTCAATTCGATTAATTACTGGGAATTGAGAGAATTGGTCGAATTAATAATTTTGGTGTTTAGATGTACTTTTTGAGTAAAAAAAAGGAATTATCAATTCAGTCAATTTCGTGAATTCGGTTGTTTGGAATGTAAATTGAAATCAACGAATTTCGCCAATTCCCTCAATTCTGGTGTTTGGTTGGATTTGGAATTGGAGATATGATCACCCAATTCTTAATGGGTGAGATTACCCCTATGTTTTAATATTTTCTATATTTAATTTTAAAATAAATATAGATATTAAATTAATAAATTAATTAGACATATTTTTGAGGTTTAAAAAATAAATAATATTAGAATTGCGTATTTATAATATCTAACTTTTTTTAAAAAAAGGATAATTGATTTAAACAGTATTTAATCAATAAAATATTTTTGTAGATAGAAGTAATTAATTTGTAGGTATCAAAATTTATAAACATCAACATATAATATAGAATAGATGCATATATAACATATAATATATAGACTCACTTATAAAAACTAATTAAATGCCTTATGGCCTAAATCATAAAATTTGAATAAGAGGAAATTACAAATTTCCCTTGAGAACCCTTTCAAGCCATTGTGCAAGGGAAGAAAACCATCACATCATAGAATTATCCAATCTTAATTCTGGAAAGTGATGTAAAAATTTACATTTCTCATAAATAAAGAACTAAATCACAATAAATATCAACCAACATATACCATCTTAATACTTCAGATTTGCAATCAGCAAATTTTATGTTTCATCCGTTATTTCAGCCTCTCCTCACACAATTTAATTTACATCAAACACAATTGAAAATTTCTAGAAAGTAGCTTGCATACACACAACTGATGAACACACAACTGACACTGTCGTGGAGGCTCTTGGAGCGGACGAGGTTGCCGACGTTTACGTGGTGAAGAGCAGTGACATCGGCCAGGAGGGAGCTTGTCATTGTCTTCCCCGTCCCATTCTTTTTGATGGCAGATTCTCACACCAACCTCATGAATCTGACCTGCAACCCGACCCACGCCGCCTCTGGCTCCATGCTAGCCGACAACTTCGTCACGGCCATGGACAACCTCAGCACTCGCATCAACCAGGCGGGCTTCGGCACCTCCCTCGTCGGCATCTTCCTCGACGGATGCTTCGGCCACTACGACAACTCTTCCTTCTTCGACGATTTCTTCGGCACTGCCGATCACAACGTTTGCTCCGACGGGAAGAACAGCTCCAATCCAGGCGGGCTCAAGACGGAGACCAACGCTCGAGACGGGGACGGGGACCGACGCTTGGGACGATGACGAAGACTGGCACTCGGGCTCGGGGACGGACTGGCGCTCAGGCTCGGGGACGGACCGCCGCTTGGGCACGGGGACGGACGGGCGTCGGGGCTCGGGGACGGACCGCCACTCGGGCTCAGGGACGACGGCGCTCAGGCTCGGGGGAGACGCGCTCGGGGCTCAGGTGAGGGGAATTCGGCCGAATTTTGCCGAATTCGACTGTAATTTAAAGGGGGGAATTAGGATTTCGAATAGTGGTGAGACCCACTGAATTTGGATCCGAAATTGCGAATTCGTCTTTCTTGATCCTGAATTCAAACCCGGAATTGGGAATTCACCTAATTCAGGATTTTCAATTGGCAATCAAACAGCCGAATTGAGGGAATTGAATCTCCAATTCCCCCAATTCAGTCAATTCGTACAATTCGGACTGTTACCAAACAGCTTCTAAGTGGTTTGACTCATGCAAATGTCAACCACAGGCTAAACTCTTTTTTTGGAATATTTACCACTTCTCACCTTTTATATTTCATCTTGATTTTTGCGGTTGGAAAAAATGTTGTTCTACCTGATATTTGTCTGACCTTATTCTCAGCACAAGCAAGATAAATAAAGTTAGTAGTTTTACACAATATCATGGGCAGTACAACCCTCATGTAAATGATAGTTCCAGCAATGTTTAGTGTTCTAGTGGACCTATATAACATTTTTTTAGTGGCTCATAATGTGGATTCATGCACCTCTTATATGAGCAATGGTCACGAATACAAGGTAATTTGTTCTATCCCTGAAATCCTTTTGAGGAAAAACTAAAGACAAACCTGTTCTTTGTATTTAGAAGACCCATCACTTACCAAAAATGGACTCTAATTGAATTTACTGCAAAAAATATTATTGGACTCAATTTCTACCTTGCCCCAATAATTATCGATTAAGGTAAAACTTTCCAGAATCTGATACGTATATCACCAAAAGAAATTAGGAACTTGATTCAGTGGTTTGCTTTATTTCTGTCACTTCATTATGTATTTACTGACAAGAATGAGTTTGCCTCCTCTGCATTAACCTTCAGAGCCTTGTAGTTTTATTCACCTTTCAGTCTGAGATGGTGATAATTTTGGTATTTTTGGATTGGAATTCATTAAAATTTTTTCACCTAACTAAATTTTTGCAAGTTAATTAGTGTTTGTGATGAAATATATATTATGTTGTTTTGAATTGTGCTGGTACAGAATATTCAACGATGCCAAGAATGTAACATACCTCAGAATTTTGAGATGGATGTATGTCAAAACCATGGAGATCCCATATGTAGTTAAACGCCTATGTGGAAAGTAGAAATCAGAATTATTGAAATTATAGGACAGGACCTAAAATATCTTGTAGATCATTAGGTGTATCTTCTGATTCTAGCGTGTGGTGGATTAAAATGTTTTAATATATTGCTTAGTGTGAACCATTTAATGATTGTCTGAATCCATTTAATATATCTCTACTACTCCATAATGCAGAAAATCATTTTTATATTCCTTGCATGCTATGTTATTAATTCAAAATGTATTCTTTAATATGTTTTGTTACAGTAAGTTTAATTATCTTCCTTCGAATACCATAGATAATAGAAAAGGAAGATGTTTGCATCCTTATGAGTCATATTGCCACTTTATTCACTTTGTTTACATGCAGAAGTTGTTTATTCTACTGACATGATATTTATTGGGAGCTTTTAATTGGTTAGATTGTCTCTCGCTTTCCAATTTTGGTTCCTTCATTATTTGAAACTTGGCGTAACCTCGGTTTCAGAAGTTGAGCCATGCTGATAACTGTTGGAATCTTTGCATGAAATTTGTTATACCAAAATAAAGGGTCTTTAAATTACTAGCAAAATCTGCTTAAGTGTTGACGAGATTATGGAATCACTGACATGTGTTAAGAGTAATTACATCTGAATCACACTAGGAAATGGTAGTTTGCTAAATTCTTAGCTTAGTAGCTTGCGGTATATGAGCATGATCTGTTCTAGTCAGTTGACAATGATTATAGGGAAAAAAGGAGATTTTAGAGAAGATATAGAATGTTGTATTATGGGTTTTTCTTATTTTGTGGGTCAAATGTCTATATTCTTGTGATATAAATATGCATTAGTTTTAATATAGATATGGAAATTCGAATATTTACTTACTGGTTCCCATCTCTATATTTTTGAAGACTGTCCTGTACTCGAGGATATTTGGACGCGAGTCCTAGTAACACCTGGTGCAATTTTGCAGACTGATTGGGAAGGTGGTCACTACCCGCTCACAATGCTGTTTAGTGAGGATTACCCCAGCAAACCCCCAAAGTGCAAGTTCCCGCAAGGATTCTTCCATCCGAATGTTTATCCTTCTGGAACAGTGTGCCTATCGATTCTGAACGAGGACAGTGTAATTACAGACAGCCACATCCCATTATTTTTTGGCAATCAGCAAGGGAGCGTTTTGCTCATATGGAGATTTATGGCATTTGCAGGGGTGGAGGCCAGCCATCACTGTGAAACAGATTCTCGTTGGGATACAAGACTTGCTTGATCAGCCGAACCCTGCAGACCCCGCCCAAACTGACGGCTATCATCTCTTTATCCAGGTTTCAGTCTTATTAACTTTGTTACTATGATCTGTATATTTGTTGATCAATTCTTGGAGGAAATGGGACGCACCTAGAAAATAACCCTTTCCATATTTTGCAGGATCCATCTGAGTACAAAAGACGGGTTCGGCAGCAGGCAAAGCAGTATCCGCCCCTGCTTTAGGATTGCTGTATTACCAGTCGATATTATCGAATCTTTCTGATGCTCAGACATCTCTTTCATCAGTGTTTATGGTTTCAGTGGATTAACTTTTCAGGTTTCGGTCACCACTCCCCCCTCCCCAAATTTATCATGATGCGTTCTTGCCAAAACAATGGTTGACTATGTGTACATAGTATTTGTGCTGCTTTTCTTCTGTATACACTTGTTTGAGAGTGCTAGACGGGTTAATCATGATAATCCCGTTTTATAATTTACTAGTATAGTATATATACCTCGTATGTGCTATATTAAATATATATTATTTTAATATTAAAAAATTTTAACTTATATTTTTTGATCATATTTGTATCATATATATCAAAATAAGTTATTATAAAATATTATTATTTATCATAATAAAAAATATTTTGATGTAAAAATAAAATAATTAATTAAAAATGTATTTTATTTTTTATAAAGTTTACATTTTATAATCTATTTAAATTATGAAGTTATAATAATTAATTTAAATTGTCCATTATAAAATTTAAACTTTTTAATTTGATTTCGAGTATAAAATTATTAAATCATTGTTTTTTCAATTCATTTTCATTGAATCATTATCAGCTCATGTATAATAAATCACAAAAAAATAAAAAAAATTTAAAATAAGAATATTATTACAATAATTCATGACTTTTTAATTTCAATATGTATAGCTCAAAAAAATATGCAATAAATAGAAATAAAAATACCAAATTTTTATGAGTGATAAGGTCGATGTAATTACCAAATTTTTTATTTTCATTGTTAGACTTTACAAAAAAAAATGAAAATGCCATAAAAGACTGTAAAGAGGAGTCTTTTGCGAGAGATATGGTCTATTCTTACGATCATTCTTTTTTCAAACCTAACAACTTTCTCAAAAATCATAAGGAGAAGAAAGACCTTTGTAAGTGATAGGGTCGATGCAGTTACTAAACTCTTCATTTTCATTGTTGGACTTCATAAAAAAATGAAAATGTAAAAAAAAACGATAATGAGGAGGACCTTTGTGAGGGACAAGATTGATGTGGTTGCCAAGATTTTCATTTTTATCCTTGGACCTTAACACAACATTTATGAAATTCTAATACTCTTACGATCATTATTTTCTTAAACTTAAAAGGATTCTCAAAAACCTAAAAATAAAAAAACTAAGAAAATTAAGAATGAAAAATAGCGATAATAACATAGGATAAGAAAAAAAAATTAATGGTCGTAACACTTCCATGGATTACTTGTTCTTTCTTTTTAGTTTTCTTCACCGAAATCTATTTATGAAGTAACAAAAAATGATGAAATAAAAAAATGCCTCCATTCTAAATAGAAAATTTTAAATTCATAAATTAAAAAACTCTCTCTCTCAAAAAGGAAACTATGAATTCACGATGGAAAAAAATATTTCTCCCAATTAGGAAATCATGAATTTATAAACAAAATAAAAAATAACAAGAATTAATTAAATTTTATTCAATGGTTTTTTTAAGTAATATTTATGAAAAAAGAGGTGAAACAAAAAGGCAAGAATTAAAATGAACAATTAAATAAAATTTTAAAATACTCTCCAAATAAATTAAAATTCAATAAATTAAAATAGGTTTTTTCCTTATAAAAATTTATTTTTTTACCTCTTTTATAGAAATAATTAGATTAAATTATCGAACGCGTCTTTTTGAGACAATCATTTAAATTTTAATTAATAATTAGGTTATTTTCTATATCAGATAATAAATATTATATAATATATTGAATGTGATAAAGAGGAAAGTTGGCCAGGACTTGGATTAAAATAATCGGTTAAGTGTAACAAAGTCTGCAATATTAGGGTCAGTCTGATTTTAATTTTTTTTAAAAATAAAATTAATTTATTTTATATTATTATTAAATTAAATTATTATTAAAAATTATTTAGTTTTTAAAAAATTTAAATTATTATGAAGTTAATTTTAATAAAAAAATTATTGATTTATAAAAAGTATTTTATTTGTTTTAATATTGATTTTCACTTTAATTTGTTATCAAATTTGGTTAGGGCAAAGCGTGAAAAGAAAGAAAAAAGCTCGGGAATACGTGGCAGACGGCCACACAGCTGCTATTGCCTGACTTGACCGAAATCAACCGAGACCACTTGGAATCTTGACTATTTGTTTGGACTCTCTTTTTGCAAATGACCCCCATATTTTTCCGCATTTATGACTAGACCATGTGCCATTGATATTTGCAAAAAGAAGCTTCTGAGTTTAAGTAACATTTACTTCAGAATTTTAAAATTATTTTTGAAAGACTATTTTTTTATTATTATTTTGGACTACCTTTTTATAAAAGATCATATGGTCGATCACACCCTGTATCTTATATCTCCATTGATTTTAAATGAAAGGTGGACATTAATTTATAATAAATTAAGTCTTCACAATGAACCATTATTATTTGGATTTGATTTTGGAATATTTTGGGGGGTTATAAAGTATAATCCATCATTTCAGAAAATCACAGGGATTTTTTCATAAAAAAGGTTCCCGAGGCATCTATGCAGAAAAATCCAAATAAAAAAAGGAAAGTGGGGCAGCAGCTTGGGTGGCGGCTTCTCCCTCCTCGCTTGGCAGCTTCCACCAACCAACCCCGTCCCTTCCCCGAACCCCTCTGCCTCCTTCCTCCTCCTATCGCTATATACTCCACTCCATCACTCCTTCTTCCTCTGGATCATCGAGATTCATCACGGACTGAGCTCCTTCCTTCCTTCCCTCCGAGATCTAAAGAAAGAACAGAACAATGGGCGTCCCCTCCATCGGCAGCCACGCCCCGGAGTTCCCCAAGCTCCTCGTCCACATCTCCCTCCTCCTCGCCGCCCTCCACCATGCTCTTTCCCGCGCCTTCCTCTTCCTCGGCCTAGCGGACCTCCTCGACGACGATTACTTCCCTCTCACTCCTTCCTCTTCCTCCTCCCTCCCCCGCCGCTGCCGTCCGGATCCTCCCCTCCCCGTCCTCACCTTCGCGGAGGCCGCCGCCGCAGGGGCCCATATCTCCGGCGGACGATGCACCGTCTGCCTGCGGGATTTCGCGCCAAAGGACGAGGTCCGACGGCTCGGGAACTGCCGCCACTGTTTCCACCGGAGGTGCATCGACGGCTGGATCAGGATCGGACGCAGCACCTGCCCGCTCTGCCGGAAGATGCTTGCTGCCGGCGTGGTCGGGGAGGCTAGGGGGGAGGAGATGTAGATGATGCATAGAGATCGAGAATGGGACGTTTAATTTGCCATTCCTCTCTCACTTCCGTTGCTCGCAAGGTGTTTGTGGATTTGCCTCACTGAATATATTTTCTTTTCTATTCTTTTTTTTTTGGGCAAACACTTGGTCTCACTAGAGTTGTGAGCTGTAGTGTTATTTATTTATTTATTTATTTTTCCTTGAATTTTGTTGTGAGTTCGTAACACAAAGTTTGTCTATCCGCATGGATAAATTAGAGTTGTATTATATAAATCAATCCCTCGGTGTGATGTTTCGTTAATTTCGTTTTGTTTGAAAAATCCGCTTCATTGTATTACACATCAAATATTAATTATATGGATAATCACAAACCTTTTTTTTGTAATTGAGCCCGATTTAGGTCGTAATCCCGATCAAAAGGGAGTTTCGGCCACCGCGATCTTCATATTCGATTATAATTATATTAATTTAAAAAATAAATGCAATTAAATTTTCATCATAATTCTGTACTCAGTTATTGAGAAATCCGAATCATATAAACATGCGAACAACCTTGTTTGATCGTACTCTCGATTCAATTTAGGGTTTGCTCTTTATCGACTCCCGACTTAATTGGTTTCGATTTGCTAACATCAAATTGATTGATTTAAGTCACAGTTGAAGGAAGAACTGTGAGGCCTTTTCCAAACAAATTGAAATAATATATAAATAGTATGTATGAAGTCAATGTAAATATTCCTACGGATTTGATGATCCAAGATTAATAAGATTCAGGCAAGATTCTCCATGGATTCATAGGATGCATCCCCCGTTTACAAGATAACAATGATCTATTACTTTAAATTAAAAGAAAAAAAAAAAGTGAATATGATTCAATTTTTTTAGAGTTTTTGATACGAAATGGCCTCTTTTATAAAAATTACTAACTTTATTATTATTAACAAAAAATCACTCATCTTATATTATATATTTATAAAAAATTATTTTAATTAAAATATTTAAAACTTTATTTTTTAAAATTTTATTAATTAAATTAATATAAAATTTTAAAATTTTTTATTTGGTTTGGGTTTGGATAATCGGTTCACAATCATTTGAATTCTCAATTTCATAATACTGGATCTTCAAAAGTTTGAGATAAAACGAGTTTTTTTATATAATAATTCAATAATTATCTAAATCAAAATAATAAAAAAAAGATAATGTGATATTTTTATATTAATTTAGTTTATAAAATTAAAATAAAATTAAATATTTTTTGAATATTTTAATCGAGATGATTTTTTATAAATTAATGGTATAAGATGAATGTTTTTTCCTAATAATGATAAAGTATGTAATTTTTTGTTGATTCACCGTGAGATAGTTAGTCCTTTGTAAAAAAAAATTTTAAGAGTCAATTGTATATAATTTGTCAAAATCCTATTAAATTATATTTTTTTTTTCTCTTAACTTAAAAGATTGTATATAACTACTTAAAATCTTATTAAATTATACGATTTCAACATACAAAATTTGGAAATAATAAGACAAAATCTAAAAACAAAATCTCAGTAGCAGTTACACTTAGAACATAAGTTATAATTTTAAAGATTCAAATATGACATTTTATTTTTTTTTTACTGTAAAATATCACTTTCGACCCTGAAAGAAAATTTGTTAAGTTAATAAGTAGAATAAATATTTTTCTTTTTAACTCAAGCACAATTGCTTCTTTTTCGAATCAATTGGCCCCAAAAGACCTCATTAATTATGAAAAAAAAAAATAAAATTATACATAATTTAATTGTTTTTTAAGAGGCGTACATAAAAAAGTTATTTTTTTTATTCATAAACGGCTTCTTCCAAAAGCTCCCACAGACGGAGTTGAACAATGACCAACAACAGCTTCCTCCCATAAAACTTCAAATATGTATATACATATATATATATATAGAAAGCCAAAAGCGCCAGCCTTAGACCATATAAACACACATGCAAAGAAGCCACTCGGACACAAGCAAAATAAAAAGAGATGGGATCTCCAGTTCCAAGCTTCTCCAGCCTCCCAGAGTTCTTCACATGCATCGGCCTCCTCTTGCATTATTCATCTATTTGTTCTTTCGCCACGGCCGGGTTCATCCCCGTCTACCACGGTCTTCGACCGAGCATGAAGAACTACACATGACCCACGGCTGCTGGAGATGTTCTCTTTGTGAGACCAACCTCTTCGGGGCGGAGATTACGGATGACAAACGCTATTATGATTTCAGGAGTCTATCTTGAGCAGTGAGCAGCAGACACTGGTGGTATACTGCAATCTTATTCGTATACGACTTTTCGTCAACTTTTCTTATTTTCATGTGCTTCTCTGGACTAAGAAGATTGCAGAGAATATTTCGACCAAAAATTGGAATTTTTGCTTTGCTTATTTGGGACGCAAAAGATAACATTACCAAAATAAAAAAAGCACAGCGCAAACTCCTGTTCATTAACTGGCTTGTATTGAGTTGAACAGAGATACAGACATTGGAGCACTTCAATCCCTCCTCAACTTTATTGTTTTTTTTTTCAAAATTTCACCATCTCTATCATTATGACTTCTTCACAAACAAGGAGCAAGAACAGCTATAAAAAGATCATCACATAAGGAACTGACAGGCAAACTTTTTCTCCTATCACGCTTGAGAGAAGTTGCGTGTATTAGCAATTCTGATGGAAAATCTGAAGTTGGGGAGTTTATGCTGTAACTTGAGGTAGGAGTTGGAGGACTGCATCTCTTGTTGGGAGGGCAGGGATTGCGCCTCTCTCAGTGACTGTGATAGCACCACAAATGTTGGCAAACATGAGAGCATCTCTCAGCTTCTTCTCATCCTGCCAAACAGCATAAATTATCTTGTTAGAACCATTGTAAGACAAATACTGTTCTTCAGAAAGATTATTTCAGACTTCCAGTGTTAAACTTTAGAAGGAAAATAGATATGAAACAAATATCTCAACTTCTGCAATTCCTCAAAACTGGAAAAAGATCTTCATACTGATCACCTCTTTTTTTCCATATTTGGCGCTCAGGTACAAATTTGGAGGAAAAATGTAGAGATAGGAACAATCCATTCCAGTTGCTCAAAAAAAACATAGGAGCAATCCATGAGGATATGGTTAAGATGGTCCAACACTAGCTTAAGGTGGCAGAAATGACCTTTGGTCAAAAAATCCTTTGATATTTTTAGGTTGGCCATCTATTCATGTTAAAGTTATAAAATCCTTTTGGAAGTCACTTAGATTCAACATGACTTCCAAGTAAACTTACAACTATGTGGCTGATGACTTTAAGGCTAATTGTAGTAATTTCTTTGATCTTTGTACAGTATAAGAAACAAACAGCAGCCCATTGGCCAGCACAAAAGAAGGGCAGCAAAGCCCTCATAAGTATAAACTATAAAGCTGGGCTATCTGAAAATCAGAATGAGGCATGAAAGGAAACTGGGAAATCATGTACTGTAGAGAAAAATTGGTATGTGCAGAAATCTGGCAAAGTAGAAAATCTCTACACGAGCTCCATAATGGGAAGTTGATATAAACCTTCCAGAATGTAAAATGTACCTGATAAAGATTGAGGTCTGACGACAAGATGTTGAGTATTCCACTGACAAAAGCATCTCCAGCTCCAGTAGTGTCAATAGCTTTAACTTTCACACCACTGACCTTACCATGAAATTTCTGCACCACAAAAAGATGATGCAATAAAACTCTTGTTCTGATAACATTAAAACAATAGACAGTCTTTGGAGGATTCATTTTCAAATGTCCTTGATGTGTTACATAATCTGATTCAGATGTGGTTCTATTCCATAAGAGGACAGATGGGTATTTCTGGATTTTACGGCAGCTGAAAAAACAAATAAATGTAATATCTGATAATAAAAATAAAACTTGTGTTTTTGCATCATAAGATAAATACAGAGAAAGAACCAAGTATTAGTACATTTGTGTAATATCTGCAGCCATCTTGTCCTTCAGTCACAAGGAGGAGTTTAAGATTGGGGTGAAAAAGCTTCTTAAACACAACATTGTCATCATATGGATCTTCACCTCCAGTCAAAAATGAGATTTCTTCCTCACTTATCTGAACAAAGCATAAAAGAACCCCATTAGTCTGATTGTCACCTGATTATGACTGTAATTTACATAGTATTATAGTACTAAGAATGCTTTGCTATGAGACGTGTACCTTTATAATGTCTGCCTGATCCCATATGCTCATGATGCCTGTCCGAGCAGCATCGGCAGACGGCCATAGTGGCAGTCTAAGATTAGGATCATAAGACAGGATACTGCCCGATCCTTTTGCAATTTTCATTGCTGCAAGATGCGTCGATCTGCATGGCTCTTCAATCAAGCTGATTGAGCCATAGTGAAAAATGCTTGCCTGTGGTATACGCCCTCAATGAAATTCATACAAGCAGATTTCTTTGCAGTGAACTATTTAAATAGCTATTAACATGCTAACAAAGAAAAAGGACAAGAAAAATGGGTCTTCAATTTACCTTTTTAATAAGGTTGACATCTAGTTCAGATTCTTGAAGAAGCATATCTGCACTTGGATTGCGGAAGAACAAGAATTCACGTTCTCCATCAGCTCTAAGTGTAACAAATGCAAGAGCAGTTCTTGCACCAGGATCAAAACGGACTCCAGAATAATCGACATTGTTTTCTTTTAAGATGTCAGACAACATATACCCAAATTCATCCTTGCCAACCTGATTTGCAGTTTAGATATCAGTTTAATTTCAGAATAGACTATATATAAATTGTATTAGAATGTATATGTAACAATAAGTTCATGCAAGATGTCGCTTGGAATATACAAAGTGCTATGATTTAGTTCCCGGATGAACCTTCACAACATCAATTACCAAAAGTTCACAAAATAAAAAAATGATTTTGAAAAACTTGAGGAACCTTGCCAATAAATGCCGATGAACCACCAAGTCTTGATATTCCAACGGCAACATTTGCAGGTGCACCTCCTGGCACTTTCTTGAATGCAGGTGCCTCAGAAAGTGAAACTCCACCGACAGTTGGGACAAAGTCAATCAACATCTCACCGAAACAAACAACAAGTGAGCTCTTATCCTGTGAAATGTCTCTCCTTGCATCATCATTGAGAGATGTTGGAGCACCTGAAGACAACAGTGCAATGTTACAGATTCATATTTGACAGATGGCCACCAAACAGGGAGGAAAAGCAGTTTGATTGGAAGTTATACTGCTCCTTGAAAAGAAAGCTCCAAATAACTATATTAATCCCCTTTGAAAGATCAAATTGGAACACCTTTAGGAATATGACTTCACTAGCCCAGGTGTTTCAGATAACATTCAAATGGAAAGAAAGAACTTTCTTTCTCTCATGTCGGTTCTTGAGTTGAGAAAAGAATATTGAAAGAAAGAGGTCTGACTTGAATTTGTGAATCCAATTTCAAAAAGTCAGAAATGGACACAAGTACTACTACCAAAGATTCTCAATACCTTCAGGAAAAGGATCAATCATAAGTCAGAAAAATAGGCAACCAATTTGTAGCTTGTTAAATTTGCAATAACAAAATTGCAGCAAAACACATAAAACCAGTGGTTAACTGGGTCACTGAAAGAATTTTTTACAACAACAATAAATCGTAAAGCTCGATAACCTCTAAGAAATATTTGAATTCTGTGAAAAAATGGGGGAATTCATGTTTATCTGAATAAAAGTGGCACCATTGATATAAGCCACAGAAAATTGTAGACTTCAGACTTACTGACAAATTCCCCAAACAAATTATTTCTAATTTGACTCTCCAAATTCTGGAAAATGAAAAAGCACATGCATCCTCATCGTTACTCCACTTGACAAAAAGCATGCTACATACATGGATTTAGCATATGTTGAATCACTATCAAATGATTTGATTTGATCTGTATAATGTTGAGAAGGTAGGTAGGGTTTTCTCTTCCCACTCATTTCACCAACCATGATACATACCAATCATGAAAAGAAAGCATCCAGGAAACATCCAGCATGACAAAGCAAAAAGAGTAACACCTTGTCCGCATTGTTCATAATACCACCAAGATCTAAAAACAAAAAATTTTCAGATAATGGAAATCCCTCATGAATTTCCTTCAGAAACAAAAAAAAAAAAAAAAAAAAAAAAAAAAAAAAAAAAAAAAAAAAAAAAAAAAAAAAAAAAAAAAACTGGAAAACCACTCCAACCTCACCGTTTCTTCTTACATGAAAATTAACTAAAACAAACTCGAAGACATATAAATCCTCATCTACCTGCATACAACTATCCAGATCTGCAGTATTCAAAGAACCATCAACAAAACCACATAATGTCCTCAAATCCCATAACTTTCTCCAACAAAAACCAGTCCATATAAGAACAACACAAACCCCCGAAAGATCCCTCTTTTTTTACTTTAAGCACAAAAATCTCATCCATAATTAAAAAAATGCATCTATTTCCGATTCCCCCAAAGCTCACAATTCAGATCTGAAAGGAACATCAACAGAAACACAAAATTCCACCAAGTTCAAAACTTTCTATATTTCCAAAGGAAAACAGACCAAGAAAAAGCAAAAAATTAAGGAAAAAAGGGAAGACAGACAAAGATCCCTTCTTGGCAACTCGGATAAACATCAACAGAAGCGAATAATCGTCACAAAGCCCACGACTTTCTCGAATGAAAAAGTAAATCACTTCACAAAAACGAGCAAACAAACAAGAAAAACGAAAAAAAGATGTCTTCCATAACGAAATGCAATATCATTCTCTCGGCAACCTAGAGATCTCAAAGAAACATCAAGAGAATCTCCACCAAGATCGCGACTTTCTCCTTTCCAAACCAAAAGCAACCAAATACAACGTCCAAAAACAAGGATCATTTTGGCAACGCAAACAAGCATCAACAAAACTCACAAAGCCCGCGACTTTCTTGAACAAAAAAGCAACCCATTGCACAAAAAAAACAAACAAAAAAGAACTGCACAGAGAAACAAAGATCTGAGCGAGAACAAGTCGCATCACCTGGCTGGAGCTTTGCCGCCATTGCTGAACAGGGAAACAAGGAGAAGCAACGACGACAAGAAGGAGAAAGAGAGATTTGAAGGGGGAACAAATGTCTTTTGGCCGAAATGTTTCCGCTGCATCGCAATATTTATATATATATATATATATATATATAGTATGCTTTTTTTATTATATAAATGAAAAAAATTTCAGATACATCCTAAAAGTCTAACAATTGAGCAAAACCTCCTTCCAATTTTAAAATTTTTTATTTAACCACCATGATATGATAAGTATTTTATTTTGACCCCTACCGCTGCTAATCTAATCTAACTACCCCTATAAAAGAGATGAGAAAAGGCCATGAATTTTCATAAGGATCAAAAAATCCATTTTGATTTATTTGAAGGGCATTTTGGAATTTTGCATAATTGTTCGTTTTAATTTTTGCTTTTTTTATTTCACCAATTTTCTTCTTTTTCTTTTTTATAAATATTACTTAAAAAAATACTGAACAAATTTTATTTAATTTTTATTATTTTTATTTTATTTATGAATTCATGGTTTTCTATTTAGGAGAGATCTTTTTTCATTATGAATTCATAATTTCCTCTTTGGGAGAAATTTTTTTAATTTTATTTATAAATTTAGAATTTTCTATTTAGGATAGAGACATTTTTTTATTTCATCCTTTTTTGTTATTTTTTTTATGAATTTATGGTTTACTATTTGGAAAAGATTTTTTCTTTTATTTTTTATATTTCTGTCCTCTCAAATTAGATTTCGGCAAAAGAAAACTAAAAAGAAAAAATGAATAATCTATAGAAGTATTTCAACCATTAAATCTCTCCTTACCTTAGGTAGGGTTATACATTCGGTTCAAAATCAAACCGAATCGAATCGAAATACTATAAAAATCGAACTAAAATCAAACCTAAATATTTCGGTTCAGTTCGATATAAACTGAAAATCGGAAATTTAAATTGATTTTTTAATTTAAATTCGATTATATTTAAATTGAAATTAAAAACCAAAACCAAAACCAATATTATACATTTATATACATATGTAATTCGGTTCAGTTCGATTTTTACGATTTTTTTAATTAAAAATCAAAATCGAACACCAAACACCGAAATTTTTTATTTTAAAAACCAAGCCGAATAAAAAACTGAATAAATCGAACCGAATTGGTTATTGAATTTTGGTTCGATTGGTTTATTCGATTCAAACTGAATAATGCACACCTTTATCCCTAGGTTATTATCGCTATTTTTCATTCTCAATTTTATTATTTTATTATTTTTAAGTTTTTGAGAGACTTGTTAGATTTGAGAAAGTAATGATTATAGAAATAGAAGAGTTTCATAAATATTGTGTTGAGGTCCAATATCAAAAATAAAATTTTGGCAACCGCATCGACCTGTCCCTAGCAAAGGTCCTTCTCCTCACAATTTTTTTTTGCATTTTCATTTTTTTGTGAGGTCCAACAATAAAAATGAAGAGTTTGGCAACTATATTATCCTATTATTTACAAATGTCCTCCTCCTCCTCACAATTTTTGAAATGTTTATTAGTTTAGAGAAAGTAATAATCGTAGCAGTAGAAAATTTTCATAAATGTATTGAGGTGCAAGGATAAAAATAAAGAATTTGACAATTGCATTAATTATGTCCCTCACAAAGGTTTTCTTGCTCACAGTCTTTTTTCGCATTTTCTTTTTTTTATGAGGTCCAACAATGAAAATGAAGAATTCGATAATTGTATCGTTTTTATCACTTACAAATGTCCCCCTCCTCCTCATGATCTTCTTTCATATTTTATTTCTATTTGTTACATTTTTTTTAGTTATGCATGTTGAAATAAAAAAAATCATGAATCATTGTTATAATATTTTTTACAATTTATTGTACATGAGTTAATAATGATTCAATGAAGGTGGATTGGAAGAGTAGCAATTTAATAATTTCATACTCGAAGTCAAGTTAAAAAAAATCTAAATTTCATAATGAACAAAATTTAAGCTAATAGAGATTATAACTTCATAATTTATCTCTATCAAGATTATAGAGAGCAAATTTTATAAAAGCGAAACACATTTTTAATTAATTATTTTATTTTTACATCAAAATATTTTTTTATTATGATAAATAATAATATTTTTATAACAATTTGTATTGATATATATGACACAAATATGACCAAAAAATATAAGTTAAATTATTTTAAGTACTAAAATAATATGCATTATAATGTTGCACATGCAAGGCATGTGCATTATATTAGTGATATTATAGTACTATTAAAATACTGTAATAGATATTTATAGTAGGTACTAATAATATTTTGAAAACTATAATAGTACTATATTTATTAGGATCAAAATTAATTGAATATAAATAAAAATAAGATAAGATGATCAAAACCAAACAAATAGAAACAAAAATAAAATAATTAAAACTAAATATATATAATTTAAAAATAATTATTATAAAATAAAATAATTATATATGACTAAACAAAACATATACTTTATTATAATAATTAATTTTAAGTATATACTACTATCATAATACTACTACAGTATTCACTTTATATTATAATATTACTATAATAGCTTATGTCTTATTATATTACTCTATAATATGATATAGTACCTACTATTGTATTCTCGGATTTTTTTTTATATTAACAACTGCTAATAGAGCAGATTTTTCAAAATTTCAAAAAATAGAAAAAGATTTTGTTCAATCAAAAAGTTTATAGGTACATTTGAAAATTTTTCCTATTTAAATAACCCAAATTTGAATATTTGATTTTGTAATTTATTTATATATTTTTTTACCCAAAAATTATATATATTAATAATATATATATAATTTTTTTTACATGTACTATGAATTTATAATATTTTAAATTTAAAATTAAAGTATAGTAACAAAAAAATAAATAATAATTTGGTTAAATTCAAAATAAGATTAGCTTTTATCAAAACATATGCATTTGAATGAATGTGGAAATGGACTCCAAAACTAAAATTGTTGGTTCATATTTGCCTCTTTGTCGACTCTACTTAGAAGATTAAATAATTTTTAGGGATAATTACCTATAACTCTCTGTAATTAATTTTAATTATCTATAACTCCCATAATTTCCGAAATTACTCACACCCTGATTGTTATTTAATCAAAATTTTCTCAAAAAATTTCGATTTTACCCTTAGTTATTTTTACAATTAAACCCCTAAAAACTTATTTTTTATTATTTAACACCCCGAAATTCGGATTTTTGCAAATAACACCTCGAAATTATTCCGATTTATAGAAAAATCTCTGAAATTATTGCGACGGCGGCGAGGGTGGCAACGCGCGGGCGGCGACACCGGCGGACGGCGTGCCCAACGGATGGCCTCGGCATGCGGGTGTGGACGGCTAAGACCGAGGCCGTCCGCGCCCGAGTGCCCGCGCGCCGGGCTCGGCCTCCGTCCTCGGCACGCGGGGGTGGACGGCCTTCGCGCTCGCGTGCCAACATGCCTACGCCCCCGCCTCGGCTTCCGTCCCGCGTGCCGAGGCCTCGACCTTGGCCGTCCGCGCCTGCGTGCCGACGCGTCGGCGCGCTTGCCTCGGCTTCCGTCCCGCGTGCCGAGGCCGAGGCCTTGGCCGTCCGCGCCCACGTGTCGACGCGTCGGCGCGCCGGCCTCGGCCTCCACTCTCGCCGCCAGCCTCCGACGTCATCGCCCGCACGCCGCCACCGTTACCGCCGTCGCAATAATTTTAAGGACTTTTCTGTAAATCGAAATAATTTCGGGGTGTTATTTATAAAAATCTGAATTTCGGAGACTTTTCTATAAATCAGAATAATTTCGGGATGTTATTTACAAAAAACAAAATTTTGAGGCATTAAATAATAAAAAAAAGTTTTTAGGGGTTTAGTTGTAAAAATAACATGGGGTAAAATCGAATTTTTTTAAAAAATTTTGATTAAATAACAATTAGGGGTGTAAGTAAATATTTTGATAAAAAAGGGGTGTGGGTAATTCCGATTACTGAGGATGATAGGTAATTAAGGCTAATTATAGGAATTATAGGTAATTATTCCTAATTTTTATATAAAAACCCCTATAAAATTCTAAATCAAGACGGTACAATTAACAATTTTTACATGGATTTTGATAAATCGCATTACACTTATTTTTATTTTTATAAACTTTTAATATTGTTTTTGTTAATGTTACTAAAAGTTTAATTTGACAAAACTCTACAAATATTGTGGTATCTTGGTTATGCTACCATAGTCCAAACCCTAGTATTATACATCCATCTATTATGTTTTATATCGGTTTGACACACCTCGATTTCTAATATCTCGAGTTAAAATGTTAAATTGAAAGTAAGTTTAAATTATAGAGTAAATAGCTAGGAAAAATTCATGTAATATTGCGTTTATAATGGTAAAATTTATTTAGTTTTTATTGATAAATATTAATGATATGCCAATATGAATTTTTCTCGCAAATAATATAAAAAAGGGAATATTTGTATTGAAAACAAGACATATCGGTAAAATATGTAGAGTTATTTGCAAAATTCAATATATAGGGACTTGTGTGCAAAAAAAAAAAAAGAATTATAAATACTGGGAAGGAGATGGGCCTATTAGTAAACTAAAGACGAGCGTTTGTTCAATTTAGCAAATATGGGACTAATCGACTCACGTTGGGCCTCGGTTTATAGCCCATTTCTTAAATTTTTTTTTCGTTGGGGTTTCACGAACGAGTTTGTTGCAAGTTTATTTCTCTTATCAGAAATTAGCTCGAATCATTAGATATGAATTGACTTTTGACTAATCGAATATAATAGCAAAGTAAATATATAAAAAATGTTAATTAAATGGTTGTTAGAATCCTAAAATTATGACTATTAGATGGAATTTTTTTAGAGAAAATGTCTCATTAAGGTGTAAATTGTTAATAACCTGATCCAAACTCGGATAAAATACTCGAGTTACACTCTCATTAATGAATTTATGCTAAAAAATGATGTTCTTAATGAATTAGACTCGGATTAACATGTGATTGAGCAAATTTATTTGTGGATTAAGTATAATACGATATGCGAAAACTCTTTAGTAAAAAATTGAAATACGGATTTCGGCAATTACGAAGATTTTTCGGTAGGAATATATAATTTTATAAAATTTCGAGTTTTTTTTTTTGGGTAATTGCATACAAATGCGAAAAGAATTTATTTTTATTTTAAAAAATATTTTGTCGGGTAGAAAAATAGGATAGAGGACGAATACACGGCCTCGGAATTGCAGCGAAACACGTGCCGAGTGCCGTGCCCGCTGTGTCGTGTTCCAACCGACAAACGGGAACATTGTGACGCGCGAACATGCGTTGATTTTTTAACCAACAAAATCGCGACAACGCAAAGAGCGTTCGGTTGATGATTTTATTAATCTCTTTTATGAAAATTAATTACGGTATATTTGAAGAAAATGAATTTCTCAGTGGAATTAGGATAGCAAAACGGGCAACACGGAAATAATCGCGAATTTAAAATCCGAAACGACAGTCGAGAATATTCGGTGAGAACTCACGCATGTGAACGCATATCACCCGAAGTGCACGGTGGAGAAGAAAAAGAAGAAGCAGCAACAGCGGCAGTGTAATTTAGGAGGATGACGGGAGCATTAATTGGGGTGGGCTAAGCATGTAGTTAAATGCTTAAGACTAATTGGGGACGTTAATTAATGAGAGTCGGGTGCCATGTTTTGGGCGCCAACTACGTCCACGTGGACTTGGACTTGGACTTGGGCCCTTACGCGGACGGCGTTTCACATCAGAATCTCGATTGCATGTATCGCAGTGCAACTGCCGTGGGCTGTCTCTGGCCGCACAAACGCACCATCATCACTTCGATTATGGTTTATTAACTAATTTAATTTTTTCGAGCTGAATAATCTAAATATATTTTATGTCTCATTTAATTTGGTTTTTCGATATTATTTACAGCGAAAAATTTTCCTCTAATAATCACAAAGTGAATTCTATTAAGTACCGTGATATATACAACCTCAACTATTTGACCCGTGATGAACTCGAATTAAGCGACAAACGGCCTACATGCATTTTAATGATTTTAAATATTGCTAAGGACTTTGAAGCAAATAACCCAAAATTAATTTTATTTTAAAAAAAAAAAATAAAATAAATATGAGGGGAATATTTTAATTAAAAAGGTAAAGCGGATCACCATAAATGTTAAACAAAACATAGAGCGGATTCAATGCGGATCCGGACAAACCACAACCCATCTACGCCACCCTGACGTCAGCGGGTCCCACAATCATACCCTTCCTCCCCACCGTGGGCCCCAGTGCCCACACGCAGAAAAATAATAAAACAAAAAAAGCGGAGGAATAACACGCAATCGGTCGGCCTTTGGCCCGACCCCGCCACCACGAGGTCCGCGACCGTTTCGTCCACCGATCCTCGCGCGAGCCCGCTGCCCGGGGCTGCACACGGCAGACGGGGACACGTGGCGAGCAGGCATACGCCTGATCCCGCTTTGACTTGTCGGTGCCGTTTACGCCGTTAGGGTTAGATATGATCTGGTTTTCTTATTTTTTCTCGCGAGTTAAGGCTTAAACCAATGTTAGTAAAGAATTCGTTTACGAGGGATAGATTTTAACTTAAAATATATATTTTCGATTTTTCGCAATTTAAGATGGTCGTAGATATTTGGTCTTGCATGGTCCCGCGAGATAGCTCAGGGTTGGAACCATAAACCAAGCAGGATATTATTGACGCGACATTGAATTGATTTATGCAAGAAATCAGATATCTTATATTGAATTTAATAAAATTATTTATCTTATCGTTATTAATAAAATTTTTTTTATTTATTTTATATTCTAAATTTATAAAAAAATAATTTCAATTAAAATATTCAAATTATATTGTATTTTATTTAAATTTATTAAATAATTTTGATTTAAATATATCGAAATATCATTATTTAGTTTTGTTTTAAACAATCCGTATGTAATTACTAGACAGTTAATTTGACAAAATTAGATTTTGAATTGTCGATTTCACAATATTAAACAGAAAATTCTTCATAAAATCTGAGATAAAATGAGTAATTTTTATATTAATTTAATAATTATTTGAACAAAAAAATTAATATTAATTTAGTTTTTAAAACTAATTTAATCGATAAAATTGAATTAAAATAAAATATTTTTTAAAAAAATTTAATCGATGTAATTTTTTAAAATATAATATGAATAATTTTTATTAATAGTAATAACACTGATCTATTGCAAAAAGCACTATTTTTCGAAAGCAAATTATAAGACACCGTTTGGTTTGGAATCCAAATCAAAATCATTATTTTTTAGAATTATTTTTTTTTTATAAAATTAACTTATTTATTTTACACCGCTATTAAATTAAATTATGATAAAAATTAAATAATATTTCGAATTTTAAATTATTACAACGTTAATTTTGATAAAAAATAATAATTTGTAAAAGTGTTTTGATCTTGATCCTGATATTGATTTCAAACCAAACTATGAATAAATTTTTTACCCATCCGTCCGTCAAAATTATTTCTCAAAAAAAAAAAAAAGAAAAAAAAAAAAAGAAATCGATCATTTGTTTCTTAGTCAGCAACCGTTACGACAATTAAAATTTAAAAAAAAAAAAAACGATGAATATTCTCTGTGCTAATTGTATTGTTCCGGGAATATCGCAATTACTACTCCCAATCGAATAAGACCTTCGACCTGGAATTTTATCCTTATTTTCTAGAGTTTAATCATAAAATTAAGGGCAAAATGGGTACTAATTTCCCCAAAACAAGGGAAGCACGTGAAAAAGGAGTCGAAAAAGACTCGCGTGATAAAACGGTTAAAAGAAGGGACGCTCGAAAGGCTACGAATCACGAGGGAGAAGACCATGCGGCTGCTTTTTAGAAATTTTGCGAGTTAAAAAGGAAAAATCTCCTCTTCATCGTAGATTGCCCATCACCATGTCGCCATGTTAAACCCTAAACCCTCCACTCACAAAACCTAGAATTCATCTCGCAAGCTAGTTTTCACATTTAACACCTCGACATTCCTATAATGACTAAAGTGAAGAAAGTTAATTGGTTTGTCATAAATTAAATCTCCGTTCTTCATTGCGATTTGATTTGATTTTGAAATACATAATATAATTCATCGTAGCTCAATATATTAAAATGTCTTTTAATTATAAATGAGTCGAAAAATAGTAAGAATAATAGCGGAAAACGAGATTAGCTCGAAACTGCGCGTGACTGTCACAATGAGACAAATCAGAGGGGGCTAAATATAAAAATCTCATCTTCTTCTCTCTGCGGTTATTCGCGTCTTCGTCGGTGTGCGAAACGACTATTTTAATCTTCTGCAAATCAACAAATATCATTTTTTTAAAAAAAAGTCTAAAATAATGTCTTTTATGAAATAAAAAAAAAGACATATTTTTTGAAAAAAGAATGTGAGCGGTGGGGGCCGGGCGTGCGTAGAAAAGAGACGTGGGCAGTACGCACCATGCATGGAGTTTAGCAAATTTTGCGAAAAAGCCCCCCTCGCGCGTACTTCCAACGCGCTCGAGGACACGCACGCGCAGAGCCATCGCACCGTAACGAACCTTTGCCCTACGTCACCTCTCGCCACTGTTCTCCTCCTTTCTTTTTTTTTTTATTGATGTTGCTTTTAGGGGCTTTTCTGCATTTCTGCCATATGTGAAGCCAAAAGTTTGTACAATTAAGAAATCTTGTTGGATATATGTGCAAAGGAGTGCTTATTATTATTGTTATTTTTTAAATAGAGAGAAACTTGAAACTCCCCCCCCCAACTTATTTTGACAAGACGATAGTAATATTGCCAATAATCAACCTTATTAGATCTGTTAGACGTGAATTCTGCCAAATAAGCACTTTCATTATGGAACAGGTCTTCCCAAATCTAACAGGATAGTGTTAGTCAATGCATTCATTATTTTGTTCTCAATTTATAAAAATATTATTAATCTAAGAAAAATATATAATAGATTGTACATAGTTTTGTAGGATTTCATTAAGTTGTTAACAGAGAGAAATTTTGAATATAAGCTACTCAACTCACTATATACAACAATAGCTTTGACAATAGCCAATTTCATTAAATTAGCTAAAAATAAATTCTACTAAACAACCACATTCTTGATAGGATAATTCTTTTCCTAATTAAATCAGTAGGTTAACACATTTATTATTTTTTGATTTTAGAAAAGATAATTGATTTAAGAAGGAATGCAACAAACTGTACATAGTTATCCTACAAGACAGAGTCCCATTCTCTTATGTGTTTACTTGCGCGATCGACTCAATAGTACTAATAGTCTCCATGCACAAAATACAAGGTTAAAAAATTTCCTCCACAAAATTTTGTGTTTTTTTTCCCTAAAGGAGAAAAGTAAATGGAAATTCTATAGGGGGTATTAGTGCAAAATTCATCTCATTATTAATTTTCAGCTAGCTGTACCGAGGCAGGAGAGAGAGAGAGAGGATGACGCCACGCCTTTGGCTCACCAACACAAAAAAAATCCTCATTAATCAATTATTAACCGCCTTTCTTAACAGCATTATTAAAAATTTAAAATCCATCCCTAATAAAAGTTTTAGCAAGAGGTGTGGTATTTGCAGGACCACAAGGCCAATAGGAATAAGGCGCACGAATAGTATAAGCCATCATCATCTCTCCGTCTCCTCCCCTGCTGGTCCCATATCTCTCTCCTCCTCCTCCTTTAATTCTCCGTTTAATGGGAATTAGTTGGGCTTTTCTCCTCCTCCTCCTCCTCCTCCTCCTCCTCCTCCTTTGGACCACCCTCCTCCAGCATCTATTCCTCATCTCCTCCCTCCTCCTCCTCTCCCCTCAAGTACAAGAGCATATCAGAGTTTGTCCCTGAGCTCTGCGAAAAATCCTGAATCCCTCACTGTTTGAAAGGAAGTGAATGATTCAGCGGATACACCGCTATTGAAGCAGAGAGAGAAAGAGAGAGAGAGAGAGAGAGGTGAGTTTGATTTGTTAGTTTCTTGTCTTTGGTGTTTGTCTAGGTTTTGTTTTTGCTTTTGCTCATCTGTGATTTTCTCTCTTTTTTTTGATGTTTAGAGATGGCGCATGAGCAGAGATACTATGGAGAGTTCGAGGTCGAGCCGGAGATTTTCAGCCTGCAGCAGCAGCAGCAGAACAACGGCGGCGGTGCTGGTCTATGGGCAACAGATATAGCGGGTGCTTCGTCGTCTGAGCCCAGGATGATGGTGGATGATTCGTCTCTGCGGTGTCTTTTCCCTGGAGAGAGCAGCCGTGGGCTGTCGCTGTCTCTTTGTAACACGGAGCCTGCAGCAGCCTCCCACCCCGTCACCGCCGGATTGCACCAGTCTTTTTTCAAAATGCAAAGCATACATCAACAGCAGCAGCAGCAGATGATGATGATGCAAGAGGGGAGGTTCTTCCCATCGCAGATCTCCGGGCAGCAGCCGCTGCCACCGCTGCAGCAGCTGATGCTGAGGAGCTCCAAGTACCTGTCTCCGGCGCAGGAGCTGTTGAACGAGTTCTGCAATCTCGGCGGCAGCGGCAGGAACACGCCGAAGCAGAAGAAAAATTCTTCACAATGGGAGGAAGGTGGTCCATCTTCACTGTACACGCTGGATCTTCTAGATCTGCAGAAGAGGAAAACCAAGCTTCTTTCCATGTTGGAGGAGGTGGGGATGGCTTCTTCTTCTTCTTCTTCTTCTTCTTCTTCCGTCCTTCCTTCCTTCCTTCTCTCTCTCCTCTTCTCTCTTTTCGTTTGCTGTTTTGTATCTGCTTTCCCTTTCTTATGGGACTGTGGAGTAAAGGGCCAGAGGGAGGAAAAGGGAGGGGGCCATTGATTTGTTATCCCCTTGTCACTTGATTGGCTGTGGAAACTTGAATCTGGGGTACTTCAATTATGCAGCTCTGCAAGGACTACCCTGAAAGCTTGACTGCCCAAGTGTAGGGACAGATGGTCGTTTAGGGCAATTCCCTTCACTTTTGGAAACCTCTATTCCCTTCCTTAAGTTGGATTGGATACCCTATGTGCAATCAATCTAAAGCTACAAGGATGTGCAAGGAGGAGGAGGATGATGAGGCCCTTGCCATTCTCCCTTTCTTCTCTCTCATTTACTAGGACCTACCATTCCTCCTCTCTCTCTTTACTATTCTTGTCATTGCAAGATTTGCAAGAGGAAAAGGGCCACTGCCCTAATCTGCAACATATATCATGATCACATGCATGGATTTCTCTCTCTCTCTCTCTCTCTCTCTCTCTTTTTCCTTTTCTCCAGCTGCTGATCGATCAGCTATGGTGGTGTTGTTCTTCTTCGTGAATTTGTTTCAGGTGGACAGGAGGTACAGGAAGTATTGCGAGCAGATGAGGGCCGTGGTGGCATCTTTTGAGGCCATCGCCGGAGAGGGCGCGGCGACCGTCTACTCGGCCATGGCATCCAAGGCCATGTCGCGGCACTTCCGGTGCTTGAGGGACGGCATTGTTTCGCAGATTCGGGCAACAAAGAAAGCCATGTCGGAGAAGGATCCCGTGGCGCCAGGGACTACGAAGGGGGAGACGCCGAGGCTGAAGCTACTCGACCAGTGCCTCCGCCAGCAGAAGGCTTTCCAGCAAGCTGGGATGATGGAAAGCCACCCTTGGAGGCCGCAGCGGGGGCTACCGGAGCGCTCCGTTTCGATGCTCCGTGCTTGGCTTTTCGAGCATTTCCTCCACCCGTAAACTCCTCCTCCTCCTCCTCCTCCTTCTTCTTCTTCTCCTTTTTCATCATCATCATCATCATATCATCAATCACACAATCAACATTCACCATGCCATCGAAAAGTCGGTTTCGATTTCTTGTCGCTTAATGAATGAAAATTGGATCCCTAAGTTGGTCGAAGGCAGCTCTCCTGATGAGGCCATTTCCCCCAATTCTTTTTCTTCGCAGTTCAAACATCTCTTTCAATTCCTCATACTTTTTCCTCCACATATGTTAGTTCTTTTTAATCACAAACAAGAAGAGAAACATAGATCTTATCATCACCTGTTCATGCACGGAGATCCGTAACACAATCTCATTAATAATATAATTAATATTGTTAATAATAATAATATTATTATTGGTGGTTGTTTTTTTCGCAAAAAAATGAGCTGAAAATTGACAAATTTGATCACAGGTATCCGAGCGACGTGGATAAACACATACTAGCGCGCCAAACGGGCTTGTCCAGAAGCCAGGTATTTGCTTCTCTTCGATTACTTCTATATAAAAAAAAAATATATTCTACAATGACAGCCTATAATCCATTATTAATTTTTTACTAATTAGAGACCAACACTTGATGATTAGGTCTCCAATTGGTTCATTAACGCACGAGTTAGGCTGTGGAAGCCAATGGTGGAGGAGATGTACGTGGAGGAGGTCAAGGAGGAAGATGACCAGTCCTGCAACCCATTGATAGGCAAAGAAGACAGCTCCGTTGGAAACCCTAATTCTAACCCTAACCCTAACCTTAACGCTCGCTCGCTCTCCGAAGACCAGAAGCCGGCACCCGGGGAGCTGCTCCACGACTACGACTCGCTCTCCTCCATCATCAACAGCAGCCACCGTCGCGACAGAGGGGACGCAGCAGTCCTGAGAGCAGAGAGCTTCGGTGTCGTCGACCTAGACTTCTCGTCCTACAACGAATGCGGCGCGAGCAACGGGGGGCGAGGTGTGTCCTTGACGCTCGGTCTGCAGCAGCACGACAACAGGGGAGGCGTCGGGCTCGCCTTCTCTCCATCGGTGCAGCACCAGCTATTCTTCTCAAGGGAGAACATGGAGGATTGCCAGCCAGTGCAGTTCTCTATATTGGATGGAGAGGGTCAGAACTTACCATATAGGAACTTGATGGGAGCTCAGTTGCTGCATGACTTGGCTGGCTAGGGTTTCATAGTGGAGAAGAAGAAGAAGAAGAAGAAGAAGAAGAAGAAGAAGAATCTATCTATTTATATATGGTAAGGAAATTGGAAACATTTATGAAATATCTATATATAAATGAACTCTCCTGTACATTTGTTTTGGGGAAGTATAGGTGAGCAGTAGTTTGTAGGCAATGCTTATGGTACATATTGATGCTTCTCTCTCTCTTTCTATTTATACAAA